>OV743429.1:61056229-61656229 GCA_928269145.1 Agriphila tristella | reverse complement strand
TTTCGACGGAGTGGGGATAAGTTCGCGCATGTGCTCTTATAAGTAGGAGTGGACGATATAAATCGTATATAGTTTTTAAAACGTATATTGCATCGATATCGTCAAATCCGATATCGATGCATTCTGAAACTATATATTTGGCAAAACACGATATTCCTTCACGAATGCGATTTACGTCGACACACCACGATATTTACGTAATCCGATTCAGGGATATTGTACCGTATTACAATGGAATACCAGCTACAACGAGTATCGCGCGAGACGCCGAGTGTGAGCGAGACGAGTGAATCAGATAGAGAAATAGCATTGTCACATACGATTCTAAACCTTATTTAGATCGTATCAAAGTTGTTTGCATACATTTTTTATATTTTTGGTAGCTTAAGTACTGAACCTTATTTCTTACAAAATTATAGGTAACGATGAGGTATTTTGAAATAAGAAAATACTTACAATTTCTACTCCCAATTCATTAGTTTTTTTAATTGAATTAAAACTGAACTAAAATCATAAAAAATCCCCATACATTTATTATTTACCACAGATTTATATTTTTATACTTCGTACCTATTTAAATTAATTTACTTGCTTTAAAAAATCTTTGATCAATATTAAATCATCATAACGTATAACGTTTGTTTTTTTGAAAATTTGAGTATTTATAATATTGGTTGATATTGATATTTGGTCGCCACTCACAATATCGCCGATATCAAAATATATAGTTTCAGAATCCGATATCGAATATCGATATATAGTTTCGATTTGATATTGAAAAAAGGCGATATTACCCACCGCTACTTATAAGTGACCAATAGCACCACTACGCACGCATGCTTTAAATACTCGTTCCGCGCAATCCCCACCCGATTTCAAGATACCTATGCCTCGCCTCGTACTGGGTTGCGTTCAGAACCTACACTCCGAGTGCAATCTAAGCACAACCAGACGCTCTAAGGGCGGGTCCATAGCACATGTTTTGCTCTACACAATCAACAAAAACATCTACACAAAACATTGTTTCCGAAACATGTTTCTCTACACACGCCGTCCACAGCGATTGCGTGGTTTGTGTAGACAAAACATCAGTGTTGCCAATTTAGCATTTTATGTTAGCCTATTATTATCCCCATCAATTGTTAATGCACTGGAACCTTGTCACATTAACATCCACGTTGACGTAATCTGCAACTAAAAATGTCATGAAACAAGAAAATTCTAATAGGTAACCTAATAACCTATATTAATTGTTGAATTATTATTTTCAATAAGATAGGGAATTGTCTGAACTCGAAAATCCAATGCATCGCAATAAATAAATTAAAAATATGCAAATAAATACAATGTATTATTGTACTATAATGTAAATGATGGCATATTTTTGATTTATTCCTTGTGATGCATTGGATTTTTAAAGATTTTCGAGTTCAGACAATGACGCAGGAAGTAAGGAACAATGTAGATTCACCCGTCTAGGTATATAAAAATTTTACAATTGTTTTTGCGGTTAAAATCGTGGCCGCCAGGCGCATTACCAATTGACGGGGATAGTACTTATCATGACTCGAAAATGTATGTATGTAACTTTCAAGGTCAGTTTGACAGTGACATTTTTTTGTTTCCATCTTTGCTAGGAGATTTAGGTAGAGCGTGTTTTTTTTTCTTTAGGCCCTCCGCTGCCTTGAGCGGGACACGCGCGCGGGGCGACATAGATTAGAGCTTACCCATGCACTGCGCAAGCATCTGTCCGTCAAAAACCAGCAACCTATATTCCCGCGCCGTGTACCCGCGGCGGGATCCCGCTCAAGGCAGCGGACGGCCTTAGTTTATTTTACTTGACGCATCCATCCGGAAAACATGTCTAGTTTTGCCTTCGAATAGAATGTTAATAAAAAAAGGTACAATTTTACATTTATTGTGATGATAAATTAATAAACCTGTTTTGAGAATCAGTATTTTTACCGTTATATTTTGCATGTGCAAGTTTTCAGTATTTTTTTGAGGTGCTTTGGTATTTTCGTAAAATTTAATCTGGTCACACTGATGTTTTGTGTACGTGTTTTCCACCGGGCATGGAATGCAAAAACATTGTTTCTCTACACAAAAATGTTTCGCGAAACAATGATTTGTGTAGATGTTTTTGTTGATTGTGTAGAGCAAAACACGAGGTATGGACCCGCCTTAACGGCGGCGTTCCAAACATTAGAGCGTGAAGTTCGGTTTACCCAACCATCCCGTTCCAAACGTCAGAGCGTTGCAACTTTTTAACCATCAAAATCGGTGGTTGGAAAACGCTCTGACGTTTGTCTATAGATAAAATGTCAATGTCAATTGACATTATTTTGTATTTTGATGTTTTTGAGTCTAATTCTTAAAATAATCAAGGTAAATCCTCAAAAAACGGATTTTATTTGATTTAGAATAAAGAAAAGTTTAAATTATTCGTATTCCAAATGGAAAATGAAGACTTTGTATTGATATTGACATTTAAAGTTCTTGGTCGTTCAGAACCTTAGAGTGAGCTAAAGAACAACCAAACAACCGCGCTCTAAGGCTCTGAACGCAACTCTGTACCTCAGTGTCTCAAGACGATGTGCGTTGCCATGCCAGTGATGACTTACGTACGGCAGTGAAAGAGGCTCATAAGAAGGCTCAAGGCACAGAGCCGGTAGCGGCGGCACTTGGCAGACAAGGAGCCCACTACGAACAAAGTGCCATTTTGCACGCACACATTGACATTACGATTTTAATGGGACTTTCAGGCAGTTTTGGACAGAGTTCAGTCGCGGCTGTCGCAGGTGCTGGAAAAAGTCTTGTACTTATTTCTTTTTTATACTATAGATGCACACTTACTTTGTTGTTGGTAAAAAAAAACAGCCGATTTTTAGTCAGTTTCACCCAGTAACCTTATACTCATTGACAGTTTATAGTTAAAAAAAACGGTTGCGCAGCGTGTTTTTTAGTCAGTTTTATCCACTAATCTTGCTTGTTTATAGTAAACAAAACGGCCGCGCAGTGCAATTTTTAGTCAGTTTTCAATCAATCAATATATTTATTTGCTTGAACATGCGTATAAACAATACAGATGACTTAAAATTAACAAAGTACGCTAACGCCATATCCAACCCTCGCGCGTGTGCAAATTTTTATCATGCGGAGCATTTAAACAATATTTAAAATAGTTGCCAAAAACCTAAATCATTTATTTGTACCTTAAAATAATTAAATTCTGTTACTTCAAATGGTTAATTATGTACCTAAAAAGATTTATCTAGATATCCTCGTAATCTTGCCTGTTTGTAGCAAATAAAACGGTCACGTAGCGCGATTTTTAGTCAGTTTCATCAACTGATCTTGTAATCTTGATTGTTATTAGTGAATAGCTTCCGCCGGCGACTTCGTCCGCGTGGACATTCAATAAAATCCTCAAATAATTCGATAAAATCTTCAAATAAAATCTTCCGAAATTCCAGTTCCGTTTCCGTTCCCGTGAAGCAGCGAAGGCGGGCCAACTTATTGTCTGTCAACCTCTGATACCCCCGATTCACCACTACAGACATGTGGTTCTAATTTTTGTCATGTTCACCGTGTTGAATTTCAAAATAAATGCTATTTTCGCAATCAACATCCAGTAAAACCTCAAAAACAACATCCATACAAATATTTAGGTTTAAATACCCCATTTTCCCCCTACGTAGTTGATTTTCAAAAACTTACGAAACATATATTTGCTTTTTAGGAGTACTCCTACGAAGTTTCAAGTCGTAATATCTATTGAACATTATTTCTCCATACAAAATTTCAACCCTATTTCTACCCTTTAGGGCAGGGGTGCCCAAACTTTTTCTCAAGGAGATCGACTTACCAACAAATTATGACTAAGAGATCGACATGACCGTTTAACCTTTAACCCACCAAATATTTATCAAGAAAAAAAAATTGCATAAGTAAAACTACATTTGGTGCAAATCTGTTATCCTTGGCGATCGACCTTAAAACCTCTCGCGATCTACCGGTCGATCAAATTTTTTTTCAACAGTTTATATTCTATTTTATGTTACCCTGTCTTGCTTAAATCTAGTGTCTCTTGATTTCCGGACGATAAGGTCTCCCAATAAACTAACTGCCTTTGTTCCAGCTGTTCCTCCTTATTCTTCAAAAAAACGTTTTTGATGATACTGGCATGTATGTATGTGTTGGAATCGAGCACTAGGGGCGTAGGGAGGTGGAACTTATTAGGAGAAAACCGAACAAATTTAATAATAGTCCTGGGGGCTTATTGTCTAATATCGAAAATCTATCGCAATCGCTTTCATTTGACAGATGGATGTGACACATTGCTGCATTCCTTTGGTAAGTTTTTATTTGTGCCAAAAAGAAGCATTAATGTATCACATTTTGAAAGCGATTGCGATAGATTTTGAAATTAGACAATAAGTACCCTGCCTTTCTATTGTCTAATTTAAAAATCTATCTCAATCGCTTTCAGGATGTAACACATTGAAGCTTCTTTTTGTTACAAATAAAAACTTACCAAAGAAATGCAGCAATGTGTCACATCCATCTGTCAAACGAAAGCGATTGCGATAGATTTTTAAAATTAGACAATTAGCCCCGTCTGGCCATTCTTGCGCCCCCAGATTCTACGCCCTGTGCCTGGGCAACGGTTTACGGTAGCACCGCCCTATTTACGGCACTGACAGTACGTCAATTTTATTTTGATTCTTCCTTTTTAAAATTAATAAAATGAATCCCTATTTCCCTTGGTCAAGCCATCACGCATGAACGGCTGGACCGATTTCACTAATTCTTTTTTGTTGTATTTGTTATTACTAGGAAAAGGTTCCTATGAAAAAAAAATGAGGAAATCGCGCGCGGAAATTAGAAAATTTAAGGATAATTAACCACCATTTAAAATTATTTGGACAAAATAAAATTTGAATTCAATATTCATAATTAAGATAGGACAACGTCTATTGGGTCACCTAGTAATTAATATACAACATTTTTTTTGCACAGTACCTATACGAAATCCGAAACATGGGTTACATATTTTCATTTTCAAAATCAGTATAAAAAAATGATAATGATACCTTGAAAAAAAGGGTTGCACAGACTACGGCCCGCGGGCCATATATTGTGTGTGGCCCATCAGCAATATGCCAGGGGCCTTACTATGAGCTCTTATAGCAGGACTTATATTGAACTGCCTTACGTTTTCGTACTATGACCTCAAAGGTTAGTATGAAAGCAGGCCTTAAGCAGTCATGTTTAAGGCCTGCGTTTGAACTGAACGGTTTCTTACTTGCTGATGGTAAGCCCCCAGTACATTTGAAAGAAAAAATATTTGTTTGTCTATTTTTATGTTATTAATTTGGGCTGGTGGCCCGCCAATCTAGCTAGGACTAGCCAATTTGATTTTTTTTCAGGCATTCGCCATTGGTGTTGCGATACCACTTACTTGATCAGTACAAAAAATTGTATCTGGTATCAAAGTGGTATTTTTAAATTAAGTGCGGCAACACCAGACTGCCTTCTTTCAATTCTCAAGAAAATAGTGTTCGGTTAGTGTTTTTAAAAATCAATGTTTTCCTTGTTTATACCATAAAATAAGCATGAATTTGAGATGTGATGATGTAAATTTACATAAATATACTTTTTAAGATATTTGATTAACAACTATCGTCAAGATAAATACCGATTAGTTTTTTGCTGAATGTCAACATAACCTCTCAAATTCTTCTGTGTAATATTGTCGTCGGTGTTTTAGGAATGGCAGACGCGCCGTCTACAAGTGTGCCTAAGGCCAAGGCGCCTAAAACTAAGGCCCCCAAAGAGAAAGTCCCAAAGACCGCCCCAGCTGCGCCCGCGGAACCTCCAAAGGCCATCCGCAAAGTGTCCTCGAAGGCCCGTCACGGCAGGCTGTATGCCAAGGCTGTGTTCACAGGATACAAGCGCGGTCTGCGTAACCAGCACGAGAACACGGCTCTTCTAAAGGTAAATCAGTGATCAGTGTGGAGAAAGTTGGGAAGTTTTTATAACCTAGAAACACTGTTGTTTTCAACATGGTTCAGTTTTAGACACAATATACCTACACTTGCTAGTACAAACTACAAAGTATTAAAATGTGCAATTTGTGGTGTTAATGTTAAGTATGTGAAAGAAACCTCATAATTGTTACTTTGTTTGTACTAGTTATGTTTGTAATTTGTTGTGTATTAATTGATATGATGTTTAGACATTTGAAACCTGAATTTATATGTGGACAAAATTTTCCTGATCAAGATCGATATTGATATCAAAGATACTGAGCCTTAAATTGTATTTACAACAGCTTCTATTACACTGATTCCAGGTTGAGGGAGCTCGTGATCGACTTGATGCCGATTTCTATGCTGGCAAGAAATGCGTGTTCGTTTACCGTGCCAAGAAGAGGACCCCAATCGCTGGTGGTCCCCGAGGCAAGAAGACCAAGCTCCGTGCGATCTGGGGCAAGGTGACCCGCCCGCACGGAAACTCCGGTAGCGTGCGTGCCCGCTTCAAGAACAACTTGCCTGCACATGCTATGGGACATAGGATAAGAGTGGTGGGTGTTTTATTTAATTTTTACTAAAATAAAATTACTATTCAATAGCATACAGTAGAGGGCCTTACTAATCTGGACCCCTTCTCATTCGGCTGGATGGACAATCCAGGCATATCCATCGGCGATGGCGGGGGTGTTCACGGGGAAGCGGGAGGAATTTCACAAGCATCCCATCGCTCCGTGCTGTCCCAATATGCTATTCAGGTCGCTATTTCACAGACATGATATTTGTAAACAAATGACAATTTAGTGTCCAAGGCATCAGACAATTTGAATTTAGGGAATATACTGATCAAACTGTCAGTAGCAGTGGCGAGGGGTGAAATTATGGCGAAGGTAAGCCGCTCTACAAAAATGATGAACAATGTTATGATCTGCATAGTGTATCAGTGAGGTGGGATTTCCAAAGGTAAGCCGATGGGAATTGGCTTGTATGGACCCTTTGCCACTGGTCAGTAGACTGCAACATACATCAAATTGTCATTGTAATGTATGTATTGTATGTACATTATGTATTGTCACTTCTGTGAAATATGGGGCCTGGGCCCCGTTTCATAAAGCTTGACAAGTCGACAATTTGTCAGTAATCATGACATATGTCGGATTGTAACGACAATTGCCGTTTCATAAAACTTGACAAATTTATAATTGTATACAAGAATTCAGTGGTAAATTGTCACTTTTTTCCGTTTGTTTCATAAAACCATAGTCATGACAAGTCTTGTATAAAACACCTGTCGGAGTTGTCATCAATCGACCTGTGTATCATGATTTGGTTATTGTCGTGCATACGATTTTTGCAAAATGGCGCCGCCGCGTCGTTAACATTCAGCAATGACTAATAATATAAAGGACTTTTATCTACACTCACAACGTAATGTTCCAAATATGAATTCAAAAAAGGTAATATAAATACGTACTTTATTTTCGTGGATAGGTAAAATTAAAAAATAAACTCATAACGATGCAGTCAACTGCATCATAAAATAACTTTTTTTCTCATTACGATACAGGGCAAATCCAAAACTAAGGCAGTGCCGTAACATAAAAAAAAACAACGATACTTTCCCACATATTTTCCATGATTAAAATGCACTCTATGGTAATCAATGACTTAGTGCGATTAGTTTGTTGGAATGCACTGATCTCATTCTTTTTTCTAATGGAATGCGCGCCAAGCATTTCAGATAAAGTTTTGATTTCAATTTTTACATTTTGTTATACTTACTGAATTTTGTAGGTTTTTTTTATTCTTGCTTTAAAATGTGAATAAAAATTTACTCTGCCCGATATTTTAGTTTAGATGCAGCTAAGGAATTGGCTTGTTACAAGGTGACCTAGACAAACAAAGTCTCTCTCTCTCTCTTTTCTAACTTTGATCTTTTATTTAGTAAGTTCAATCCCAAATGTATGAGTGTAGATAAAGTAGTGTATGAAACTGCACATAACTAGGTATTAAAACACTCGTGTGATACTATTAAAAACCTCGCCTGTTTTTGCACACTACAATCTGGACACCTTTATAATCAGCCAAGGGTCTGTTTTTTGCCTGTCTGGATTAGCGAGGCCCTACTGTATTTACTCAAGCAAAGCTATAAATATTAGGTTTATGTTTCTTTTCATTATTTAAGAGAGGAGCAATCCTTACTAATATTATAAATGTGAATGTCCGTTTGTTTGTTACGCTTCATGTCTTAACTACTGAACCAATCATCATGAATTATGCATACACGTTGTCAGGGGTACAAAAAAACATAGGGTACCTTTCATTCAGAAAAAATGTACAGTTCCCGAGGGATAGCAAAAAAACTGTCCATTCAGATAAAGTCACGGGCAGCCACTAGTAAATTATAACTTACAAACATCATGTGAACTGAAAGTAAAAGAAGCTTGATCATAGGTTTGGATTCTACATCTCAGAGCTGGACATTAGGACGCATATTTATAAACCACTCCCTAATTTTGAGCTATCTTGAGATCATGCCCGAGACGCTGTTCCTATAAGAAGAGCATCTCAAGCATGATCTCAAGATAGCTCTCAATGTTGAGAGTGGTTTATAAATACAGGCTTAGATTTACTAATTTATAAAAATAAAAATAATTCCCTAATAAGACGCTTAGAAGTTGATTGAAATCTGAATTTTTATGTTGACAACTATTTACTGATTCTAAAACTTTTCTGCATTTTAAGTATGCTCATAGAAAGTCCAGGGCTAATCCATTGTCTCCTTGTTACAGATGCTGTACCCTTCCAGGATATAAGAGCCTGTTTATGTTTAAGCTAAAATATACACAAAACTCCACCTCTCTCTTTTATTTTATTCCTGGGGCACACACAGTTAACAAAGGACTTCAGTCCAAGCAGAATTTGAATTTACAGGTGTCCCGAAACATGTGAGGGAAAATACTTTATTGTAAATTGAAGATAGGAAGCTTTACCATCTGAAAGATTTATTTTCATTTAAAAAAATATTGTATGCATCCAATTTTTTTTGAAAATTCAAGAAAAATAGTCCCCTTTCGATTGGTATGGTAAAAATAAAAAATTTTTTTTTTTTTAATTTGATGGGTGCGAAGTTTGATTCCTGGTTAAGGCAAGCGATTTTTCCAAAAAATGTCTAATGTCATTTCTGACGTATTTTAACCAATCACAACCATTGAAAGAGACCAGTAGCCTGTTTCTCGAAAGCTACAAGCCTTGTAATACAAGTGTGTAACCATACACAAACAACAAAATTACAAGCGTAGAGTTTCACGAAACTGTACTTTACACATATCTGGACCTGAAAGGCATTAGGTCGGATCTTAACATCCGCCAAAAACCACTTTTTAACATCACCATAATAAGCATTGTTTTCTCTTTCTGGCAAACTAATTCTTGTATTTCTATTCTTTTTTATTGTGGAGATACATTCATGCAAAAAGTCGGATCTGACCACTCTCAGAAATATTTATATGGCACTTATTTCGATTTAGATCTTTATTACATAAATAGTGAATACTATTAGGGGACGTAATAGTAGTTTATGAAACTGACACATAAAGAGGGGTATTAAAACACGAGTGTGTGTTTAAAAACCGAGCCGTAGGCGAGGTTTTTAATAGTATCACACGAGTGTTTTAATACCTAGTTATGTGCAGTTTCATACTCTACTTTATCTACACTCATACATTTGGGATTGAACCTACTAAATAAAAGATCAACGTTAGAAAAGAGAGAGAGAGACTTTGTTTGTATTAGCTAGGTACCTACCTTGTAATAAGTCGTTTCCTTGGGCAGAGTCCATTTTTTCACATTTTAAAGCAAGAATAAAAAACCTACAAATTTCAGTAAGTATAACAAAATGTAAAAATTGAAATAAAAACTTTAATTGAAATGCTTTAGAAATGGCGCGCATTCTATTAGAAAAAAAAAGAGATCAGTGCAATCGCACTAAGAGCCAAACCGCACTGTCGACTAGTCGCCGAACGACTGTCGACAGCGACTGTAATTTCTACTAGTTTATATGGACGCGTACGCACTTGGTCGCCCGGTCGCTGGACGACTCTGAGTCGTCGGGAGACTAGCCACGCCCCCGAGTCGTTCGGCGACCGAGAGATACACGGGTTCATATGGAAGCGTACGCACTGCGAGCGACTGTCGCGTCGACCGGGCATCATCGCGCACAAAATGACTTTCGATACTAAAGATTTTATATTATAAACAAACAGTAGGAGGAAATAGTGGAATTATTTGAAGGTGAAGGATTAACAAGAGTTAGTTCTTTTGGGTCGGGTTTTTTAACCGACTTCACAAAAAGGAGGAGGTTCTCAATTCGATTGTATGTTTTTTTTTTTTTATCGTTGTTCGCGCATATCTTCGTCATTTATGAACCGATTTTGATGATTCTTCTTTTGTTCGATTGAGTTTTCTTGCGAGATGGTCCCATTTAATTTTTTTTCAAATCGGTTCAGTTGTTTTTGAGAAATCCTGAAAATAGGGTAACATACTAGTGATTGGGCACGACTAGCGATTGGACACCTTGAATTTAATTCATTTTTATAAGAACTGCGTGCGTTATTCGAATGATTCGACCAGGCTGTTTGAATCTCCCGCTCTTTCCGAGTTTTATTTTAGTATGCAAAATTACCAACAGGTGGCGTAAGGAGCAAAATATTTCATAATCTGTGGCGAGTGTGTTTTGTTAAAATTTTCTCCAAAAATTATTCATTTTCTTAAGGATTGAGTTGACAAGTCGGGGATAAAAAAGTGTTTCGAATGTTTATAAAGTGCTACATCACATCTTTGTGAAGGTAAGATGTTAAACGTGTTAATAACATGACTAATCTTCGTGAATTTCAATTTGAGGTTATGTTACAGCGTGTCCAATGACTATAATATTTTTTGTTTCATAACTAGTAATTGGACAGCTCGTCCAATCATTGGATTTTTACAAAAAATACTTTTTTAAATTTTTTGCTTTATTCGTATCTATTGAGAGTTGATTATTGACATATATTTTTTTCATATTTTTTGTAGCTTTCTTTACGATTATTGGACGCCATCCAATCACTATCATTTTCATACAAACCCAGTGATTGGACATGATGTTTAAATTTGTTTAATGCCTTCCTATTTAGTAACCTATTGTGTACCTAAATTATGATTTAAGTGACAAAACCCTACCTATTGGACACTGAGTGATCGGTAGTTTTAAAATATACAATTTTAAGTATTTTTAATTAACTTAAAAGAATTTTAATGGTAAAAAAAACTTTAATTAACTCTAAAATGAGAATTACTACTTAAAACAGGCAACTTTTCTTTTTTTGTTACAGACAGTAACAATATGCCGAAAAAGACAGTAACCCCTTACAATAAATATGAGTTAGAAAAAGCGCTGAATGAAGTTCGAAACGGTACACCAATCCGAGAAGCTGCATGTAAGTATGGCGTTCCGAAGTCAACGTTGCACTATAGATTAAAATATCCTGAAAAAAAGGTTACTTTAGGACCATTGCCTTACCTAACTGTTGAAGAAGAAACTTGTCTCGAAAACTATATCACACAACTATCAAAAAAAGGCTTTCCACTTAAAAAAGAAGACCTTCAATCCAGCGTAAAAAGATTTTTAACCGATCATCCACGACCAAACCCATTCATTGATAATTATCCTGGAGAAGGTTGGGTTAGGGGATTTCTGAAGCGGCATCCATCCATTGGCACAAGGACGAGTGAAGGCGTAACATTTTCTAGTGCCTGTGTCACAGAAGCAGAAATATTGTTAGATTATTAATAAAATATAAAGAGAGAAAAATATACCTATATTGCGAAAATTTTTTTAATTTACAAATCCCTCAGGTAAATTACCTCATCGGTCTAGTATTTTTGTTCAAATAGATCCCTATCTACACTTGAAATGGTTGATAAAGGCTAATTAGTGTGTTCAGGTATGCTGTCCAATCACTGTCAAATTTGTTTCCAATAACTGGAAATGCTGTCCAATCACTGTGATTTTTACTATATTTTACAAAATATTTTATTTTAATTAACACACTCAGTCTATTAATCTAAAACAATATAAAATTGCAAGAAACACTTTCATCAGCTTCATACAACACTATCCGTTTGTCGAAGAAAATTATAGTTTAAAAAACAAAAAAGAAAATTTGGCTAAATCCGCTTAGCTGTCCAATCACTAGTATTTTACCCTACTATGATTTTGCATCAACTAACATGACGACTTTGTTATTTATGAACCGAATTAGATGTTTCTTTTTGTTGGGAAAGGGGTACTTTAAATGTAGTCTTTTTAACCGACTTAAAAAAAAAAGGTTCTCTCTCAGTTTGACCTGTATGAATGTATGTTTCTCCGCGAATATCTCACGTTTGGCTGAGCCGATTTTTCTACCCAATAATATACCTATAATAATATACCTAATATAGAAGGTACTTACACTAAAAATAAAAAAATAAAAAATTGTTTTAAAAAACAAAAAACCGACTTCAAAAACCTGCCTCTAAAAAGCAAGAAATAATATTCAAATCATTAGATACGCATTATCATTGTTATAATAACAACACGTCTATTGAAGTCGGGTGGGGCTTTTAGAATAAAAAAAAAGAAGTTGTACTGCAGCCCCACCCGACTTCAATAGACGTGTTGTTATTATAACAATGATAATGCGTATCTAATGATTTGAATATTATTTCTTGCTTTTTAGAGGCAGGTTTTTGAAGTCGGTTTTTTGTTTTTTAAAACAATTTTTATTTTATTTTATTATTATTTATGAATTCTGCCCATGCTATCTGCTATGGCAATTGGGTCAATTCTCAGTGCTAAAATAATCAGCAAACATAGGTATATAGTCATCATCATATCACTGTATGATATACCACGTCGCGTACAGGGTTACCAGATGGTATATCTAAAAATCCTGACAAAGAGCCTGATTTCTACTAAAAGGTCCTGACATTTTGCTAAAACGCCCACACCGCTTACGATAACACATTGTAGATCAGCGAACTTGTAGATAAACCTACCTAATAAATTAATACTTTTTCTTGTTTCAATGACGTAAAAAATCATATTTTAAGTACTCAGACGAAAAGTATTCGTTGTTAAGTTTGAGTTTTTGATTGTTCATAATTTTAAATGTGGTTATTTTTAAATTGATTATTTATTGCAAAGTTAGTTGATTCTGTACGACTGTACCAAAAACACTACAGGCACAGTTTAACAATCCATACAGTTGTTAAACGGATGTACTTGTGCAGAGGCAAGATTACAAAAGCCTGTTGATTTCGGCCAAGTACCTACCGGACCGAAATCAACAGGTTATTAGAGTAACGTTTTTGAAAAAGCGAGACTGCAAAAGCCTGTTGAACTCGGCCAGGTACTTGAACGAAATCAACTATTTATTAAATATTACTAAAAGCTATAGCTTTTAAAGGTATTTTTTTTGGTTAAATAATTTTTTTTTTCCATTCTACAATGTACTTTTTCGTCTACCTAATTATAGCAACCAATACTTTATTTAAAACAAAAAAGTAGCAACCCTGTTTGCGACCGTGTAAAACGCCAACGTGCATTAATACATTATTATTCCCGTCCATTGGTAATGCGCTGGAATCACATTAACATCACATAACATGGATTGTCACATTAACATCCACGTTGACGTGATCCGCAACTAAAAATGTCATGAAACAAGAAAATTATAATAAGTAATCTAATAATATTAACTATTAATTTTTTATTTTCAATAAGATAGGCTCTAGGTAAGTATATAAAAATTTTACAATTGTTTTTCGTTTTTGAGGTTAAAATCATGGCCACCAAGAGCATTACCTCTGCGCGTGATTTTTTTGCGGGCTACATACATACAGGGTGTCCGGGAAGTCAGTTAATTTAATCTTGGATCATCCTGCTATCTGGATACAAGAAAGTTACAGATATCCTCTATTAAAGACCTAAAATTTAGGTCCAGACTTAAAATTTTCACTTACAATTTTTTTTTACCTTAATTTTGATCGGCCCTGGTGAAAAAAATTACTACATGGAGTGTGCAAATTATTTTAAAAACTACTTGATTTCATAAGGATTTTAAAATGGTTATTAATAACTTTTTCTTTTAGACTTTTTTTTACAATTTTAATCTAAAAGGGTAATTTTTGGCAAGTGTTTGAAATAAAGTTGTAATAGCAAAACATGTTTATTTTTAGGTGTGTGGACGTAAATAACAACAAAATAACATGTAAATAAAATTATTTCTTTGTTTTTCGTTGTCGTACAGTAGGTGCTAGCTAATGCACATTCGACACCTTCTGATAATAATTTTATTTACATGTTATTTTGGTTATTTACGTCCACACACCTAAAAATAAACATGCTATTACAACTTTATTTCAAACACTTGCCAAAAATTACCCTTTTGGCTTAAAATTGTAAAAACAAGAGTTTAAAAGAAAAAGTTATTAAATATCATACCATTTTAAAATCTTTGTGAAATGAAGTAGTTTTTAAAATAAATTTCACACTCTATTTAGTATTTTTTTTTTCACCAGGGCCGATCAAAAGTAAGGTAAAAAAAATTGTAGGTGAAAATTTTAAGTCTGGACCTAAATTTTAGGTCTTTAATAGAGGATATCTGTAACTTTCTTGTATCTAATCAATAGCAGTATGATCCAAAATAAAAATAAAAAAACCGTTATCGAAAGAAAATCAATTATAGTAATGACATGAAAAAAACATGTGTGGGTCTCCAGCTTCCTCATAGGCTATAGAGAAATTCTAAGCATGCCATATTTTAAAGCATAATAGCAGCAATCAAACTTCCAGACATAATAATAGCAGCCACCATAAGTTCGTTACCATGAGTTGTTTTATGTGTGCGAGCTGGCGACACGTGTCACCAGCTGACACATCCCGTTAAGGCAAACCATCGAGGTTAGGGTTTTAGACTATAGTCAGAAATTTAGAGCCTAATTGCAGCAATGAGATCCAAAAAAACTAACCATCACACTCAAATACTGTTGAAACTACGAGCATAAAAGTGTGTGCGAGCTGGAGACACGTGTCACTGGCTTGCACAACTGTATTTTCGTAATTATTCAAGCTACGATTATGTAATATACCTCAAAATTCTCAGCTGAATTGGAGCATTAGGCTCCAAATTTATCAAAACTTTAACTCGAAAAGTTTTTGAGCTACGAGCCGATATCTATGTGTGAGCTGGTGACACGTGTCTCCGGCTGACACATGGTGAATTGCCTTAACTGTATATGTTAGAGTTTCGTTTTAAAGATCAAATAATACGTTATAATTGCAGCACACACGAGGCATAATTTCAAATCTCTGGGCCTCTTAGTTTTAAAATTATAAGCCTAAAACCGTTTTCCCGCCAAATAATTCAAAATAATGGCTCGGAAGCGGCTAATCGCGCCGTTGCCGTTCCGTGCTCTACACTATTGCAATCGAATTTGAACTTAAGAGCTAATATTATTTTGAGTCATTTTAATTTGCGCTCTCAATCTTGTTAATTTCTGTACTGAGAATTTTAGTCTAGGAGGTAAAAGCCGTCTGATATAACTGGTTACCTAATTTAATAGAAAAACAAAGTCTATTTATTTAGGAATAGAAAAGCAAAGTGTATTTATTTAGGAATGTTTATATCGCTCTGCTTCTGCTTGTATCTTCTTATTTCCAGAGTATCTTTTAGCTTCACAGGAATCACAGGAGAAATGAAAACAGTTCAACATTTAAACGCGTAATGTGGTCGACATCTGTAATGTAACGGACTTTTGCGCACGCGCTCTGACACAAGTGCAACCAAATATGGGTTATATTTCCTACGGCACTAGACTAAAATTTATAATCCTATGAATAGTAGTAAACAAAATCACGCCATCTGTTCGCGCACCAAGGAATTATTGTTATAGCCATGTGCGCGCGCTCTGATTCCACAAGTGCTGCAACCAAACAATGGGTTTTATTTTCTCACGCCATCTGTTCGCACACCAAAGAACTATTGTTAAAGCCGTGTTATCAATGGCCGTGTGCGCGCGCTCGGTTCATTATCTACTATGGAAAAAATAATTTCACTCAGGAAGTTTTTAAATTTGAGATTTTTGCATTCACAATGCTATCCTAATTGTGTTAATCCCGATTCCAGTCCAGTCTGGCCATATTTAAATCTGTCTGTATGCCGTGATAATTTCGGCGTGAAAGAGTAACAAATATATACTTAGACAGACGGTCAGACAAAATTTTCGTACTTATAATATATGTGGGATTAGTGTAAAAAATAGTTTAATAACTAAGCTCAGCGACATAAACATTCCAAATAAATAGACTTAGTTTTTCTTTTAAATTAGGCAACCAGTTGTATCAGATGGCTCTAACTAACCTCCTACATAAGAATAAACAATACTATTATTTATTCTTATGCTTCCTAGACTAAAATTCTCAGTATAGAAATTAACAAGATTGAGAGCGCAAATTAAACTGACTCAAAATAATACTAGCTCTTAGGTTCAAATTCAATTGCAATAGTGTAGCGCACGGAACGGCAACGGCGCGATTAGCCGCTTCCGAGCCATTATTTTGAATTTTTTGGCGGGAAAACGGTTTTAGGCTTATAATTTTGAAACTAAGAGGCCCAGAGATTTGAAATTATGCCTCGTGTGTGCTGCAATTATAATGTATTATTTGATCTTTAAAACGAAACTCTAACATATACAGTTAAGGCAATTCACCGTGTGTCAGCCGGAGACACGTGTCACCAGCTCACACATAGATATCGGCTCGTAGCTCAAAAACTTTTCGAGTTAAAGTTTTGATAAATTTGGAGCCTAATGCTCCAATTCGGCTGAGAATTTTGAGGTATATTACATAATCGTAGCTTGAATAATTACGAAAATACAGTTGTGCAAGCCAGTGACACGTGTCTCCAGCTCGCACACAGTTTTATGCTCGTAGTTTCAACAGTATTTGAGTGTGATGGTTAGTTTTTTTGGATCTCATTGCTGCAATTAGGCTCTAAATTTCTGACTATAGTCTAAAACCCTAACCTCGATGGTTTGCCTTAACGGGATGTGTCAGCTGGTGACACGTGTCGCCAGCTCGCACACATAAAACAACTCATGGTAACGAACTTATGGTGGCTGCTATTATTATGTCTGGAAGTTTGATTGCTGCTATTATGCTTTAAAATATGGCATGCTTAGAATTTCTCTATAGCCTATGAGGAAGCTGGAGACCCACTCATGAAAAAAACCGATCAAAGGTAGAAATTTTTCAAAATTGCATAAAACATCAAAAAACTCGGAAACCATAAGACTTTTACTAAAGTTATAATTTTTTTATTTGTAGATCTCAATGTGGGCTATCGGCAGATAAAAGGTTATCCATGACTTCCCGGACACCCTGTATACCTCTTGCTGATTTTATTGATTACTCTAATAAACTAGAAAACCATTTAAAGTTTAAATTTAATTAAAACCCTTGCAAATTTGCGACTGATAGCGTACCTAAGTAACGTCTATAAAATACAACAAATGGTTTTTCACACATAGATTACGAAATAAACTATTAATAATAAATGATAATTTCATAAAGTTATTAACATATTTTTAATTAACGATTTAAGTAAGTATAAAAGACGTATGACAAACTGTCAAAAACTGTTTACATAGGTACTTAATAAGACAAGTAAGGATAGATAGACTTTAGGCACCATCGTCCCCATATCAAAGGCGCTTAACAACTGTATGGATTGTAAAACTGTATCGAGTCGCTGGCTTAGTCGTCGGCAAGTGCGTTTTGAGTTGCAGTCGCTGGGAGACCGAGTCGCTCGTCGACTAGTCGACAGTGCCATAGAAAAATTACTATGACAGTGCGGTTTGGCTCTAAGTCATCGATTACCATAGAGTGCATTTAAATCAATGAAAATATGTGGGAAAATATCGTTGTTTTTTTTTAATGTTACGGCACTGGCTTCTTTTTGGATTTGCCCTGTATCGTAATGAGAAAAAAAGTTATTTTATGATGCAGTTGACTGCATCGTAATGAGTTTATTTTTTAATTTTACCTATCCACGAAAATAAAGTGCGTATTTATATTACCTTTTTTGAATTCATATTTGGAACATTACGTTGTGAGTGTAGATAAATCAACATAAGCCGTTATGGATTTGAAGTATTAGATTGTTCATAAATCATTTTCTTCGGGTGTATAATCAGATACGTTATTATGCCGCAAAACTTCGCAGCTGAATTCATGGCTGGATCGTAACTTACGCCATTATGCTAGTAAAAAGTAGTTTTTTATTTCTAATACATAAAGACGAATGCAATTTTGAGACATTCTAGTTGTAATATTACCTAATGACGGTAAAAATTTTAATCGTATGAAATTATAAACCATTATGACTTCAACTTTTTCGAAACTATTAGGTCGCACCTTGGTCGGTACTAAAGATAGTTCCGATTGCTCCGTCGTTACAAATCGTCTCGCGGGCTGATCTGAAGAGCGAGAACGCGAATACATTGTTTATCTCGCTCTTTCACTATTGTTTTAAGCGTACGAAAGTGAGATAGGTAGTAATAGTGCGCTGTGATTCGCCGGCACGTGGCCGGCCGGTAAGTGAGTTGAAGTAAACATAAACAAACCGAACTCTGCGTGGACACCTCGTTTGAGAAACTATTCCGTGTAAATTATTAGGTAATTGTGTGATTTTGCTGTGTAGTGTTGAATATTATGCTTTATTAAATTTGTTTATATCTTTATATCGTGTAAAGTTACAAAGCCTAAAATTCATGACGTAATAAGTGTCTACCACGGCTATTTTTAACAGCTGTTTATTTGATTATAAGTGTACTAGTTTACTTGCAAATTCGTTTTTTCTGTTTTTCGAAACCATTTAATCACGTTGGTTTGCGACAACCAAATCAAAAACTAACAATTAAACTAATTTAAACAAATTAAGGTCTCTTAGTGGTGTTTTTTTAAACTTCTGCGTTGAACCGTTTTCGAGATCTGGGAAAACCCAAAACGTTACCCCAGCAAAAAATTTAATAACTCAAGAACCATAACACACACAATTTTTGCTATTTGCTAACATTTACTATGCAACAAAAGCTATCTATTCATGTATTTGGTTCCAGGCTGAAACAACTTTTTTGCCAGGGTAATGTTTAAAACGTGACCCCAGCAAAATCTGTTTTTCTCATATATCTTAAAAACTACAACTCACACAAATTTTGCTATTAGTAAACAAATTTCTCCTCATGACCATTGAAATGTATGTAAACCAGAATGGACAGATCTACGGCACAAATTGTCGCAGCGATTGCAAAGATGGCGGCTACGCATGGACAGTGCGAGCGTGAGTTGTCAAATAAAAAGTAGCATGCACACAGATGCGACACATTCTTCATAATGATAAGGATATACCTACTTGTTTAATAATATTGCATAAAATTATAGTAAAAACGCAATTTAATTAGGTAATAGGTACATGTTAATACTTACTCGAAAAATAAAAAGGGAGGATGGGTATTTAGTATCCGTACTCATAACAATCATTTGGTGTCGTCGAATAGCTTTTTATTAGGAAAATATTAGGTACTATATGGAAACATGGAAAAATAATTTTCCATGTATCTATAGTAATAATAATAATGATTAGGATATACCTACTTATTTAATAATATTGCATAAAATTATAGTAAGAACGCAATTTAATTAGGTGATTGGTACATGTGATACTCGAAAAATAAAAAGGAGGATGGGCATTTAGTACCCGTATTTGATGTGGTCGAATAGATTTTTTTATTATGAAAAATATTTCTATGACAACATAGAAAAATATTTACTAACCCACATCCTTGTCCGGAAACCGCGGAAAGCTCACAAAGTGCAAGTTCTAGTTGATATCATAATAATTGCATATACGATAATATAATTATTATATTAAAAAATTGCAAATACGATTTTACATATACTCTGCTTTATCTGTTGCTTATAATAATTACTCTGTCATCATAGCATTAAAGAAATAAACGAATTGAAATAAAAATCTATAATTGCAATTAAATCTTATAAAATTGAAATTTAAAAGGGAAGATAAGGCACTAGCTAGCGTCTCGAAAATGCGCCCTCAAAATTAAACCGTTGAATAACCGTACTAATGAATTCTGTAATTCAAAACCACATTGAAACGTAGTGGGGATCGAACCGGCCGGCACAGCGCCTATCCAAATGGTAGTCAATGGCATTAGTAAAGTAAAGTAAGCATTTATTCGGCGTTTTCAATACAATACAGATCTTAAAGATTAGAATTAGACGACCGAAAGGGCTGACCAGGCTCAGCTTGTGTTGTGAAGTCTATTTCCACAACGCTGGTTTTCAGCTGGACCCATAAATATATTAAAAATATATGTAAAGAGAAAACACATTAACCACTATTCCATCGACGACGCCAAAACTTACTACTGATGTAGGTATAATATAGTCTAAAATAGTCAAAACAAAAAATGTAACAAAAACATTTGTGTTGAATTTTTTTTCTCTAAACTACCGAGTCAGATTTTGATGCTGCTTTGCATAAGGGTGTAGTTGAGGTATCCCTACATAAATACAACAACTGTGTCGCTATTGGTTCATGGACCAATTCCCATACAAATTTTCCCACTCTCCTTTCTCATAGACAATTACTCTATTGAGCACTTTTACGCGCGTTTTTTTTCTAGATAGATATTCGTGCTAGAGGTAATGTAGGTACACATTCGAACTCACTATTTGCCTTGCCACTCGAGCGGGATGAGTAATTGCGGCAATGGAGTTGTTCTGTGCACGGATGTGTCTACAAAATACAGCAGGGATTTAAGATCAATAATCACGTTTAATTTATTGTTCTTTTTTGACATATTTTTCGCCTGACAGCGTAAGTTAAGTACCTACCTACACTGTGGCGGCGGTGTTGTCCGACATCATAGGCGGTTCGTAACGGAATATAATAATAATACTTATATTGTAAAACTGTGCTATCAGTTCACCTATCCTAGTTTGGTACCTACGTATACAATCTGTATGGTTCACTTTTCATAATCTATGATTTTCATACAAAATGTCGGGTCAGTAGAAATAATGTATAAAAATTAGTTTTGGTTGGTTTATGTTGATGTTTTGTTTATTTACCGATGATAAGTCACTCCACAATTTTTTTGCTTTGCAGTGGAGCGATTTTTGCACGTCTTTAACACGCAGGACGGCATTTTTATCGGCACAATTACACCGTGCGTTCGCGGCGAGCATTGGCGAGTGACTAAATGAGTTGAGGGCAGTTGCCCTCAACGCGTGGAGCAAAAATCGGGGCTGCGAATGTCGATTCTATACATACATTTCGATGCTCATGACACACTAATTATCTGATAAGCGGGGCTAATCAAATGGCCACTTTTCTATTCGTTCGCTAACTTAAAAATTTAAAATAAGCCATAAACACCAAAATAACGTGTCGTAGGCTTGTCAATTCTGTACAATACAACAATGTCTGTGATTTACATAAACTTGCGACTTCTGACTTGATCATTTATTGCTTATTTTTAAGATTTAAGTTAGCGAACGAATAGAAAAGTGGCCATTTGAGTAGCCCCCAAGGTCTCATCTCTCTAAAGCACAACTTTTTGCTGGGGTAACGCACACTTTATCAGCTGTTCCGACCATCTGCCTTTAATTATTTACTTATAAGTCACCAAGAACATTCTAACATCAGACATTTAGGCTGGCCCCAGACCTACCGGTTTCATTTCTTTGCTTTGCTGTTCTACCATGGACCGCCGGCCAAGTGGCTCATTTTCAATCTATCGCATATTTTGACCTGACCACATTGGCAAGATAGCCATTAGTTTGGTGTTATCAAATATCGTCGTCTGGGGTGCGATGAGAAGTTTTCGTTTTCGTTTAAAAAAAAACTGCTGTTTTATACAAAAATTAATAACGAAATTATCAAAATGTATGAAACAGTTCATTTTTTTTCGCGATTTCAGATTTGGTCCCATAGTAAAAGTTGTTCAGTTTTATTATGGTCCCTATCTACCATATTCAGTTTTATAAGGCTTTACCAAACATCTTATATAAATAAGCGATCGAGTTATTTTTAACGATCGGAGTCCATGTTCAGGGTGGCATATCTCCTAAAAGCTTCCTACTTCGCAATCCAGGCGATGATATTTGATAAAACCAAGCTAATGGCTATCTTGCCAATTTGGTCTAGTCCCAAAATGCGATAGATTGAAAATTACCCTGGTTGGCCGGTGGTCTTTCAAGCAAGGTAGCACAGCAAAGCAAAGAAACGGAACCGGTAGGTCTGGGGCCAGCCTTAATTACATTAA
Source organism: Agriphila tristella (assembly GCA_928269145.1). NCBI lineage: Eukaryota > Metazoa > Arthropoda > Insecta > Lepidoptera > Crambidae > Agriphila > Agriphila tristella. The sequence continues at coordinate 61,633,763 of OV743429.1, read as the reverse complement.
GGATTGAAAGTTATGAATCTGCATTTCAATATAAAATTACATTTCAGTCATAAAAATTGTCAGCATAAAGTCGAATAATAACATAACCTAACCAAAATTCATCATAAACTTTATTATTTCAGGCATAAAGTCGGATTTAGGCAAAAAAATAAAAAAATGCAAATTTACTATTATATTGAAGAATAAGATGCGTCTAGTCACTAAAATATAATAGATAAAAATGGTAACCATAAGTAAATTTAAAAAAAAATATCAAATTCATTGATTTTGTATAAAAAATTGGCAAACACGTCTCAAAAATTTATTGTTGCTCTCCTGAAAACCTGACTTTTTCTAGATACGACCTTATGCTTTTCATGTCCAGAATGTAGAATCAAATATTTTACAAGTGATCAACTTCACAAGCAAATATTTACACGTGTAACGGTAGGTAATTACGTTTCTCAAAAAATTACGTTGACACTTGTAACTTGCAACTTTCAGAAATTTTGTGTCGAGAGACTCTTAATGTTTATCTACCGCTAATAATATAATAGTAAAAACAAAACGAGCCAATTATTAGCACTTGGTCGGATTCGCAAAAAGTCGGATTCTCATTTAGCCGGAAGATAGTCATAAAGAAAAGTTTACTTGATTAGCACTTGGTCGGATTCACAAAAGGTCGAAAACTCAGTTTGCTTTAAAAAAATATATTTATTTAATTAAATTATTTTCCATAAATTATTTTCTTATTAAGTTTAATAAAAACAACATAAAAAACATTTCTCGCTTGTTTCTCCATAAATCACAAATTAGTGACAGATCATGATATTTTAACACATTGTCGGATTTCGAAAATAATTTAACTTCCTCATATACTTACTTATACAAAAATTTGCATTTTGCAGTTACTGATAGATATACAAAAAACATTTGTTTAAGTAATCCGGCGAAATGAGAATCCGACCTTTTGCGAATCCGACCAACTTGTAACAGTTCAAAATTGAACATGTTATCTTTTTCTCAAATATTTAATAAAAATAAAAATAAGAGGGGTTACTGACCTATGAACCGGCACTGGGAAAGATATTTTGTTGCTCCTTAATAATCCCATCGCCTCCAATTAGATGTATTGCCTTTTTCTATCGCCTTGGAGACTCCATTTCTTTCAATTAACTTCTATTTTAGTGATAATTTGTAAATCTGCGAGATACAAAGAAGTCCAGGGTTGGAAAAAATAGTTGTAAACGATAAAAAATAAAGATATGTGAATGAATCAATAAATAAACTCGTTAAATAACTTACCATGAAGGGATGTTTATTCTAATTTTAATAAAAAAGGGGTTGTTTATGCAATTTGGGATGTCTTTCAATGCATATTGTCTGGCATTACGATATTTACTGCAATTACAACAGTATTCTTGTAGCAAAAACTCTTTGATCACAGATAATTGTAGGCTATGACTGCGATTTGCAAATGCAACATTCACGAAATATCATATTTCTATATAAAAAACGGATACTTTTGCGGGATTTTTTTAACCTGAAAATATGTTTCAACGAAAATAAACAATTCGTTGACATTTACATAGACAAATGCATTTGACATTTGGTGGCCGTTTTTGGAACTAAAGTGATAATCCATAGAGAAAAATCACTCTATATTTTAAAGAGAAAAAAAAAGAGAACGAAATAATCCTTGGTAAATTATATCATTAAAATTTATAAGGTAAAAGGAAGTCGAATGATTATAAAATATTAAAATAAACAAATAATAATTTAGTTATTCTAAATGTGTAAAATAATGTTTAGGTTTGGTGACGTGACATGCTTTGTAAACACATATCGCGTTTCGTTTTCAGCAAAAATCAAAAAACATTATTTGTAAATTAAGCTTGGGATTATGAATAAAGTAAAATCATTTAATATTAAAAGTAAAGGAAGAATACGAATGATTATATTTGTAATAAATAAACATTAAATAGAAACGATAACTAGTAAAAAGCTGTAAAAGGAACTAGACATAAAAACAATCTACCGTAGAATGGATCGTGGCTTTCCTTTGTTCATAAACAAAACACGAAGGGAAAATGTTGTGGTAGCCAATCGAGAGCTCGGAATCTGTGTGGGCGTGGATTTTCCTAAGATTAAGCTACACGGCGCCAGATTTTAAAGTAACCAATCATAATTCGCAATAGTGACGTGTAAAATTAAATGTTACCAGTTAGAGTCTATAAAGTACCCTTAGTAATATAATATGGGAAAAAAACCGGCCAAGTGCAAGTCGGACTCGAGAGCAAGGTTCCGTGCCAGGGGAACGGCAAAAGAGGTCGCGTATGTATGTATGTATGAGTCGAGGGTGTTAAGGCCGGGATTCAGCTTAAGGCTAGTATATTCGAAATTGTGAGATTTGGTGTATTTTCGATTCATCAATAAGCGATCAAATGTGCTTTTGTTTTGAATAGATGAAAATATATGCTTAGATTTTATAAACGACGTTGATTATCTTACAGTAAGAAATATGATATCCATATATTCAGTATAGTAAACCTGCAAATACAATAAAAACTTTAATTGATTTTATATTTTCTGAATAATACTTGGAGATTACAAATCATTTACCCACAATAATAGGTATATGAATAGGTTAAATGTTATGTGGAAGGATATTCAACGGTTACCTTTCAGTAAAAGTGACTCTTTCAGTAAAATAACGATAGAAACGGCGAATAGATGAAGAAATAAAAATGATGCCATTACTTTTGCACAAGAAAGAAAAGTTAGAGACAGAGAGGGTTTGAAATATTTTTAAAATACCATAGTATGTAGATAAACTCATTCAGTGACTGAAGAGGCAAATTGTAAGATGAGGCGACAAAATAGGGCACATACAACAGTAGGTTACGTATGTGAGTAATTTTCGTTGTTAGCGTTATTATACCCCAAGTTTGGTTGGTTAAGCATAATATCATTGGGTTCTTGTTATCAATTCGTTGCTATTATTAAATAAAGCTATGCGTCGATTGGAAATAATAAAAGCGGTCAGATAACATATTTATTGATTATAAGATTTTTCTTGGGAGGTTAGAATAGCGATAGACCAAAAGATGTTTCAAACGTACAGGGAAGGTTAAATCGATTGTGTCATTAGGAAGTTAGAACAATATTTGCGTATGTGAGGAGTTTTGTAAATTCTAGAATAAGCAAAACTAATTATATTTATAATTATAACTATCGTGAGTATCGAAGTAATTACGGGTTCCTATTATTATATTCGCGAGATAGGTAGATTAGTTCAGGGAGAAATTACCCCATTATTGGGTAAATTAGAAAAATTAGTGACAGGGCTCTCTAAAAAATTAAGAACCAATAAGATTAAGCGTCATCAAGATTTTCGCAGAGGTAACTTTTCCGCATGTATATAAGGCCGGGCGCGGGGGAGCCGGCCCTCTTTCCTTGACTGCCACCGAAGAAGACGCAAGCACATTTCCCTCTGTAAGATGGCTGCTGAACAAGTTTTTCTTTAACTCAAGACCGAAATAGTCAGCAAATAAGTGAAAGAAACGAAAGTCTATGTGTATAGGTCTTGCACGGGCAAGTTTCTAACCTTTGGGGTAATGTTTCAGACAAGCTTTAAATGGTAAAATTAAGGCCTGACTGAAATATATAGTTTGGTTGCAAAGTTTACATCAAATTAACGTAGCTGTATCAAGTAAATTCAAGAATTAGTGAAAATAGATTTTCTAAAACTAATTTCATATGAAATGGAATGTGGGAAAGGGAGTTTTTATCTTGAATAATTAAAAATAGGATTGTGTCGTACTGGGGCGATTCGCTATGGACTTTCGAGGGGGGTACTAGGTAAAATTGAAGTTTATGATTGTGGCGTCATAAACGGGCGGCCAATTCGTTGGTCTGCCTAGTTAGTCACATAATGTAAGCCTGCGTGACTTAATATGGAAAAAGGCTTCATCAAGTGCTGCCGTTAGAACGTAGTTCTGTTTTCCGTTTAAGCCCCGAGGGCAGGTTTTCATTATTCCTTGAGCTAGGGCCCCGGAATCGGCTCCTTCCCCTCCGATTCTGGCACGTAAAGGTTGATAGGTTATGCTAGGTGAGTGCCGCTCAAAACTGTACAGGAATGGGGCGACGTGTGGCGCTGGTAAGAACCACAAAAATTGGCATAGGAAATTCTCATGTAGTCTGAACTAGGCAGGTAAAATCATAGGTCAATTGTAGGGTTAATCGCGCGAAAATTAGGTAGAGTATCACAAAACCTGGGGGGGGGTTTGTGATACTGGTGTTGTGAATCGTCGTCAATAGAGCGGAATAGGCGCATAATCTGCTAGGCAGGCATGTGGAACGAGCAAAAATCTAGTTAGGTAGGTCGTCACATTGTAAAATTAGCATTCTAGACTCGAAGTTGTTGTAGGATAAGTTAGGCATAATTCAACAAAATGGCCGAATTATTATTTATCGATAGGAAAATTGCTAGGTGCATTACAAAATGGCCGCTATTGGTTCACTAAGTGATGCATTTCATCCAAGCTAATTTTGATAAACAACATGGCGGATCATGACAAAAGTAAATTAAAATGTATGATGATTTTCAAGTTGTGTCATAGGCAGGTAAATACGAGCAAGTTGGAGGGTTAAATGGGAACGTGATAGTGAATTTGTTATCTTAAATTCTCAGTGGCATCTATGTGTGTTGTGAAGTGGCATTGTAAATAAATTTCAGTGAATGAAAAATATCTACCTACCATTGTGCTAAAGCTAGTTGGACGCACAATCTAATTAACTAATAGACTATCAAATCATAACAGAAGTAATATCTTTGAATTGGGCTGACTTTAATAATTTTGACCATGGTTCAATCTGTGGACTATAAATAAAATAAAATATTTTGGTAATAAATGTGGATGAATGCTAAAGAAAAGTCTGGGTGTAATGTTGACCCGTGATATTATTTGAGCCATGTCAATTCCAACTCATTAATATCACAAGACACAAATTTTGAGTAAGCTTCCACAAATTAACAAAATAATGCTCGGTACGTAGCACTAAACAATACTTTGACCAACATTTATATACTATGAAAGTATCAATTAAATTGGTGAATATGTTAAGTTCACGATTACTGGAATCAAAGTATTCTCTGAGTTAAATATTCTAAATCAAATTTAACAGTCGACTCAATTTAAAGGAAATCAATATCAAGTTTATCACACAATAATCATAAGAAGATTTATTCAATGCCATTTTGACAATGCAATCCAAAGCTATTGTTCAAAAGTAGGAAAGGTTTAACGCAAATATTTATTTATTATATGTCCCTAAATTTAATAAACTTTCCTTCTGAAATCCCTAGATTTTCCAGTACTTATTCCCTTTTTTTAAGTTCATAAATTGTAAGATTGAATTTATGTTGATATAAGATAAATCAGAATTTAGAAAAAAAAAGAAAAAAAATTGATCTGGCCATCACATTTGAGAAAAGAATGTCTCAATTGTGAAAAACTGGGAAATCGCTTGGAGCATTTTGCTTGTCCTCTTTTTGTTGGAATATACAGACAAACTTAGACTATCGATCATATACTTTACTTAAATTAAAGAATGATTGTAATTGGCTGGTCCTGGGGGAAAGTTGCCCAGTTCTGGAGACGAGGCTTACCATATTGAGCGGTGGAGGGGCTCTTTATCTAGCCAGGAAAGCCACATTGTATATTTTTAAGTAACACTAAAGATAGCAAATAAATTCTAAATCAGTGACGAAGACGGGTTTTTCCATACCTAGATTTTAGGCGATTATAACTTCTTAACTTGCTTCAAATTACCTCTCTATCTTGATAAACTAAGTCGACATTGGATGATTTACATTACTTAGAATAACGTTGTATATGACAAATAAACTAATATTTGGTAGCGGAGTAGAATTACCCAAACTTAACTTTCTTTATAGCTCGAGTTACCTCCTTTTACCCTATTGTCTATTATGGCTCGATATACCCTCTTCTACCCTACTAACTTATAACAATACTCCAATTAACTCATAAATTCACTTTGACCAATTTCTATCAACATTGTTCGTACTTACTTCATTCAGCGGAATGTAGTTGGAAACGCTTATCTCTTTCCCATAGTATCTCTATTTCTAATCGCTAGAGGACTATTAAAATCTCCATGGTATAGTAACAAATATTAAGAATTAGTATGAGATTAAAGTAAGCTTATTTAGGGAAATTACAAACTTAAATTCTATTTCCCTGGTTATATCAAAAGAGTAATAATATCCATTTAGTAGTAATTTTATTAAGTAATAGTTGTAATAACAGGAATAATTGAGACCTAGTAATAAAAGCGAATACTTTTGTTGTAAGATGAGGAATCAATACCATTAACTAGGAAACCGTCTGATTACATTCTTCTTTGGGTATAAACACATTAAACTGAAGATAGGCCACGACCAACTATGCAATCCAATAGCGATGAGCGAAGCCCCAATTGTTTAAGCACATACTTAACGTTACAAAATATACTTACTACACTCACCTTGTAGTCAGAGCGTTGGCTTTATATCCTTTGTTCAGAGCTAGGACATCTATACATCAAATTAGACGAATAGAAATAAAGAAATAAATCATAAAAACAAACATTCAGATTTTCATAATATAATTTCAGTATTGGTTCCGACATTAACATAGAAAACTAGGTGAGAGGCAACCCTAAGATACTTTTCCAAGATATTTAAATAACATTATTCCTTTTAAAGTTAGAAAATTAACAAATTCTAGGGATTTTCTAAAAGCCGCAGTCGGGCCGGCTATGATTATTAAAATTTGTCAAGTAAAACCAAAGATATGAATTGAAACATTGTTGACATAGATAATAGATTCTTTATAACTGATAGTATAGTAGTAAAATAGGTAAATTCTCAATTTTTCATTAACACAGCAGGCGGTCACTAGTAATTCATTGTTGAAGTTATAACTAATTAGTAATAAATTTATCAATAAAGTTGATATAGCATGACCATGACATCATAGGGTAGAAATCTCATGGATTAGGGTCCTCCGTAATAAAATAGATCGGTATTTTGTTTGATAAACATAGTTATTTCTAAGCATTAAACAAAGTAACAGATTAGTATGAAGTTGGATCAACTTGGAATGAGCAATTAATATCTTAATTTCTATTCTGTAGGAAAATCAGGCAAAGTAATTTCCTTCTTTTAGTAATAAGTTCTTAGTTCATTATCTATCGAAGCATAAATAATTAAAGTTAGTCATGTAAAGTTAATATTTATATCCACCCAGCAATATTCGAGAACTTAGGGTAATTACGGATTACAACTTGGGAAATATCACTAGACATCATGCGCCCATTTCACACTTACAAAAGCATTAATATTAGATTATTCTATCATGCAATAAAATAGGGTTAGGGAAAATAAACTAGGCAAAACATAGATAAAACATTTAATGGAATCACAAGTAGGGATAGTTAGTTCGGAAGCCATTTAGCGGCTAATCAACATGAATGGGATTTGTAGTTAGGTATGCGTTAGGTTAACTATGCTAGGGTTAGAATATCACCGATCCATATAGTAAAACAGTAAGAACTAGAATCCAATAAAATACAATCACCAGGTATCATTAGGAAATCAAGATAGTAGTTATCATTTGTATCAGTATTTAAATAGGGGGGGGGGGATCATTACATCGTGAGATGCCGTGACCAGAATTAGTAGTTTTTACATACTTTTAGCATAGATTCCACTTCAACGAATTCCAGGCTTTTGTAATGTGAAATGCAGTGATCAAAATACAGATAAGATGATTTTGGTCACAAACTTCGGATTCGCAAAAAAGGGAAATAATAAAGTGGTGACTGCATAACGCTCGTGGTGTTTTGTACAAAATATGTTTGAAACAAAATATTAAGGAATTAATTAATTGGGTGGCTAGAAATAATTAAAGGCGGCTGTTAATGGGATACATAAATACTAAACTTGGCAGCGGTTTGGTTTTTGGGCGACAAAATAACTAAAGGGGCGACAAACTGTGGATTACAAAAATAAAATAAAAAGCTACTAGGTACATGTGGATTATAAATAATTTAAGTCAGCAGTGAAAATTTTAAATGAGTGACAAAAATACTGAGATGGTATTTTTGTCATTTTTCAGAGAGATCATCCAATCGAACTTGTGAAACATAGACTTAGAAAATTTTTCGCTATTCCAGTGGATATTAAGTTTATGTTGTGAAATGGCATATTATTAGTAGCACAGATAATATAATACTATACTAGTTAGTAGTTATTTTACAAGTCTTGTAATCTTTTTGTGAAACACTTTTTACAAGCACTTGTGTTTTTACTCTTGTAGAATACCAGAATCACAAGTTGGCGGCCATTTTAGTGCTTTGATAGTTGTCAATTTACTGTCTTTAAGAGACTGTCAGCGACATTGACAGATATTTATAAAATATTTATCTTATCAGCCAGTGCATTTGTCATTATTGCAATCATATATCAACTTAAAGAGTAAATTTTAATTTGTGCTTGTTATTTTCCTTCGTGAAACATTATTTACAAGTCCTTGTGACATATTGAGGCTTGTAAACTTGTGAACTTGTGACTTTCGAGAAACAGGCCACAGGTCGCCGCTGGCGCCATCTGCGATTAGCTTTTCGTGATACAATACACCCCATTGTCTAATTTCGAGGGGTTTTCATATTGACATTTAAAAAAAAGAAAAGTAACTATTTGCCTCACTAGATGGCGTTGATGGTAAGAGGGAAGTCAAAATTGGTAGTAAAAAATACTTTGAATCCCCTATTTTTTTCAACGCCATCTATCGAGCCTACAGCTTTTTGACGCTTTTTGACGTGCCGGACTACAGCTGGGCCACAAAAAAAAAAGTTGGAAATCTGACTTTTTGACTATGCCATGATGAAGTCGATAATTTGTCGGAATTTGTCGCCAAAAACCAGAATTTGTCGGGCTTGCGTTTAGGAGATACGTGTGGCTCAGCTGTAGAGACGTCTCTACAGCTGGGCCACACAGATCTCGAAAACGGAAGGTCGTAGCGAAAATCTGATTACTCGTATGTGTAGCCGGTAATTTGTCGGATTTTGTCGCCATAAACCAGAGTTTGTCGGTCTTGCGTTTAGGAGATACGTGTGGCTCAGCTGTAGAGACGTCTCTACAGCTGGGCCACACAGATCTCGAAAACGGAAGGTCGTAGCGAAAATCTGATTACTCGTATGTGTAGCCGGTAGTTTGTCGGATTTTGTCACCATGAACCAGATTTTGTCGATCTTGCGTTTAGGAGATATGTGAGGATACGCTGTGGAGACTTTTCTACCTGGATCTTGAGAAAGGAAGGTCATAGCGAAAATCTGATAACTCGAGTGTGTAGCCGTTAGTTTGTCGGAATTTGTCACCAAGAATCAGATTTTGTCGATCTTGCGTTTAGGAGATATGTGAGGATACGCTTACGACCTTTCGTTCTCGAGATCCAGGTAAAAAGGTCTCCACAGCTCGTATCTCCTAAACGCAAGACCGACAAACTCTGGTTTTTGGCGACAAAATCCGACAAATTACCGGCTACACATACGAGTAATCAGATTTTCGCTACGACCTTCCGTTTTCGAGATCTGTGTGGCCCAGCTGTAGAGACGTCTCTACAGCTGAGCCACACGTATCTCCTAAACGCAAGCCCGACAAATTCTGGTTTTTGGCGACAAATTCCGACAAATTATCGACTTCATCATGGCATAGTCAAAAAGTCAGATTTCCAACTTTTTTTTGTGGCCCAGCTGTAGTCCGGCACGTAGCTTTTTGTAATTTTGAAAAGCCCTCATTGCGAACTATGACTTTGACTTCTTTGCTCTTAGGTACGAAGAAAGTGTAGCGTTTCGTGTTCGCAACGATTTTGATGTATGAATCAGAATCAGATGGGTTATACCGGTGATACCGGCGTAGGTGCATGATGAACAAACGGCGAGCTATTTTTGCGCGCCGAGTGACGCGACGGGAGTAGGGTTGACAGATCGGAAGTCCAAAATATCTGGAGAATATTTGAAAATGTCGGGATTTTGCGGTTGTTGTCGGGAGAAATAACTATTTAAAATAAAAATGTAACTTAAATGCCATACCTATAGTAAGAAAACGGCCGCGCAGCGCGATTTTTAGTCAGTTTCTTCCACTAATCTTGTAAGTTTTCATCTTGCCTGTCAATTGTAAAAAACAGTCGCGCAGCGAGATTTTTAGTCAGTTTCATCTACTAATCTAGTACCTTTGCCTGTCTAGTAAGATTTTTTTTTCAATAATCTGGTTTCATCCGTGAAAATTATTGCTTTCTAGAGAACTTTCGGAAAAGGGCGGATTTTTTAAAAAGTGTACCTTCAATATTCGCGCGATGTCCTTCAAGTTCCGAATTTTATTTTACTTAGACCATTTGTAATATGTTAATTTTTTTTATGTAGATTGTTTCATCGTATTGTTGGTGACATTTCTGATTTTTTTCAGGGTATATTTGTTTTTATTTATATTGATTCCAGATAAAAATAGTTCAATAAAGGCTGATTTTGCAGTGTCCTCTCGTTACAGAATAACTTTTAAATGACAATATCAGCGTAGTTTTAGTTTTGTAGATTAATGTTTTAACATCATTAGATGGTTCTAAACCTCTATTTTTGAGAAATCTCCACTACAACTAAGTAACGCAAGTAATTGATTTTTAATTATTTTTTAAACCGAAGTCTTAAAATTTGTCTTGGTGGAACATTCCGCTGATAAACGCGTAATTAATTGTTTTCAAAGCAAAACTACTAAACATCTTACTTTTTTACGTTAGCTACATTATAAAGCTACTAGAAACTCTGGGCTAAACCACCATTTGCAATTCCAGTCCGGCGAGAAAATTTAACATTGTGGTTGTGCTGCAGTGACTTAAAAAGTTTATCCAGTGAGTAACAGCGCTTTTTAAGGTAATGTAACTAATTTTAGTGTTTTATTTATTTAATTTACGATCACAGTCAATTAATGGTTTCGTATACCGTTGCATTATTTTATCGATAGAACTGCTTAACATCGAAATAATAATTCAAACACGTTACCGTTCGGAGTTTCGTTACATTCCACTGACTAATTCTGTCTAAAACGTAAGTCAGTGGAATGAATAGTTACACATTGGAACGGTAAGGCTGCATATATATTGAACAATGAACAGTATCCCGACACTTTTAAAATTCTTTATACTTACCTGCTACGTATATAATAATGCAGACAAATAATTTTAAGACAGAAACTGAGCTTGAAATGATCTTTCAAATAACCCCCAACAACCAACCATTAAAACAAAGTCAGTTTTTATTTTTAAGTTTTTATTTATATTTGTTGGTCTTTGACTGTATTGTTTTGAAGAAAGAAGTATAATAAGTTTTTCTTGAAAATGTATCTTAAAGAACAATTTAACTAAATAAGTGTGCAAGACAATTAAAATATCTAATAAGAAAAACCTTCATTTTAGTCAGACCCTTACTTTTTCCGATGAGTGATTTCAGCCTTCCAATGACTAATTGTCCCCTCATAGATTAATCTAAATATCATATTTTTTTCCACTTTAACGCTAAAGTTACTTTATTTTAGCTATGTAGACAACATATTTAATATTGTTGGTCTTCAATATTTTATGAAAAAACAGTAATTGAGAGCCACTTAAATAATAAAAAAGAAAATTATGCAGCAAATTTATCAACAAATTAGTCAGTGGACATAAAAAGTAGCATTTTATATTGTTTAAATTTTCTTTGCCACAGCTAAATGGTTTTATTTTGTAGAAATAAGAGACCCTTTGATTATTAAAATACAATTTTAAATTACATCTGTTTATTTATTTCACTGCGACAAATAAAAACTGTTACTCAGTAGAACCTAAAATCGCCGAATCTTTAAAATAATTTATTTTAATTATATTATAATAGTTATTAAAATATTATTCACATTTTCTTAAAGTTCATTTAATAGACAATAAGATGTCAAAATTAAATGTTGAAAAATAAACATAAAAATGTAAGACCTTCGATTTAAGAATGGTACAATTTTTAAAAAATCCGCCCAAAAGCTGATTTTTCGGGAGATTTTTAGATTTTTCGGGAGTCGGGAGATCACTTGAAATTTCGGGAGAATCCAGGCGAATCCCGACCATCTGGCAACCCTAGACGGGAGCGACAACATCCGCCGCCAATTGCGTGGCCCGCTTGATTTATTGCTCCTTCCGCTTTCTTTGAATTGTACAAGTGCGCAACACAGGAGATTTGCGAGAGATTACCATTCTGACCTATCTAGATCTAGACTAGTGATCAGTATTTTTGACTAGTCATTTTGTGTTTCGTAGACAACAGGCAACAGGTTCATTTCCTGTCGTCCATGAGACCTGCGACTTTCTCAAAACTGACGATTAAACGTGATTAAACAATCACGTTTAATCGTCAGTTTTGAGATAAACAATCACGTTTAATCGTCAGTCACGAGACCTGCGACTTATGGCCGATTGCACTAAACTTAAGAATCGCCTAAGTCTTTTCCTAACTACAACAGTGTCATAAATTTAGCCGTCATGTAGCTGTCATTTGCCTAGTTGACTTGGTCGAGTTGTAGATAAGAAAAGACTTAGGCGATTCTTAAGTTTAGTGCAATCGGCCATTAGTTTCTTTCTCAAAACTGACGATTAAACGTGATTAAACAATCACGTTTAATCGTCAGTTTTGAGATAAACAATCACGTTTAATCGTCAGTTTTGAGAAAGAAACTAAGTCGCAGGTCTCGTGGACGACAGGAAATGAACCTGTTGCCTGTTGTCTACGAAGGAAACACAAAATGACTAGTAGACTATGATATAAGTAGGTACCTTGCCTTAGTTTTAAGGCAAGGTACCTACTTATATCATTCTGGAGCCGACAAACAGGTTGCGTGGCTGGCACGCACAATGCCGCTTGAACTGTTTCTTCTGATTTGAATTAAGTACAAGTCGCTTATTACTCATTTCTGTCACAAATATTAGTTTTATACTTACTTACTGTGATGTTTCTATCAAGTTAGTGCTGAAGGGAATAGCAGTTCCCCAAGGCCAAGGCATCGCTTGGTTGTTTGCACTGGAATTATGTCCCTATGGCACAACAGGGCCCCGTTTCATAAAGTTTGACAAGTCGACAATTTGTCAGAAATCATGACATATGTCGGATTGTCACGACAATTGCCGTTTCATAAAACTTGACATATTTGTAATTGTATACAAGGATTCAGTGGTAAATTGTCACTTTTTCCGTTTGTTTCATAAAACCATAGTCATGACAAGTCTTGCATAAAACACCTGTCGGAACAGGTAAATCATTGTCAGTGTCATTTAAAAAAATGTCAGTGACAGGTAAATGATTGTTAGCGATTGGTAAATAACCAACTGTGTTTATTTTTTAATTAATACCCTCTAATATACTACCTACCAACAAAACATGCACTGATATTCAATCAGACGCAAACATGGCGGAGGCAAACAAGATGCTAATATTAAGTTGTGGAAGAACTTGATACGCCTTTAATTATTATTTTCCCATTGGCTTGCTAACGACGAGCATCTTGGTATTCTTGATTCATGAACCGAAACTGGCAAGTGACCACCGTGCGCTAGCATAAAAGAATTCCATGGTTTCCGTATCGATCAACAAAAGCAGCTTCAATTTTTATTACAACTAATTAAAAAAAAATAAAAAATTCTACCGCAGCTTTACTTATACAGAATTTTTCGTTGAAAGTAAAGTCGGTTACTTCCAAAGAAAAGTATTTTTTTCTCTAATTATTCTCTCCTCCGCCTATTTTCTTCTAAATAATTACCATCACTGTCACTACTATTCCTGAGTAATCCTGACACAGCCCAAAGGTGCCTGTCAAAAATGTGCGACAATTCGACAAGTTTGTAATTGCGTATTGACAATTATGTGTTTCATAAACGACACTTGTCAGAAAATGCTCGACAATTTATCGAATTTTCATTGTCACCTGTAAATTTTTATGAAACGCTAAATTGTCGAATTGTCGCGACATATATGTCGGCTTTTCCGATGACAAATATGTCAGACCAAATGTTTTATGAAACGTACAATTGTCGAATTGTCGACTTGTTGCCTGTCACCTGTCGCTGACAATTGTAATCTTTATGAAACAGGCCACTGGTAGTGCTGAAGGGAATATCAGTTCCCCAATGCACTACTGGTAGAGTGTCACGCGGTTGTGCTGTGTGTGGGTAAGAAAAGGTGATTTTGACCTTCTATTAAAAATTGGGATACTTAGGTAGATCTTTTGTATTATTTACAAAGTTTAACCTAGTTCGGTAAAAAGATTTCAAGTAGGTAGTTCGATGAATCAGAATAGGTACGTCATGAATATTCAAAGAGACAAATAAACAGTGCATTGAACATCGGCATCAGCGCTGGGAACAATATTCCTCTCGACGTCGTCTTGCCGCATTGTTGCAGCGCAGAAAGTGGCCTGGCCACACAAACAATGGGCATTCTTAATTATCTAGATTCTAGATAGGTACCGTGCGTGCCATTACCATGTTTTCTACACTACTTAATTAAGTAACCTTACGAGCATCGGAAAATATGAGGAAAATGTACCTACGCACTTGCGAACCCATGGTCGTTGCACAACATGTGATAGTAGACTTTTCCGTATTGAAAAGAGGTTTTTTGATGATCTCATCTGTCATTGATATTTATTGAACTTCATCAATATCATTATTGTTGTACCTAAGGTGCATTCGGCTAATCCCGAAAATCGGGTAATTCGGATAATCACTTATTACTACTAAACGCGGCAGATTTTATTGCTCTGGCAATATTCACCTAGATGCCATCTTAATCCGCTCCCCCACCCGCACCACCCGGGTCGCTTTGAGAGCGAATAAGTGTGTCGAATTCAAAATTTCCGAGAACGAGTGCTATTTCCCGCATTTTTGGATTTTCAGAATTACCCGAACATCTGTAATTAAGAAGCTTGGTAAGTTATTTAACTAATTGTTTTTTAGCTTGATAGATTTTCGTTTTATTGCACTACTTAGTTGGTTTAGAATACTGTAGCTCAAGGTTTTATTATTTTTCGGATTTAGCCGTCTAGGGCAAATCCGAGCTAAATCAGAGTTCGGATTTACCCGATGTTGGTTTTCTATAGAAATGGTCAGTGGTTCTCAATATTTATGTTTTTTTTAATGGAATTATGTTCATTTGTTTTAAAAAGTAATTTTTACTTCAGCTACATTTTGACATCTCTGAAAGGTCTATTTTATAAATATTTACAAAGAATTCTCTGCACTATTTTTTTTTTACAATTTTTTTTAATATTTTGATACTTGTATAAGTAAGTAGTTTTGGTACTAATTAGGTACAAACGACCATTGAACGAAAAGTGACACAACTTCTTTGAAACTAAAGGCTAAGTAAGTACAAGGTAAAATATTTGTTTAATTTTTAATATTTTTATAAGTGGAATATTATGTTTCTTTTATTTTGAATAAAACTTTATTACTGGCAGTTTTTCCTTTCATTTCAGATACTTGTTTTTATTCATACAAATGGTAGGTAGGTACCTATGCCACATTATATATCTACTAAAAGTTTGAGATCCGTTGACTAGTTGTCGGGTAAAATTAATTAGCACTTATCCATGTTTAGGCTCTTCTCGTGCCATTACCGAGAAATCTGTTTTAGGAAGGTAAATTTGAACGAAAATGGAATATACACCTTATGTTAAAAATGAATAAAACCCACTTTTCAGTGTCCTTCGGAATTACCCCTACATACTTCGTAATTGCACCCGAACAAACTAAAAGTAATTAAATTTTTGACAAGTTTTTTTTACCCATTCTGAAGATAAATGCAAAAATCCTTGAAACAGACATTTAGGCTGTACATTAAAGTACCTACACGAAGTGACCCGCGTTGGTAGCATTAACTCCACCATTCTGATAAGGTTACTGAAAATACAAACATCCCATCAACTCATCAAAAATCCATTCGTAAATACCCGAATGCACCTACCTAAGTTATGTCACTAACATATCTATCTACCACTTTGAACTTTCCGCAATGTAGGGAAAGCGTTTTGGGCACTTTTACTTATTGCTAAGGTACAATTTTTGCATCGACATTACCATTTTAGTAATGAGATATTTTTTCTGGAAAAAGCATCTTTCTCCAAAACCGGCCCTGGGCACAAACAAGTAGGTAGACGTCAACTCTTTTCTGTTTGTCGTTCAGTTTTCCAGTTTCCTGGTGAGTGTAACGGGGACGGGGCCGTAGTAGCCCTGACACGAGACACGACCCAGTTGTACACATATCGACCATCGATAAATAACTGAAACATTCACACTCCTAGAACCTCGACTCATATTTTATAAGTCGTGGACAATAGTTCGTTGGACGTGGAAGAGGCCGCTATTGTTTGATTAAATTATATATCCATGTAGATAGATACTCAGTCTCAAAGATAGGCATTTTTGAAGGTCTATTTTACATTGTAAGTAAAAGTAGTCGTGTGGCGTCCGGCAAACTATAATAGCACTAATAAATACCCTACATTCAACTAATAAGGGTGTCCTAGACGTCTCATACTCATACTCATAAATGTTTATTGCTTTGACCATAATGTACAGAAGATGTTAATATAAAAAGTAGATCATCATGGACCCTGTCGGGCACAGCAAAAAATAAAAACGTGGTGTCATCTAGCACCTCCTTGGACCTGAAAATGGGCAGCGTCTTTTCAACTCTTTTCCATCAAAAACTATCCAAAACTGTGATCCAAGTTTTTATCAAGTATAGAGATTTGGTAAAATCCATCCACGTAGGGTTTTACCATTATCCCATAAGTAGGTAATGAGATATCCTGGAATTTTCCCTAACTTTCCAGAAAATCCTGACATTTGACATTTTGTACACCTAACTAGGTACATTTCCTAACTAGTACCTGGGTCGTTAACTTTAATTATTTCTTACCAAAATGATTTACAAAATGTGTTTTCATTACTTAAACATGCCTAACGTTTATTTTTAGGATTTTAAATATCCCTGACAATTACCTACCGATTTTCCCTGTTTTCCTTACGGTTGGCATAAATTCCTGACATGTCAGGAAAATTCCTGTTGTCTGGTAAACCTAGCTACATCCACGGAGAGTCCGATGATTCCTATGTTCTGCATTGGTTACATTACATATTATTATGACTACATAATTATGATGACGACGCGTTTATAATTGTGTAGAGATTACAAAAAGTTTGTGAATTCAATTTAAGAATAGGTGCTGAAAATGCTATATCACGTTACACGTTTCATACTAGGTATTGCTCACGTTTCAGGCCACGTTGCCTCTTTATTGGGTCTGTAATACTTAAATGCAAGGTTCATAATAATGGGCACTTATCCACTCTTGACTTTATGCAAATACTTGCTAATTACATCTGTGTGGAGACTGTGGAGTGGAGACACGTACGCTACGCCTCAATGGAAATGTCCAATAAAACCATGTGTGACAATGATTTGAATCAAAAAACACACAAACAAACAAACGAGAAAGAAACCTAATGAAAACGTGTTAAAATGACATTTAACAAAGGTCTTCTACAATCTTTTCTAGGATGCGGTAACAATGTAACTTGGTGTCATAGTACTTTATGTCAAAGAAAAACTGGCTTACATCGCTTCAGATCCCTTCACATAAGATCTCGGAAAAAAGCATCATTATCTAGTACCATAATAGGGTACCTATGAAAATATGGTCAGGCTTTTTGACTATGTTATTCAGGAATTCACCCACTTCTTTTTTTAGAAGCTTGTTCATCCTTAATGTAAGTAGGTACCTATTCGTAATTTGGGCATCTAATGATAGGTGACTAAAGTTGTTTACTGAGTACCTACCTACTGACCGATTCCCACATCCTCCAGGCTACAGAATGAGTCGCACTTCCGGCTGTCGATCGCTGCGTCGCGTGATGCGACTCATGTGGAGAGCTGCGGGCTCTATTTACGCAGAGAAGGATAATAGCAAGTACAGTCGGCCAAAATATGGCCTACCACCCCACTGCCGGATTTAAGCATAGGCTACGTAGGCTGCAGCCTAGGGGCCCGCACCATGAACCACTCCGCGAGCTCTTTAATGACTGCATAGAAGCTCCCCAAGGCATGGAAGAGAGGAAGCCTGTGCTTACTTTTAAAAGAGGGTCGACCACTGGACTCCCCGACGGCCTACCGTCCCGTAGTGCTGTTGGACGAGGTCGCCAAGATGTTGGAGAGAATTCTCGCAGGTAGGATCACGCAGCACTTAGAGTCGGTGGGCCCGAACCTGGCGGACAATCAGTACGGTTTCCGAAGGCAGAGATCGACAATCGATGCTATCCAGGCCCTCAGGGATCTGACGGAGAGGGCAACGGAGCGAGGGGAAGTGGTTATTGCTGTGTCGTTATACATAAGGAACGTCTTTAACTCACTTCCCTTCGGTGTCATCAAAGACGGGCTAAGACACCACTGCCTGCCCCCCTACCTAATCAAGATGGTAGAGAGCTACCTCAATGGTAGAGAAGTGATTTATCCCTCCAGAGAGGGAGGGATGGTCTCCAGGGAGATGATGTGCGGTGTTCCACAGGGTTCGGTCTTAGGACCGCTCCTGTGGAACATCGGATATGATTGGGTACTGCGAGGTAGGCTACTGCCCCGGTTGAGCGTTCTATGCTACGCAGATGACACGCTGGTAGCTGCCCGGGGCGAAACCCTCCAGGAGGCGAGAAGACTAGCAAGCGTGGGCACCTCGCTCATTATTGGACGAATAAGAGAGCTGGGGCTCAATGTCGCCATTGACAAGACTGAGGCTACCTGCTTCTATGGACCGAGGAGGGGGCCTCCAGCGGGGACATGTCTGGTCGTGGATGATGCCACAATTCCCCTGCGTCCCACGATCAAATATTTGGGACTAGTTTTGGACGGTAGATGGAAGTTCGAAGAGCAATTCCGCCAGCTAGTCCCAAGACTTATAAAGACGGCCAACGCCCTTGGGCGTATCCTGCCGAACATTGGGGGCCCGGGTGATAAGTGCAGGAGGTTGTTCGGCGGCATCTTGCGAAGCATGGCCATGTATGGCGCGCCGGTCTGGGCAGATCGCTTAAACAACCACAACAGAAGGATGCTTCACCCGGGCACAACGAGCGATGGCCATTAGAATTATCCGCGGCTACAGAACAGTTTCATGCGCAACGGCCTGCGCACTTGCGGGTACACCTCCCTGGGAGCTAGAAGCTCAGGTACTCAGGGAGGTGTATAGGTTCCGAAGGGAGGCGATCCAGAGAGGCGAGCGTCCTGCCTTCGAAGAAATCGTGGCGAAACGGCGCATGGCTGATGAGGTCAAACTGGAGGTTTGGAAGGAGAGCAGATGAGGTCTGAACCTTATGGGACAACGACGCTTGAAGCGGTCGGCCCGCTAATTGAGGAGTGGTGTTCCCCTCAGCACGGGACGCTGACCTTCAGGCTGACGCAGATACTTTCCGGGCATGGGTGCTTCGGAAAGTATCTGTGTCGGATTGGAAGGGAGGCGTCCGCACAGTGCCACGAGTGCGGCGATGCGGAGGACAGTGCCCAGCACACCGTTTTGACAAAATTTCCTGAGTAACCAAAATAGCGATTAGAGTAGACATTGTAACTTTCAGAATAATATTGCAAAGAAAAATTTACCCTTTTTTTCACGTGCAAATGAACGTCAATTTATCAACTATAGGGTGGTACAGGGCTTCACTGGTAGGTAGACCACTTTCTTGGTCGACTGTCCCTAGGTAGAAAAAAAGGTGTAGGTAGATATGTAGGTATGGATAGGTGTAGGTACCACCTTACTACGAATAATGTTTACGTTTTAAGCTAGCCACTTCTGAAGGCGAGATGACCAATGGAGATTGTTTGAAGTAAAAAAAATCCGCAACTTCTTCCTTAATGTAAACAGAGTGTTAGATTTTTTGTGGGTTTTGGTTTTTTTTTACTGATAAAACAAAGTACCACCGGGAATAGTTATTTGTTATACAAGTGACCAAAATCAATTTGTGCTGCGAGTGCCGACTTTTAAATCACGAGTCAAAGCAAAATTTTGGTCTCGTGTAAAACATACAACTTTTCACCTCTACCAGCGAGAAAATTTTCACGTGACTTTCCTGGTAAAAAGCTTAATTCAGCATTAGAAACTTGTTCATTCTAAACTTTTGGATTAGACAACTATCTTCATCGTTGGACGCACTAATTTTTTAACACGTTGTTATTAGGTTGCTTTCTCGTTTGTGTGTTTGTTTGTTTGTTTGTTTGTTTATTTGTTTGTTTGTTTGTTTGTTTCTCCACAAAGTTTGCGAACGATTTTATACTAGCTTCCCGATGAGCTAGAGACTTGAAACTTTGAACATAGGTAAAAACTGGAAGGCAATGCGATATTATGGTGTCATCGAGCTGATCTGATGATGAAGCCGAAAGGCCGTGCCATAGGAACTCAATATTGAAACCATGCAAGCCCATCAAATTTGGGCTTGTTTGAATCGTCTTGACGAGTTCTTTTGGGAAATAGTTTCCAGGGTCTGATGATGGAGCCGGAAGTAGGACACAGGAACTCTTTAATAAAACCATGCTACCCCATCGAGATTGGGCTCGTTTGAATCGTCTTGACGAGTAGTTTGATGGGAAATAGTGTCCGAGGATCTGATGATGGAGCCGGAGGAAAGCCATAGAAACTCTAGAATAAAACCATGCAACCCCATCGACTTTGGGCTCGTTTGAACCGTCTTGACAAGTGCTCCGATAGGAGATGGTATATTTTTAGTCTTAGCTTGTTAACTAAAAAGCAGAAAATAATAATTTACTGAAAAAAAAACTTTTTTAAAAAACACGTTTTTAAAACGGACTAAATTATTACAAAAAAAAATCGGACTAAAAACATTAAAACGGACTAAAAAGTAACAAATAAATTCTTCTGTACATTTTTATAGCCCTACCTACAGAAATTTTAAACCTAAAAACGTGGGGCGCATGCTAAAGACAATATGGAATGGATGATAAATTTTATAAAATGCGCCCCACGTTTTTAGGTTTTCAAATTTCTGTAGGTAGGGTTATAAATATGTACAGAAGAATTTATTTTTTACTTTTTAGTCCGTTTTAATGTTTTTAGTCCGATTTTTTTTTGTAATAAGTTAGTCCGTTTTAAAAACGTGTTTTTTAAAAAAGTTTTATGGAATTATTTATCACAAAAATAGTTTAATCAAACCTATGCAAAAAATGTATTCATAGAGAAAAGTAGATTCCTGTCGTTTTGGTTACATTTCGTTGTATTTTTCTCTTATTCATTAATATCCCATCTTATTTATTTAAATATAATCATAAAACTCTAATTTGTTAATAAATTTCATAAATTTTTCGTATTTCATATTTATTTCATATGCGACCTCATTCCGTCCATACTCTTTATTTCGAATTATCAACCTTCTTTTTTAACAATCCTTATTTAAAACTCCTTGGTATATCCGTGCATTTTATTTTTTTACTTTTTAATCACAGAACAAAGATTTTTTTTCCCCCCAGACGTAGTTATTGCTTTCTCTGTGCCCCCCAGTAGAAGTCGCAAGTGGGCGGTACCCGTGTAACCTCAAGTGAGCGCAGCTTCTCATACTTCTGAATTTTGCTACGTCAGTCGTATGAGCGAACGCCAAACAAAAACATCTTCAAAAAACATATCAAAATGCCGAGTTGTATTATATAAAAGAGCAAAAACGATATCCACATATTATATCATTTAGCAAACGGGTGCATACAATATAAGAGGGAAGCTTTATTTAATTTATTTAAAAATTCAACTGATTTTTCCTTTTAAATTCCAAAACAATAAATATCCACCTTTATGCGGTATACCATAGCCTTCTATATCTTCCAAGCCCTGAAGTTGAGTAGAACGGCAACATCGCATGTGGTCAAGCACGTAGTATAAAATTATTTTAAAAATTATTTATTATTTGCTTTTCCTATATTATCTATGTTTAAACTAGTTGTACATTGTGATGTCAGATTATTTCAATAAAGTTTTATATTACTTAATTAAAATTACAGGAATTAAACGCGTGCAAACTACGATAGGTATTTTCACACCTACCTATTTTTCCGAGATGTTTCGACCGAGTTGCATCGGTCGTGGTCACGGGCTGACTCTCAGCCGTTGATGATGTTAATCATTTCCGAGTAAAAGATGATAAAGTTTATAGGACATGCAACTGGAAGCAATAAGAGGCCAGGAAAACTGTAATTTGCACAATTGCCACCTCATCGGCTCTAAGTGGCTGCAACAGAACACATCTTTAGAGGACTTTATTATGCTGATTCATATCGTACAATATGATAGCATTCAAAACAAAGCGTCGCCATTTATATGGTATTTATTGCTAGACAAGTCCTGTAAAAGCATTGATTGTAGATATGGTTGAATTGGGACTAAAATATTATTTATCTTTCAAGACCTTTTAAATATTACATAGGTACCTTTTCATAAATTGTAGGGACACGAAGAGCTAAAATGTATTTCTAATAAAAGGACAATGTAAAGCGATAGACTTGGATATCAACCACTAATAAAAGTAGATATAACGTACAGTTAGGTAGGTATGTGTACAATTTTTATGAGATGTCTAACGAGCTGCCATAAAATGTCTCATAAACGAAGATCGTTAACTACTCGCGTGGCCGCTTTATGGCACCGTCTCTACTACGATTGATGACAAATCTAACAAATTCCACTGAAAATAGTTTTATTACACGACTGCCCAAAAATTAAGAGTGTATTGTGTTCAGGGTTCGTGTATGTTCGTATGTGAGTTTCTTTATTCCACCATAACTTCTAAATCCGAACAGATTTGGATGTGTGAGAAAGCCTTTCGGCCTCATGATCATGACCTCATCCAGCGAACTAAAATCTATGGAAATGTGATTGCAAACAAATAGGTAAAATTGTCACTACAGGGCCAAAAAATTACAACCCGCACAGCTTTAGTCGGGCCAGCCACGCGTTCGGTGACTGACGTTAGCGTTTTTTGTAATAATTGCAGTTTGTATTGTAAAGAAAAGAAAGGAAGATAGAGTTTATTAGAAATGACGTCCTGTGTTGTCAATTGGTGTAAAAGACGCAAATAGACTAAGCTCCCATTGCATGAAACCTTACCTCACAAGGTGGAAGAGCAGAAATGTGTTGCAGTAATAGATATTACTTAGGAACACTGGATTTTAGTGGGTTGCCATCGCATATCCTGGAAGAACATATATTTTTTTTCGTTTTCGTACCGCAATTTTGACCGAAAATTACATCATGAGGTGGAAGATCGAAATGTTTACCCATCGAAAGAGAAACATTCGGAGGTCAAAACCCGCATGGGTTGCCAGCCTAGGGTAGGCCCTGGCAGGTTTCAAGGTCAGCCAAGTTTTATGAGGCCCAAAAATGGGGTCACTTACCTCATCAGGTGGAGAGATAAAATTGATGCTGGTCGATAGCCCTAGTCGTGCCGTTCATGAATATATAGGGTTGCCTGCCTTCAGCCTGGCAGTTTTCCTGGTCAGCCACCTCAAACAATCCATATCAATATCTCGGAAAAACGAAAAATTCATGTAAAGACGCTTTGATTCGGAGTAAATTTTATACAAACCGTGGTATTCAATTAAAATCTACGCTCTGGCAGTCTTGCGCCTATTATAGTGTTGAAATAATAAGGTAAATGCACCAGTTATGGTCATTTTTCATTGGTATCTTCAAAATATTGAAAAAAGTAATGTAGTTGTTTAACCTCATCAAGTGGCTCGATGAAACTGATGCAGATCAATAGCTCCAGACGTGCCGTTCATGAATATATAGGGTTGCCTGCCTTCAGCTTGGCAGTTTTTCTGGTCAGCTACCTCAAACAATCTATATCAATATCTTAAAAAAACGAAAAATTCTTGTAGAGACGCTTTGATTCGGGGTATATTTGATACAAACCGTGGTATTCAATTAAAATCTACGCACTGGTAGTCTTGCGCCTATACGGTGTGTGGTCATTGTTATCTTCCAATACGGAAATTATCTAATTCCTACGAAACAATTATATGAACGAACTAAATTATTTGATCTTAAACAATTATACACATACTACACTTGCATTCTCGTCAAGAATATATCTACTAATTCCATCCAATCTAATATACTACTACATAAAAAGGAAAATAAACACAACTTGAGAAACGCGAACACACTTCAACTCAAAAGCGTGCGCACTAACTACGGGAGAAAAACTGTACTTTTTGAGGGAGTACAGCTGTATAACAAACTGCCAAACGACATAAGGGAGTGTAATAGTAAAAATATGTTCAAAAATAAACTAAAGAAATTTTTATGTAAGCAGTGACTTTACTTAGCAATTTAAAATTACAACAACGCAGTTAAATGTAGTTTGGTCCAATCATTTTTGTTAATGTACTCCTTTATTATTATTATTGTTTACCTAATTAACAGAAGTGAATGTTTGTTTCGTTACAGAATATATAATGGTATTAATTTTGTTCAACAAAAGTATCAGTCAATTTGTTGTATTACTCAGTACCTATGTGATTCGTTTTTATAGTAAGCAAGCAAGCAGCACGGCACTACACTCTGTATATTTTTTACAATTATAATATCAAAATAAGTTATACTTAGTATAAGAGTATCACTCTGGTATGAGAACGCTAAAACAGATACATTTTTCCGTATTTGAAGATAACAATGACCACTTGCTGGTCCCTTTACTCTATTATTTCAACACCGTATAGGCGCAATACTACCAGCGCGTAGATTTTAATTGAATATCACGGTTTGTACTAAATATACCCCGAATCAAAGCGTCTTTACAAGAATTATTCGTTTTTCCAAGATATTGACATAGATTGTTTGAGGTGGCTGACCAGAAAAACTGCCAGGCTGAAGGTAGGCAACCCTATATATTAATGAATGGCACGTCTGGGGCTATCGATATGCATCAGTTTCATCGAGCCACCTGATGAGGTTAAACAGCTACATTACTTTTTTCAATATTTTGAAGATACCAATGAAAAATGACCATAACTGGTGCATTTACCTTATTATTTCAACACTATAATAGGCGCAAGACTACCAGTGCATAGATTTTAATTGAATACCATGGTTTGTATTAAATATACCCCGAATCAAAGCGTCTTTACAAGAATTTTTCGTTTTTCCAAGATATTGATATAGATTGTTGGAGGTGGCTGACCAGAAAAACTGCCAAGCGGAAGGCAGGCAACCCTAAACATTCATGAACGGCACGTCTACGGCTATCGATCTGCATCAGTTTCATCGAGCCACTTGATGAGGTTAAACAACTACATTACTTTTTTCAATATTTGAAGATACCAATGAAAAATGTCCGTAACTGGTGCACTTACCCTATTATTTCAACTCCATAATAGGCGCATGGCTGCCAGTGCGTAGACTTTAATTTAATATCAGGGTTTGCCCTTGATCATAGCATCTTTACATGACTTTTTCGTTTTTCCAAGATATTGATATAGATTGTTTGAGGTGGCTGACCAGAAAAACTGCCAGGCTGAAGGCAGGCAATCCTATATAGTCATGAATGGCACGTCGAGGGCTATCGATCTGCATCAATTTTATCTTTCCACCGGATGAGGTAAGTGACCCCATTTTTGGGCCTCATAAAACTTGGCTGACCTTGAAACCTGCCAGGGTAGGGGCTGGCAACCCATGCGGGTTTTGACCTCCAAATGTTTCTCTTTCGATGGGTAAACATTTCGATCTTCCACCTCATGATGTAATTTTCGATCAAAATAGCGGTACGAAAACGAAAAAAAATATATGTTCTTCCAGGATATGCGACGGCAACCCACTAAAATCCAGTGTTCCTAAGTAATATCTATTACTGCAACACATTTCTGCTCTTCCACCTTGTGAGGTAAGGTTTCATGCAATGGGAGCTTAGTCTAAAAGAACGTAAAAAGATGCAGAAATAACGTAGATATCTTATATTTTCATTTAAGTATAGAAAACGTCTATGAGTAGGTAGATATACAAATTATGGTCGCTAATAAGGAACCAGTGTTCAGACGTTTTGTGCTGCATAATTAACTGCCCGAATTTTTAGCTCCATCCACTTAGTTGTAATTTTCGTGTGGTGTCATTTTTTGAGCGGAATGCTTGTTCCATAGATTTTAGTTCGCTAACTCATCACCATTTAAAATCCTAAGGCGTGAAATACACAGAAGCGTCGCGGCTTCGGCTTGGATACGGCGGCAATACGGTGCAGATGTGAGACTTTCGGATGCTTTCGGCAAAGGAAATACACGTAACGCCGCCGTATCTGCGCCTTATTCTCCGCCGCATCTCTTCTGTGTATTTCACGCCTAACAATTCCGGGTCAAGAAAAACACTGAAAATCACAGTGTATTGAGTAGACGGTGTCATTCACGTGTATCTCCACACTGGAGGTGTCAGGTGTGTGTCGGCAGGTGACTCTGCGGTCGGGCCTCGTGCCGGCGCCGGCGCACGCTTGCATCCGCTTGCTTGTGGTTTCTGCCCCCTATAATGACTGTTAAAAGTAATATCGAAGCGATTTTGTGATAGAGATGGCGTTATACGCGATGTATAGTTCTGTCTCTATAACAACATTACTTTGAGGTTGCTATAAGAGCTCGGAGTACAACACGATGGGGTTTTGTTTATAAAAGGGATGCCAATAAGCAGCGAACTAAAATCTATGGAAGTGTCATTGCAAACAAACATTGCTTAAAGTTAGTACCACGAGGCTATAAAATTACAACCCGCACATTAGTCAGGCAGGCCAGTCACGCGCCCGGTGACAGACGTTAGCGTTAGCGTAATTGCAGTTTGTATAAAGAAAAGAGAGAGTTTATTAGAAATGATGTCGTGTGAAGTCAAATGGTGTAAAAGACGCTAAGAAAAGACGCAAAGATGGCAGTAAAAAGATGCAAAGATAACGTATCATAAGACAAATATTTTTGACTGAGCGAGCGCGAAGATCAAAGCGTCTCTGCTTCAGCTTGGGCAAAAAAATGCTTTCGTATGTCTGTCTGTTTCTACAGAGTCGTGAAATTTTGTAAGCAGGTCTGATAACTATCATAGAATATGAATGAATACCTATAAGATTCTTGCTAACTATATAGAATGCTTGTTCCATAGATTTTAGTTTATTTTAGTTCACTGCCTTTTAGCACAAAGCTGATGGTATGCTGGTGGGCGATCATTGAAGACTACTTTTAGTCACTTGCGATTAGTTTGGTCCGAAGTGAATTGTTGAAATTTTTTTACCAAATTCCTATGGATAATAATCCATGATAATGACACTCTCACCACATATGCTCGATACATGTCACACGGGTCAGTGTCACGCGGCTGTGTCCACGTGACTCCTGTCCAGAAGGACGGGCATGACGTCATGGGAGCTGCGTATGACCACGTCCCGTGGAAATGCGCGTTTGTGACAGGTTTTGGAGGGAAAACTAATTAAGTATGAAGACGACGATACTCCGAAGTTTTATCTGTTCATTAGAACTTTTTATTCTAATGTCATTCTTTACTGAAAAAGGTGTGTGCGGTTAAAAGATAAATCGCCATATTACAAATATTTTGAACCATAAGCTAATTATTACATTACTAGAGACTGCCCGCGGCTCCGCCCGCGTGGACGAAACTATACTGTGACAAACAATTTATTCTTTCAAAACCACAGTGATAATAAGTACTAAATTTGTAATCATCTGTAATTTACAGAAAATGAACAGTTTAGGACCTACAGTACATGACCTCTACCATAGACGCAATTCTCCACCAACCCATGGTCCTTCCTACCTCCTCGGTGTATACGGACCAAATCTCAGGAGAGTGCTTTCCCCGTTTGCACTTTTTTGACTCCCCCATCCCGCCGTTCTTTGTGTACTGAGCTAATGTTCTCTTTACAATAAAAACTGAGGAACATCGGTACCATACGGCTGCAGCATAGCACAGCACAGACTTCCTTGCAGCTTCCTTGGTATAAATTCTGAGCGGGAATCGAGTTCCCTATTTGGACGCAAAAAACACGCGAAACCTTGCCGAAACAGTTCATAGCGCTTTCGCCTATAATTTGCGTATTTTATATTATTAAAATAATGATTTTGCATTCTGTAATGACAATCACATGACAATAAATTGAGATGACTATCAGAGAAAATCAACAGTCAGTCAGTGGTAACTAAGCAACCCTGCGAAAATAATTTTACTTATATTATTACGAAAATTTGCGATTTTATATTGCTTATAATTCAAAATTTTTACACCCAATTTCATATTTTCTTGGGTTTTTCGCGATTCCCGGCATCAAGGAGTCGAATTACACACAAATTCCCGAGAAATATTGTGCCGTTTAAGAGAAACGTGTCAAGAAAGTTTCGTAGAGCGCCATCTCGCTTTTCGTCTCGTTCTGGTTTAACGATTTTATATATTAAGAGAGCTCTACACTCGCGCCGCGAACCGCGGCCGCGAATCACGGGCGCGGTTCGCGCATGAAAACGGTGCGAAAAATATAGCACTCCAGACTCGCGCGTGAACCGCGGCCGCGAATCACGGCAACATTAGTTCGGCACACAAGTCCTTTGACGCGGACCAAAAAACCGCCACCGGACGGGGAACGCCGTGAAGCGCGAACGCGAAGCCGCGAAACCCTCCACACTCGCGCTTCGCGGGCTTTCGCGGCGCGAGTGTGGAGCCCTCTTTAGATAATCACAGGTATTAAACGCGTTTAAACTAAACATAGGTGTTTAAACACCTGCCTTTTCCCGACGACGTTTCGATCGAGTTGCATCAGCCGTGGTCACAGTTTGAAAATTGTGATTTACTCATCTACCTACTTAAAAAAAAAAAGCGCATTCGCTTAGATAGTGTCGCCCTTTCATCGCGCCGCCTTTGCACGTGCCGCTTCTTGTCAAAGGATGCCGCCGCATAAACAAAGGATACCGCGTGCGGCGTACACCCGCAAGTCAATTTGGATTTTGGTAGTTTACATCGAAGCGCCGCGCCGTAGTGAAAAGTTGTGTTTGTTGACTCTGCTACGTATACTAAAAATGTTTTTCATCCTTGGGAGGACAGTGAAGTGCCTCAAGATGAAACTTTAAGTGAACCAACAAAAAAAAGACGGGTGTTTTGTAAAACATGTAAACACAAAAAAGTGTAGATAACGCAATTAAAAAAGAAAAAAACTTTTTTAAAAACACGTTATTGAAACGGACTAAATTATTACAACAAAAAATCGGACTAAAAAAATTAAATCGGTCTAGTAAAAACAGACTAAAAAGTAAAAAATAAATTCTTCTGTAAATATTTATAACACTATAATATTTATACCTACAGAAAATTTAAACCTAAAAACGTGGGGCGCATTTTATAAAATTTAATATAATATCTAATATAAAATCGTTCGCAAACTTTGTGGAGAAACAAACAAACACACAAACTAGAAAGCAACCTAATAAAAACGTGTTAAAATCGATATTTTGGTATGGATTCGGAACGTGATGAAGTTGGATCTATTATTATAAATACAGGTGATAATGACTCCGACACTTCAAGTGATGAAAAATAGTAGGTAGTCTTATTTTTTTAATTTAATTTTTCAGTAAAATTCTCTTTCCACCTCGCTTGTGTGTATTATTTGTATTCGTATTTTTTTTCAATAAACACAAGTAGGGACTGACACCGTAATCTTAAAAAAATCACGACGCCCGCCTCCCCTCCCCCCGCCCGCTCACTATGGTACAACTTAAATAATTATCGACACCGATAACGATATTGTTTACCGTTATCAGTAACATTACCAAAAACTTGCCGGTATGCCTGTCTCTGGACACATTTGCTTGCGGGTGTACCGACACTATCTAAACGAATGAGCTTTACATTATCTATTTCTTTTATATGTTTAAGTGCGAATAAGTTTATTTTTACTTTTTGTGCTAAATTGGCGAATACCAGACACAATATTCCCACAGAGCCGATAACCCTCATGAGTGGTTCTATCGCTATTTGCGGAAAATCCGCCCTCATGTATAATTCAACGGGAATTTACAGGAACAAAAACGAAAGGGGATAAAAACAGTACAAGTTGTATGTTTGACGTAGATATTTGCATACATTACTTGTAAGTTCTGAAGTTCTGAATTATTTATTAGGATCGATAGATACTTTGGTAAGAATACATTCAAGGATCAGGCAATGTTGTTTTTACCCGACTGCAAGAGGGTTATGTTTTTCGCGCATATCTTGTAAGTTTGTGTGTTTGTATGTTTCTTTATTACCTCATATCTTTCAAACGGCTGAACGGATTTCTATGATTAAGATATTGTTAAATTTGTCTTGTCAGCCCAAGTGTTCTTAAGAAGGTAACATTATAAAAAAACCAACATAGCGGCTGTACGGTGCTATTATACGTCGTGGAAAAAAAAAATTTTTTAGTAAACTACAATATGGGTGTCAAATCAAAGGGCTTTTTATAAGGATTTCAAAAAGGTATATCATGTCTGTGTATATAATAACTAAAAAGATATAAATTAAAAATAAATTAAAAAAATTAAAAAACTCGCCTGCATAAAAAGACAAGTCAACTGAAAAGATGAAATAAGATTAAATATTAAAGGCAACATAATAACATGCAGTCGGAGGCATATAATTCAAATCATTCATAACGTCACTTTCTTTATGCATGCATGCCTCCTCCGACTTCATGTTATTATGTTGCCTTTAATATTTAATCTTGTTTCCATCTTTTCAGTTGACTTGTCTTTTTATGCAGGCGGATTTTTAATTTTTTTTTTAAATATAAAGCATGCCATAAGACTGCTATAAAACTTGGAGGCAAAATGAAATTAAGATACACCGTATAGTATTTTGGTCGTGTGCGTATGCTGTCAACTCCTCTGCAGTATCAATAAGATCTATTTCCAGTATATTAGTCTACATTGAAATCTCATTGCACTCATGACATCATCATTTAGGTATATATTTGATTTTTTTTAATTTACCCAGGTAAATTACAAGCGCTTGTGCACGTCAAACAAGCTTTGCATGCGCTTTGCCATCCATTCGGAATTCTGAAACAGAATATCGATAATGTATGGAAATTCCGAACAAAAAAATAACTCATGTGTGGTAGGTTTATAGATTTGTATGGATTTGCTGCGTTCGGAATCATTCCGAATCGGAATTCCGTATGTAATGTGTGGCCAGGCTTACTTCACTATCTGCTTCAATTACTATTTTACCAGTATCGCCATCGAACTCCCATGTGCATTGTATTGGCGAGTGCACAAAGGGCGACCAATTGCCGTGGCCACTCTGTTTAATAATGCACTCACCGCCACGTCTCGTCGTGTGCACATCGATCAAAGCTCAGTGACCATCGAGGCTGACCTGATGGTTATATATCCCATAATAAAAGTTAATTTATTTATGTCGGTTTTTTACTACTTTAAAACAACTCCCAAGTTCAACTGACAACATGGCCAGCTAACATTGACCTCGATACCTTCGAAATAAGAAGAGAACAAGGGTTTTTGTAATCGGTCGGTAAGCCACGAGCGCTCGGCCCCACACTGACCCACTTGACTCAACTATTGATTTGACATTAAGCTCAATAAAAGCTTAATGTACTGGATAATTGTTCGTTTTTTTTGCATAAGACTAATAGCTTAATAGAAAGTGTAAACATAATAATTCGTCCAAGAAATCCTTACTAATATTATTAATGCGAAAGTTGTTTGTTTGTTACGCCGTCACGTCTTAACTACTGAACCGATCATCATGAAATTTTGCATACACATTGTCAGGGGTACAGAGAAGGACATAGGGTACCTTTCATCCCGAAAAAAGTATTGTTTCCGAGGGATAGCAAGAAAACTTTCCACGCAGACGAAGTCGCGGATAGCCGCTAGTATAATACATATTATAAATTGGTTCACCCACCAATCCGCATTGGGCCCACGTAGTGGGTTATAGCCCATCCTCTTTATCCACCCATAAGGAAGGCCTGTGCTCCAGCAGTGGGCAAATAAAAAATTACTGATGGTCAAATAGGTACATTTTAGCTTTTGCAACTTCTTCAACGTGAAAATTCGATTCCTGCAAGTTTTCCGCGGATATTTCGGGAAAAATATAAAGCTATTTCCAAAAGTAATTTATTAATTTTTATTATAGTCTTTTAATATCCCTGTGGTACGGCACAGGTCTTCCTTATGGATGGATAAGATGGGCAAATAAACACGCAGGCCCAATGAGGATTGGTCGGTGAAAAACTAACGGTAATTGCGAATCCCGCAAGGAGAGTGTTACCGAGATAAACATAAAACTGAACTAACCGAGTTATAGTTGAAGGTTGCTGATTTATGTTTTTAAGGCATATTTAGTATACAAAGTATTGGTGATATGCGCAGTTGATATATTTGATATTTTTCACAGATTGAAAAACTATTTTTATCAATGTATTAAGTAAGTCTAATTTAATCAAGAATTAAACACGTGCAACTTTAACTAAGTACAATGCAACACGAAAGTTCAAAAGTGTATACTAATTTAAGTAATCAAAATAATTATGATGGATTTTGGATATGTTGGAAGTTGGTTGTGTATAAAAATACGGATAAAAAAGAAGGAACTTCGTTATAAAAAGCTAACAAGCAATTTGGTAATATAAAACTAAATGAAACAATTTCATGCATTTCAGAAAAAACACATCAAGCTTTTTATTGGTAAATAATAGGCGTTTCGTTACTTTATTTTTCTTTTTGATAAACTGAAAACTTTTGCTTTAGACTGAAATCTATGAAAGAGCTTGTAATGAACGAGAAAAATAATAAGTGGTACTTTCACATTTTGTGTACGTAGGTGTATTATCTCAATGAGTTTTGCAAGCTCTGGAAGTGAGACTCCGAAGGTCCCAAGTACACATTTGGGACTAAGATAGTTCATAAGGCTGTGCACCTGCGTAGCTACGGAAAGCTCACAAATAAAAGATGTAGTAAGCTCAGTGCGAGAATCGTGACGCGCGCGGGCGGTCACTACGAGACGCTACGGCGTAGCAAATACATTGCGTGAATTGTGAAAACATTTGGTGAAAACATTGGTAAGTATTTGATAAAAAAGTTTAAATATTAATATGTCTGTTGATTATCATTAACATAAATAAGTTCTATTTTTGGTTCTCTTTATAAAGTTACTAAGCTAAAGTTGTTTGAAGTCACATATTTCCATTTAGTACTGTAATCTTACTGTAATCGTTACAAAACTTTCTCAATGTGAAGTTAATGGCTTAAGTTTTGTTTCATTAAAAGCTGTTTCGACGAAACGTTCTGAGCATCATGTCGGTACTTTGTTAAATGTTTCTTAATTGTAAGAAACTACAAAGTCCGCTAGTGCCGCTAATCAAGAAAAAATACATCAACGAAATAACTATGATTAGTATTTTTTTAAACATACCAACCAACTATTACTAGTGGCTCCGTGAGCTGTAGACCTCGCGTTAAAAAGTAGCTCAAATTGTATGTTGTTTAAAAAATTATCTAAAAGATGTTGCCACCCCTTTTTCCCACTTTTTAAAGCACGTAGTAGGTACGTGCTGTTTGGTATTATTTGGTAGGTATGTTCGCAGCTAGACGGCGCTTCTAATTTTAATAATTTTTCGAAATGGTGATTTTTGCTAAATTTAGAAAAACTGGCTAAATTAAAAAAAACTATATAATTATCGAACCTGCTCACAAAATTTCACGAGAATCTGTTGAGAAATGCGACCTGTAGAGGAAAATGGACAGCGGAAAGTCAGACTGAAATATGTTTTTTTACATTTCTCCGTCATTATGAAAAATTACAAAAAACTGGAGTGACAAAAAAATTATATATTATTTTCAAACCTGCTCACAAAATTTCACGAGAATCGGTTGAAAAATGCGACCTGTAGAGGAGAACATCCAGCGCCAAAAAGCCGGACTGAAATACATTTTTCTTACATATCTCCGCCATTACGAAAAATTTGGAAAAACTGTCTCAATTTTAAAAAATCTATATGATTTTCGAACCTGCCCACAAAATTTCACTAAATTCGGTTGAGAAATGCGACCTGTAGAGGAGAAAAGACAGAACCGGGAAGCTGAACTGCAATATGTTTTTTTTTACATATCTCCGCCATTTTGAAAAAAATCGAAAAAGTAGCGTGACAAAAAAAATCTATATTTTCAAACCTGATCACAAAATTTCACGAGAATCGGTTGAGAAATGCAACCTGTAGAGGAGAACAGACAGCGCTGGAAAGCCGTAAAACCTGTTTTTTTAACATATCTCCGCCATTTTGAAAAATTAAATAAATTTGGCTCGACAAAAAAAATCTATATAATTTACGAACCTGCTCACAAATTTTCACGAGAATCGGTTGAGAAAAGCGACCTGTAGAAGAGAACATACAGACATACGAAATAATTTTTGCCCAAGCTGAAGCAGAGACGCTTCGCTCGCACTTCGTGCTCGCTCGGTCAATTATTTAAAACTATTATGTATGCGTTTTTTGGTAGTTTCAATCTGGATTCACGTCTGAAGTGGGTGTTTAAACACAAATACATTTAAATTAAAAAATAAACGCATATAAAAATAGTTTATAGCTAATACTCATTTTTAGATTTTTCAGATTTTTATAAGACATACTTACCTAGTTTTTTTTATTGTCAGCGCTAGTGGACTCGCCATGCACTCTTAACAATGATAAAAATAAATATTTCTTAGGTTTTTAAAGTTCAATAATCATTAAATAAATCATACATATCATCTTTATGTGTACAAAATTTTCAAGTATTGTTCACCACAATTTCGATATTTTCCACAGCTTTTGAGTTCTCATTTTAATTGATCTAATTGCGAGCGCATATCGAATTATTTCGAAATTCTGTCCGCGTTTCAGAACTGAAACTGAATAGTAATGAGTAGGACATTACTACGAATTATTATTCTGGTGTTTGAGATCGCAAACATCGTAATACTATGGTTAAAATTCAATGGTAGTGCTAACGTAGTTTGTTTACTCGTAATATAAGTTTTGAATAAATAATATTCATAAGTTATAAGCATCTAAAATATTTTTAATTTAGTAAAAAGTTTGAATTCTCTAAACGAGATGAAAAGAATAAGAAAAATCGTTTTGGCTTACTCTCTTGAATATTTTTATTTTGTCTTCTACGTGATAAGAATGGTTTTAACAGAAACTAATTCGAATTCGTAAGAAGAGATTTGTTTTTCTTTTGATAGCTAAATAACATATTTTCCTCAACTTGATTATTATAAACGAAACTAGTTTGGTATGGTATTTATTTAATTAATATAGAATCAAACCCCAGTTTGGGTAGTCAGATTTTTTAAATTATTGTAAAGCAAGAGAGAATAACTCACTCTTTTTTCAATCGTTTACTTCGACCAGGCCCTCACTCTATTCTAGAACAGAACTCTCTGCAATGCAAGTATTCTGAAAGTAAGTTTGAATAAGTCTTGCGCATAATAATAACTGTGTAAGTAATATGAGCTCGGTGGCGCAGTGGTTTAGCGCCTTGCCCACCGATTGCGGATGTTAAGAAACGTTCGCATGGGTCGGTCATGGGATGGGTGACCAAAAATATATTATCTCGAGCTCCTCCGTGCTTCGAAAGGCACGTTAAGCCGTTGGTCCCGGCTGCATTTGCAGTCGTTAACACCCACCAATCCGCATTGGGCCCGCGTGGTGGGTTATGGCCCGTCCTCCTTATCCACCCATAATGAAGGCCTATGCCCCAGCAGTGGGGACATTAAAAATGGTTTATGGACAAGTGAGTAAGTGTGCAATAAAGTCACCCTTTATTGTATGACTCACGGCGGCATGCTAGGTCGGCCAATAGCGAGTAATTCGGCTACCCCTGTCTGGCTCACAGCGTTGGCCCTCTCAGGAATTTGGTTGGAACAACGCATAAACTAAACCACAGAACATACCTAACCTAAATATAGAGAAAACAAGTAATAAACAGAAGTAGATATTTACAAATATTTACGAAATATGTACGAGTGAACGATCTACAATTTTACTAGTACGAGTATTAAGCCCACCGGTAACGATCAATTGCGATTGTCAATTTTTTCGTCAATGCCATTGTTGGAGAAATGGGGAGGAAAAGCGCAATTTTATCCCGATAGGTGGCGTCTGGTCTTTGGTACCCGGCCGCCTCAAAGAAAGTGTCAAAACATATGGGAATCTCTTGGAGTATTGCACTTTTTAATTTTATACTGAGAAAATGCCGCATTGTTATGCATGTGATAGCTTTTGTAAGATAGAGCAATATATAATCAAAAACTAAGCTATTGTCTATTATATCTCTTTAGTTTAAAGTGCAATTAATGTAAGCTATTGAATTAAATGTAGACTATTGAACTGAATGTAGACTATTTAA
Organism: Agriphila tristella; assembly: GCA_928269145.1. Taxonomy (NCBI): domain Eukaryota; kingdom Metazoa; phylum Arthropoda; class Insecta; order Lepidoptera; family Crambidae; genus Agriphila; species Agriphila tristella. The sequence goes on along the minus strand of OV743429.1, from coordinate 61,597,187 downwards.
CTGAATGTAGACTATTTAACTGAATATAGACTAACTGAATGTAGGAAAACTAAGGGGAAATACTATTAATAAAACGTAAGAAGTCCTTCAACAATGGTTCAAATAATTTATTATCTTAAATAATTAACATAATCGAAACGTTCATTAAGCAACAATTCTATCAACCAAATTAACTTAGATATGTAACACATTTAACAAAAAATGAGCGTTCAATAAGCAACAATTCTATTAACCACATCAAATAAGTAACACAATTAACGTAACACTAACGTTCATTATGCAACAACTATCGACCAGATTAAATAAATAACACAAGCATTAAACACAGAAAATAATGGATAATTGAATGGAATAATGTGAACAGTAGAAATAAAACATGTTAGAATAATACTTAACTTTCTGTTCCACAACCTTTTCACTTGACTCACTACAGTAGAATGTGACTAAAAATAAGCTACGCTCCGCAGGAGCAAGATTTATCCCGCCAATATTTTAACAACCAATCAGGACTAAGCATTACAGAAAACAAGTCTGCCACAATGGCGCCAAACGATCAAATCAATACTTTTATACAAATAACCATTAATTAAATAAATAGCCTGTGACAATTAGAATATAATATAATTAACATTATTTATCATTGAATTAATAATAAAGATATCTATTTTATACCTATTTTAAAATGACAATTGAATAAAAGGAAACGGTTGCAGACCGACATCAAATCAATTCCTTTTTATAACAATTAGGCAAAAATAATCAAATAACAGGAAACGGTAGCAGATCGTCATGGATCAAGTAATCAAATCAAATCATTTTAATAAACTTAGCAACAAATAATGATTTAAGTATTACATAAACTTACAAACAAATAATAAGGTTTACATCAATCATTCTAACTATGACATTACATTATTTTCCATAGTTTTATTATCACTAATCTATTACGAGTACATGTAACTTGTAAAATATTGGAGTTCATCGATTTCCCAGTAACAAAAAAATATTGGGCAAAAAAATATCAAAAAAAGATGCTTTTCCCTCGATTTTCTCCTTTGCTGAGCCTGAGAAACATTATAAATCAAAAGGAATGTTTCATGAATTTGATGAAGCTTCGCCAAAATAAAACAACATTTGAATTATAACAGCTTTGTTCTTTAATATTTACACCTCAGCAGTTTCTAACATATTTATAACTTGGATGAATTTGATAGGTACCTATATCAAATATGGAATAAGCCCAATATTGGGGCCAAACAGAGAATTAATAGAATTTTATATGCCAGAGTCATTCAAGAAACTTAGAATAATAAAATAAATATGATAAAACGGTTCGTGTAAGTGTAATTTTGGTTGGTACAGAAATTCCAGTACAGAAAACTAAAATTATTATTGCACAGAAGGCATCATGAGGCAACTATAAACACGGAAATTCACACTCAGTCGCTTTGTTAAAATTTAAATCATATGCTTCTAATCTGAAATAAAAAGATTACTTGTAAATCCTACACGAAATTTAAAGAAATGTAATGATTGTTAGCAATTTTTTGTAAGTAGCTATAAACTTTCTTGCCTGTTGTTTTGGCTTTTCATTTCGGTAATTCTTCTTTTATCTAGGCTAAAGTTAGCATGGAATACATTGTTTGTCCGCAAAACCGAAAAATATATAATCTAAGAAAGTAAAACCACGTAATACACAGTCAAGACAATATACGCTCAAACTGACAAAGGGTCCAAAGACTGAAGCGCCATCTGTAATTCACTTTGCCTTCGCTTCCCCATTGACAATTGCTTCAATCGCACGCGTAAACGATCAATTTTCGCATCAATGAGCGTCAATGCCGTAAAAATTGACAATCGCGAATGATCGTTACCGGCGGGCTTAAACACTCAATAATAAACAAATTATGCAAACAGTTTCATATGTAGGTAATGTTAGTGTAAAATTAAAAACTCATGCCTCTAGAGTTCGATTTATATTTAAATTTTACTTTACTAGACCTTTTTTTACGTAGGGTAAACTATACAATGATTGGCACCTTAAGCGGAATCTTTCTTCTTTCAGTTGATTATTTTATCTGTAAGATATTTAGGCGTAATTTACGACTTTTAAAAATATCTTTAGGGTTTATTTATTACAATAACAATGAAAAAACAATGTAAAAGAAATGTTTTTTATGAAAAAAACCATAAAACTTTAAAAAACATCGAAAAGTATAGTCATTGGCACACCTAGTACAATCATTGGCACAAAGCTACTAGTGATTGGCACTCATTTTTAAGTATGAGATAGGGTGACGTTATTTCTCCGAAACTTAAAAGTTTTAAAGTTAGAAAAAAGTAAGAGGAGGGAGGGACTTAAAGAGGAAGGGAGGGACTTTGAGAGGGGGAGAGGGACTTAGAGAGGGGGAGAGGGACTTAGGGAGGGAGTGAGGTAGATAGAAAGGAAGGAAGAAAATGGTTGAATATGAGTTTGATAGATGGATGGATAGTTGGATGGATGCATGGGATGGATTAATGGGTGCATGGATGGACCGATGTATGGAGTCATGGACGCATGGGTGGATGGTGGTGGGTTTTTTCAATATGGGTATCAAATGAAAGGCCTTCCTTGATGAACACATTCCAAAAAACTGAAAAAAATTTTTTTTGCGATATGGGTATCAAATGAAAGGCCTTGATGAGCACATTCAAAAAAAAAAAAAAAAAAATAAAAACTAAAAAAATATTTTTTGGTAATATGGGTATCAAAATTAAATGAAAGGCCTTGATGAGCAAATTCCAAAAAACTTGAAAAAAGTAAACTAAAAAAATATTTTTTTTGCTATATGGGTATCAAATGAAAGGCCTTGATGAGCACATTCCAAAAACTGAAAAAAAAACGAAAAATAAAATTTGTTTGCTATATGGGTATCAAATGAAAGGCCTTGATGAGCACATTCCAAAAAACTGAAAAAAAACGCATTTTTTTTAAATATGGGTATTAAATGAAAGGCCTTGATGTGCACATTAAAAAAAAAATACATTCTCTTTTCTTCTTTTTTCAATTACTTACTGTGATTTGAAATAAAAATAAAAAGTTAAAAATACTACCTTCTTGGTTTGAACTTCCGCGCATTATTTGAGAAAGGAGGAGCTCGGTGGCGCAGTGGCTTAGCGCCTGGCCCAGCGATTGCGGAAGTTAAGCATCGTTCGCAAGGGTCGGTCATGGGATGGGTGACCAAAATTTACTATCTCGATTTCCTCTGTGCTTCGGAAGGCACGTTAAGCCCTTGGTCCCGGCTGCATTTGCGGTCGTTAACACCCACCAATCCGCATTGGGCCCGCGTGGTGGGTTATGGCCCGTCCTCCTTATCCACCCATAAGGAAGGCCTGTGCCCTAGCAGTGGGGACATTAAAAATGACTGATGGACATTTGAGAAAAGTACTATACAAGCCTTGGCCGCAACTAGGCATTGATGGACTCACGTATGTGTGCCTCGGCTTCGCCTCGGCCCATATTTTCACGTTCGTCCTTCAATGCCTGTCTTGCGTGCCGCTGCAGTAATGTACTATTATCAAATAAAAACAGAAAACTCGTAATTAACATCAAAAAGCATAGTCATTGATACTCATAGTACAACTACTTGGCATTAGCATTGGTAATATATGAACAGTAGCAATGATAGCAATGTATGAATAGAAACACCTAAAGTATAGTGCCAATAATTGTAAAGAATGAAACGAAAACGTTTTTTCGAGTGTAATATGATTTCTTCATGTAAATATGAATTATATGTGTAAAAAAAAATATTATTTAAGAAATATTTTATTATCTAGTGATTGGCACGGTTGCTCAATAACTACACTTTAGTACAAGCTATTGTACCAATGGTCGGCACATTGTAAATTGAATTTGTATTAACAAAACTGGGAAAATTATTGTTGAAAACTGTAATATAATTTATAAAAATAATAATTAAGGTATTTCGCACCTCTGAGAAAGTCAAAATAATAAAAACAATATTTTTTTCCACAGCTCCTCCTTGTTGGATCCGTTAATATTTGCAAGAAAAAGCAACAAGTTTCTCGTGAGCTCGTATTTCTTAATGCTGTATTGCCATTATAATCCGAAAGAAATATCTATTATAAAAATTTTAAAGTGTAGTTATGCCAGATTGAATAAAATTACAGATTAGTACAATTTTGTCACTGCAATTCTTAATATCTGCGTTTAAATGTTAAAGTGCCAATCACTGTGGGGGTGCCAAGATAGCTAAAGCTTACCCTACCTACAAAATTACAAAGTGTAACGAGGTAAACAACTTCAGTATTGTGTTTTAGCTTGCCGCTCACGTTTCGTTCTTGAGATATTCAGTTATAGAAAACTCTGTGAGATACATTTTCTGCTTTTGTATTTTTTTCTCAAAAAATTCAGTATTCCACGTGTAAAGAATGTCGCAAACTGATAACTGAAGCACAGAATAAATAATACTGAAGTCAGACCTCTTAACTTTCTTATAACTATTTCTTCTATTAATTTTAAAAGTACATGTATTCTTTATTTTCGTAATGTTAAAACAATATTGTACCTAATACTTTTGATTAATACCTGCGTTAAATTATTTTTAAATTGCATGCCTCCTATGGTAAAATATGCCGATATTTACATGTTTAACATCTTTGTTGTACCATATTTTTGCAATAAATGATTATGATTATGAACTTTTGTGTACTATGTATTTTCAGTAATATCGCGTGTACAAAATTTCTTCTATCTTTCACTCAACAATTTCTTACATTGTCAGTAATTCTCTATCTTATATGACCTTACATCATCAATCAACTTCTCTATGTGTTCCCTTCTTCATGTGTCTTCTTCAAGTGGACGGTAGCTAGGACTTTATCTTCACCCTAAATGGGAGAAATTCCTGTCTCATGTAAAAGCACAAATTGATCTCGTAAATCAAGATAATCTTGGCACTTCACTATAACTTTTTCAGTCTCTCGATTGGGGAAATTAAGATAAGATTTAAATATCTGAGCATTTACAAATCATCATGTAAATAAGATTTTAGGTACTTTTACTACGGATTCTTTAATTGACACGGACGGGTACTTAATTTTTTTTTTATTTTCTTTACTTCGGTAATTAATTTCATCACTAATAAATCATTTTGTCGATAGTATCGAGATATGTTATAATATTAGGTATATCGATCGGATTCATTCGAGAGCAGAGGTTAAAGTGATAGCGATATTATTACTGCTGCAGCAGTATCATAAAGTGCTCAATATAATCCTTACATATAATAAAACAGTAGAAAAAGTGTGTCTGTACATTACATTATATTTAAAAAAAAAATATCTGGGGCGATGGAGACATAGTAATAGAGTGAGAATTTGAAAAAAAAAGTGTGTCTGTTTGTCTGTTTGTTTGTCTGTTTGTTTGTCTGTTTGAACACGCTAATCTCCGGAAATTCTGAACGGATATGAATGAAACTTTTTTTGTTATATAGCTGTTAAGCCTGGGCATAACTTAGGGTATAATTGATTTTGGAAAATGGAACACCTGATGCAGAACCTTAATGGTCCAGCTAAACTATACAAAATATAAAAATGACACCCTAGCAAAAGTTGTTCAGCCTGATGAGCATTTTTTGTTGAGGTACAATAATCGAAGATCTGGAACACCTGATGCAGGACCATAACAAGTATTTTCTTATGTAACTACATTAGTTCATTTAGGTTTATGCATACGCCGAAGTCATAAAGTCCACGCGTACGAAGTCGCGGGCATCGGCTAGTCTATATATATAAAATTCAAAGTCCTGACTGACTGACTGACTGACTGAGTGAGATATCGACGCACAGCCCAAACCACTAGACATAGAGACTTGAAATTTTGCACACAGATACCTTATACAGTGTAGGCATCCACTAAGGAAGGATTTTTGAAAATTCCATCCCTAAGGGGATGAAATAAGGGATGAAAGTTTGTATGAAAGTCCCTCAGTTTTGGAGCTAGGATTTCCAAATATTGTGTTTAGGCTGATGATTGAAAATAATTTAATATGGGTTTCAGTGTTTTTCAAAATTCTACCCCCGAAAGGGTGAAAAGGGGGATGAAGTTGTGTTTAGAAGAAAATCCTTTATTTTCTTATCTGTCTATTTATTTCATTATCCTTCATTATAATTTAGGCTTATGAATAAAATCTAACGCAACGTATATTGTTATTGGTAGTATTGTGACCCCTATGGGGATGAAACGGGGGTGAAATAGGGCAGATATACCTAAAAATAGATATGGATGTCATTATTGGGGTTTTCTGGGATGACGATTGCGAAAATGACATTTATTTTGAAGTCCAACACGGTGGAAATAATTTAACCCCTAAAGAGGTGATAATGGGGTAAAAATTTTGTATGGAAAAAATATATAAAATAGACATTACAACTTAAAACTTCGTAGGAGCAAGTCTAAAAATAATTAGACAAACATATATTTTGTGATTTTAAAAATCACCCCCTTAGGGGATAAATGGGTAAGTAAACATAAAAATCGATATGTACGAGTATGTGGTTCTTGAGGTTTTGTGGGATGGTAATTGCGAAAATTACATTTATTTTGAAATCCAACACGGTGGACATGATTCAGCCTCAGGGGACAAGGACGGAGACGAAGACGGGGACAGGGACGAAAACGAGAATGGGAACGGTAACGGGAACGGGAACGCGATCGCGAACTGGAACGGGAAAGGGTAAAGAAACGGGAATGGGATACCTACTAATATCTCTGGACCCAATTCTGATTATTGTAATAAACTAGCTTCCGCCCGCGACTTCGTCCGCGTGGATATTAGAGAACATCCTTAGGGAACCTTAAACCAGGATCCAACCAGCCGTTTTTACGCGATTAGGCGGGTCCCCACCAAGCGAGCAGCCTCGTGCGAGGCCCGCTACACGCGGCAAACGTCTTGCCTCGCGAGGCTGCGCGCTTGGTGGGGACCCGCCTAATCGCGTAAAAACGGCTGGTCGGATCCTGGTTTAAGGTTCCCTAAGGATATTCTCTAATATCCACGCGGACGAACTCGCGGGCGGAAGCTAGTAGTTAATAAACCACCGACTTGTGTCTACATTAACATAATAAATAATTATTGTATGCATAAAATAAAATAGAACTAGCGACCCGCCCTCGCTTCGCTTCAGTGTAGTGTGGAGTTTGACAACATGACTGAAACCTTTCTCTTGAATCACTCTATCTATTAAATAAAACCGCATCAAAATCCGTTGCGTAGTTTTAAAGATCTAAGCTACATAGGGACAGACAGCGAAAACCGACTTTGGTGATGGTGATAAGATTGATGTTTTTGTAAAACTACTAATATTTTATGATAAAAAGGCTTAACAAACAAGTTAGGTAATTTCGATCGAGTATTATATGGATGTCCCCATTACAGTCGAGCCTATAGTTTCGATCAAACCATTCCATTCCGTTGATTGGTTTTCTCTTGTCGATTTTATCAAAATTATATGTATAAATGCTTAGTTTAATAATATTATTATTGTATTAATAAAGCTAAGCTACAATTATTTTGAAAATTGAAGCTTACTTATTAATTTTTATATTTTTAACAGATTCTGTCAAAATTTAACAGCTGTTAGCTTTTTCTTGAATTGTTTTACTAAGGTGATAAACTATTTATTAAGTACTCCGTTTATCACTTTTTTATTTATAGAGTCCTATTTATAGAAACTGAAATGTTTTAAGTAGGTATCAGTAAAGTCTTAATAAGTTATAAATGTTTCATTAACCGCGAACTAAACTAAGTTGTTAATGGCAGTTTACAATGTACATCGTAAGTACGTCAAACATTTCAAAGTAATTAGTAGCATATATTATGCTGTTAAATATTTATTATGGAATCATAAAAACAGTGCAACAAAATCTTAACAAGCATTGGTACGAAACTAAATACCTATTTAACCTATAAAATTCACAATTCACAGTTTCATTGTTGTGTTCCGGCAGATAGAGGTAAGTGAGATAGCCAGTTCCTTAGTGAAACTGGGATTTAATGGTCTTATCGTCACTTACACCCGTTGTAGATAAAAAAGATTAAAAAACAACGGTGAGTTCATGTTGCGCTGAGTGCAGTGATACTCCTCGCCAAGATCTCGGTCAAAACAACGGTGTCACACAATTGGATAATTGCAGAGGGCGACCTTCCCTCAACACAATATGCTATGAAACACGGTTTTATTGCTGTCCGACGTTATCACATCCTGTTGGTTTGCACAATGATCTTCATCACTGTAGATTCTTATCTATTATTTACCTACATTAAAACAGTGCTCGACTTATTTACATAAAATACTATGCTTCCTAATTAGAATAATACTTACAGCTTGTAACAAAATTATCTCCATAGAAATGAGTTTGCGTTGGCATGATTCCAAACTACTGTTATGCAAATCTTGTAAGTAGGTACTAATAATAAGAACGAAGTATCAGACAAACGACAGGCATCAAGCTGATTCGGAATATTGAAAATCTCCATAGAAACATTATAATGACAAAAAGCTTAAGAGTTTTTAGTAAGTTTCTAATGTAAATGCGAGATCTCGGTTTTCTTAGTATCTTGAAAAGAATACCTGGGGGGTTATTCACGATTGTCGGAAACCAACTTTCCGAATCGAATCGCCAAGTCTATAGTCTTCGATCTTATTTTCTACCTTATGCTACCTAACTTTGTAAATGCATTGGGCTATCCCGTCGGAAAGTGAATCGAATGCCAGTCGAATCTATTTGTGAATTGCTATATTTATGTAATATCGGAGGATACGGATTCGAATCGAATGCTTTCGACTAGATTTCCGACAATCGTGAATAACCCTACTGTTTGACACTGACTGAGACGTGACCTGAACGCTTTCTTTATTTAATAGGAAATATAGGAAATAAATAATTTCACAAGTAACTGATAAGGCATTCTTAAGTGGTTAGCGCGCTGAGCTTTTAAATACCATGCGCCCTAAATTAGAATGTGAATTCTGGTGACAAGAGCTTTAGGCTACTTATCTCCGTAATGTTATCTCATACTGTCGGTATAAGTTTGCTTAAGGCCGCCTACGCACCGACAGGTGACTAGATTTGTGCCTAGAGCCTAGACATGTAACCAAGTAAAACGAACGCTCACGAATGTTAGCAACCGGCCGCACTGCGCGCTAGGTGCCTCGATACATCCAGGAGACTACCTACATAGCTAGAATATATCGTAAGCACGAGGCTTATAACCAAAGACTATTAGACCAAGGCGACTATTCTAGCGACTTACCTCCCAGTCCAGTGCGGTCACCAAGTAACCTGGATATATCTAGGCATCTATCTAGACACCTGTCGGTGCGTTCGAAACCTTAAATTTTAATTTCTTACCAGATATTATTATGTCAACTAGAAGCCTTTTCCTTCCTTGTAATGGGTCTTTTTCGCCCTCGTCCGACAAGAAGGTCAAACGTCTACTTCCCTTAGAGCTGGCCGCGAGGCTTATTGACCAGAGGCTTACACGCTCCCGACGACGCGCTAATGATAATGGGAGATCGAGCAGCAGTTTTATTTTTATAGCTATCTGAGGGAGGGAAAGCTTACTGCACGTATCTCTTATTTAATCAGATAAATATATGAACTTTTCGATTGAGGCAAGGCCAGTTCATGATCTGACAAAATGGTGTTTGAGTTTCCAGTGTGAAGACATGATGTAGGATTTCTACTACACAAAAATAGCTGTAGACTAAAAAAGAAACCAAGAAACACAATAGTGAAACCGAATATTGAAAAATGGCTTGGCCTTTTATTCAGTAAAAAAATAACAAATTTCACCTTGAAAATCATAAAAATAAACTTCTAATCGTCAGACTTCTTCGTTTTCAACGACAGTGACACAAAGTAAGTATTTTGTGACAGTGATATAATTTTTGTACATAGGTATGTACAAAAATTATATTTATTTATTATTATTATTTATATTTATTATTATATAGGTACTAAAAGGTTAACTTTTTAGGGTTCCGTAGTCTAAAGGCAAAAACGGAGCCCTTATAGATTCGTCATTTCTGTCTGTCCGTCCGTCCGTATGTCATGTCACATCCACTTTTTTAGTGTTGAAATTAGCGCGGTTTTATTGAAAGTAGTATTTGGAATGATTTTTGATTTTCCCGACGTTTCCGTTAAAAAGGTGTTTTATTTCATGTCTAGTGAGCGCGAAAGCTTGAGAAGTCATTTATTATTGTTCTTACACAATAACCGGGTAAGATTTTATTTGAAAATCAATTTCCAGAATTCAAAAAATTTCTGGCGAAGCGACAATTAAAGCTATGCAGTAATCAACGATATTATAAAGTGATAGTGAAAGAGTATATTTCGTGAACTGCCTGGTAGGTCTAGTATGACTTTGTATTAATGAATACTCGTCGTTTTTTTATTATCTCTGTGTTTGTTTGTTATTGACACATAAGTAACGCACAGGGAAAGTTCATGTACCTACCTAGAAACCGTAAACAAAGTAATTAAAACAAGAGTTTTGTAAACTAACCCTGTGAAGGTGGATGTCGAAGCGATCTTAACCCTCGCCTTGCTCTTATAATCGTTCAATTTTTCTCCGCGCCGTGTCAGAGGTCGTTGACCTTTGCACACAATGCCGGCAATCACGGCGATTACCGTGATTTGCCGTGATTAGCGCTAATTGTTCCGCGTCACCGGCGCGTGCGCAACCGACCGAACGACGGCGCATTATACGTATAGATACAGATACACATTTTTTAAAATGCTATTTATAATACTTATTTGCGGACGCGACTCTATATTGGACTAAACGTGATCGATTGTAAAATGATGTACTTATCTTTTTTGCATTACAAAAAGGGTATTGTAGTAAACTAAACTGAATGTCAGAAAAGTGTCGTTAGCATGGATTGTATTATTTAGCCTCACGTTCTTATGAGAGATTACTTAATTTCAGTGCTCAATAAGTTGCTATTTAACGAGCTAAGACTAAAAATATACCATCTCCTATCGGAGCACTCGTCAAGACGATTCAAACGAGCCCAAATTCGATGGGGTTGCAAGGTTTTAATACAGAGTCCCAGTGGCCTTCTTCCGGCTCTATCATCAGACCCTGGAAACTTCCCAACAAAGTACTCGTCAAGACAATTCAAAGGAGCCCAAACTCGATGGGGTTGCATGGTTTTATCATAGAGTTTCTATGGCCTTCCTCCGGCTCCATCATCAGATCCTCGGACACTATTTCCCATTAAAGTACTCGTCAAGATGATTCAAAAGAGCCCAATCTCGATAGGATTGCATGGTTTTATTACCGAGTTCCAGTGGCCTTCTTCCGGCTCCATAATCAGACCCTGGACACTATTTCCCAACAAAGTACTCGTCAAGACGATTCAAACGAGCCCAAATTTGATGGGGTAGCACGGTTTCAATATTGAGTTCCTATCAGACCCTAAACCACGTCTCCCATTAGAGTACTCGTCAAGACGATTCTAACGAGCCCAAACACGATGGGGTTGTATGGTTTCTTCATAGAGTTCCTGTGGCCTTCTTCCGGCTTCATCATCAGATCAGCTCAATGACATCATAATATTGCATTGCCTTCCAGTTCTGGCCTATGTTCAAAGTTTCAAGTCTCTAGCTCATCGGGAAGTTAGGATAAAATCGTTTGCAAACTTTGTGGAGAAACACACAAACAAACAAACAAGCAAACGCGAAAGCAACCTAATAAAAACGTGTTAAAATACAGAATAGGTGAGCCATTTATTTTTGCATCACATTAAAAGTCAAAGTATTTTGACCTCGAAATCAACTAGAACATTCTAATGTTGCTAGCTATATCTGTTATGCCACGGCTCCACCTGCGTCTTAACGCGTAACCTAATACTTTAATCTAGGCGTTACGCAGATGTGGCCAACACTTTAACGTGTTAATTTACAAACGACAGTACTTGTTACGGACATAAATATCATAAAGATTTGATCTGTATTCAGCTGCATAGAAATGCATGCACCGTGCTCGCCCCCTCTCTTCCATCTGAATTTGATTTGACTGTGCATCCTGTGGTAAAAGCAAAATGTGTGTGCTGCCTTGTCCAAAATAAAAAATATATTAAAATGATTTGGTGAGCCTTATTTGACTCCATCAGTACTAAATCTAAGGCGTAGTTGGACATTACCAATTTAACGTTAACGTTAACGTAGGTGGAGCGTAGCATTATACTTACACCACTGTTTGTCGGCACACTATGGCTCGTATTACAGAATCAAACTCAAACTCAAATCTCTGCTTGAGTACAGTTAGATTGGGATGGCGCTATATGCGATGAATAGCACCATCCCTTTCTAACTGTACTCAAGCAGCAAGCAGTGCTTGAGTCTCGTCCTATAATACGGACCTAAGTGACGCAGTAGCGGCGGGCGGGCGGCTAGACAGCGGACGGCTGCATAATGATCCGGCCTCGCCGCCTGGTTTGCTTCCGGCGGGGGCGGTGGGTCAAGGCCGCCGGTTGATGCATCTCCCCGGTGCAACACAATGACGAAGATTCCTAGTTACGGCTCCTGAAAGTAGAATTCTAATAGTGGAGGATCTTCCATTTGGTCATAATGACGCACACATAAGAAATGGTATAAGTTCATCGTCATCAGCTCATGAAAATCCACTTTCGCAAGCTTATTACGTAAAAAGAATCGCGATAATTGGACGCGATTCGTTGCTCAATTTACTTGGATGTTGAACCTTATTCGTGAGTTAATATTGAAAAAAAAAGGAATTCCGTTTTCGTCAGAAAAAAAACAGCCCAGATTTTTTTCTGACGAAAAAGGAATCTGACGAATGTGTCCTAGATCATCTATACGGTGTTAAAAGTATCATTCACGGAGTGAAACGAACATCGTCCGCTTATCGCGATTGTTTTTAGGGTTCCGTACCTCAAAAGGAAAAAAACGGAACCCTTATAGGATCACTTTGTTATCCGTCTGTCTGTCTGTCAAGACTCTTTATCTCCGGAACGTGTGGTAGTATCGAATGGGGAGGAAAAGCGCAATTTTATCCCGATAGGTGGCGTCTGGTCTTGGTACTGGGCCGCCTCAAAGAAAGTGTCAAAACATATGGGAATCTCTTGGAGTATTGCACTTTTTAATTTTATACTGAGAAAATTCCGCATTGTTATGCATGTAACTTGTAAATTATTGGAGTTCATCGATTTCCCAGTAACAAAAAAAATATTGGGCAAAAAAATATCAAAAAGAAGATGCTTTTCCCTCGATTTTCTCCTTTGCTGAGCCTGAGAAACATTATAAATCAAAAGGAATGTTTCATGAATTTGATGAAGCTTCGCCAAAATAAAACAACATTTGAATTATAACAGCTTTGTTCTTTAATATTTCAACCTCAGCAGTTTCTAGCATATTTATAACTTGGATGAATTTTATAGGTATATCAAATATGGAATAAGCCCAATATTGGGGCCAAACAGAGAATTAATAGAATTTTATATGCCAGAGTCATTCAAGAAACTTAGAATAATAAAATAAATATGATAAAACGGTTCGTGTAATTTTGGATGGTACAGAAATTCCAGTACAGAAACCTGAAATTACTATTGCACAGAAGGCATCATCAGGCAACTATAAACACGGAAATTCACACTCAGTTGCTTTGTTAAAATTTAAATCATATGCTTCTAATCTGAAATAAAAAGATTACTTGTAAATCTTACACGAAATTTAAAGAAATGTAATGCTTGTTAGCAATTTTTTGTAAGTTGCTATAAACTTTCTTGCCTGTTGTTTTGGCTTTTCTTTTCCGTAATTCTTCTTTTATATGAGCTAAAGTTAGCATATAATACATTGTTTGTCCGCAAAACCGAAAAAAATACAATCTAAGAAAGTAAAATCACGTAATACACAGTCAAGACAATATAAGCTCAAACTGACAATTGTTCCAAAGAATGAAGCGCCATCTGTAATTCACTTTGCCTTCGCCTCCCCAATAAAACCATAAACTCAAGTCTACGGTCCCTTGAAACTGTAAAAAAAAAACTTCTAGGTTTAAGTAAAAAACATAGACTTAGAAAATTTTTCGCTATGCTCAAGTAGACGGACAAAGGTGCGAGTGAGAAACCGATTCTTACGGCTTATGCGATGTGCGAAAAAGAGTAAAAACAAACTGACAGCTAAACCGGGTTTGACTTCATATATCATCGTTTATCACCTTGGTGAAAAGCGTCAACAAGATTATTTTGTAATTTTGATCGCGATCGGGTCGGTTTGGCTCTCAAAGCTATATAAATCAATAATGGTGTCGTGTTCTGTACTGGATTGTAATGTTACTTACGACAATAACCCAAATAAACACTCATTTCACAGGTAAATATGATTGTACTATTACCATTTTCATAATTCATATTTTAGTTGAATATATTCCCAAACACACTAAGTTATATACTAATATGATGCTATTAAACGCCTATTTCCTAAATAAAGGCTGATTTCTAAACATTATGTGTTAGATAAAAAGATATTATGTCCGTGAACTTGAGAAAATAAAGCGTAGATATTGATAAAAAATTATCGATATCGATACGCATGTCGATGATTTCCAATATAACTTTGTTTGTCTTTGTGAACACTGATATTTTTATTTAAAGCTGCTTGTAACCGACAGTTTTCAAATGGTAAATTATACCAACTTATGTACTAATTTAACAATTATTTCCAGGTTTTCTGTAAATCCAGTGATTAAATTAAACTGGATAAATGTCATAAATAAATAAGCAGGTAGCCTCAAAGGAGACCTTAAGAAATTATTTAAATAAAATTGTTCAAAATTTTGTTTGTGTTTTATTTATTAGGGCAATAATACATTATGGTTATCGACAACCTAAAATGGACTTCAGTGCATCTCTAAATTCAAGCACACGTTTACATATTTACAAACACTGGCTCATCTCACTTTTGGTTTCGCAGCCAAGTGAACTCTGTTCGTCTATTTCAGTGAATATTAAGTTTATGGTAAAAAAAGATACGGCCGTTTATGCCGCAAAAATTGCATAGGTCCACTCTCACTTAAGGGAGTCAAAATTCATTGGGAAGGTACTTCCCGTTGACCTAGAACTATGAAATTTGGCAAGTAATATCGTCTTATACCTCCTACAGGTATAGAGAAAAGTCCGAAAACTATACATTTGTAATCAAATCGTAAAAAATATACTCTTTACTAAAGTACCTACAAAGTATGGAACCCTCAGTGGGCGAGTCCGACTCGCCCTGGGCCTGCAGTCTCGACATAGATAGCGATCGTAAAATTAACGAATTCGGTCGATATGTCATTTTAACAACTTATTTTCGATTTTTGGTAGTCTCTACAATCATAACTATCGATAATTTTCGGTACCGTATCGATTACCACAGAGGAAAAAATCACTACGTGTCGGTACTCTCATTTTGACACTCAACCATTGACACATATTTTATATTATATTAGATTTAATATATGCTGTGGCACTGGGTTCTGTCTAGTCAGTGTTACAAGTAATAGTCATTTAATGTCCACCATTGCCCGGCCAAGCCAACACAAATACAATTTATATTGCATTGTTGCAATATGGCTGCAATTGGTGTCAATAGTATGGCCAACGATGCAGAATCCCAAATTTACATGAAAATGTTTTGACTTACCAAAAATATGTGGCTATAATTGCCGGGCCATACTTAAAATATTGCCTTGTTTTAATCCTTATCCTTATACTTATTCCTTATATTCCTTACTCTTTATTCCTTATATAATATTTATATTATTAAAATGTAAATAAGGCGTAAATAATTATTTTATTATGTTGTTTGAGTTTTTGCCAGTTAGTCAAAAAGTGTTTTTTTGTTTTGTTTTATAGGTATTTAAGTTAATAATAATGTATAATAAACTATAACTTCAAAGAAAGTTGATGATATTTGCTATAAAACGTTTTTTATTTTACAACTCGTAACTTTTAACGAAGAGAAATTGCAATTTGAATAAGTTTTAAACGTCGGTGTAAGACAGTTGCATTTTCGCATATTTTTTAAATTTCCCTAAATCGGAGGGACAGTAATTCAATGGCCACACAATGATTTCGGTTATAGCAATAGCGGGGAAAATCGCTTGCCGTAACGATCGATAAGGCAAATGCAAGTCTCTACTATTACGTTATCGCACAAAATCGTAAAAATTTTAGTCGATAAGTTACCGAAAATTTTAAGTAATTGTGTGGCCATTGAATTGCCATCCCTTTGATGAAGGGAAATTTAAATATTATGCTTATTAAAAAGCAACTACTTTATTTAACCAAAAATAAAAAAAACATCTCTTATTATATTTTCTTAATTTATCATCTGATATAAAATTGCTTCTTTTATTATTACATGAATAACCACTAAAAATATGTATCTGAACTTGTGGACATTACTATAATTTTACTTGTAACACTGTGTCATAGCCAACGGTTATGGCGTTGTCATGCCAACAGTCATATGTCAATGAAATCTGTGTTTACTTACGATTGATCACAGAGAAAGCAATAACTTGACGATTGATAACTAAAACTGTCAAGTGTATGGTGTTGATTTTTTAATAAATAAATTCATTAAAGAATAAAAAATCTCTATAATAGTGGCTTCAACTCAAAGGAGTAATAATTATTCGGTTTCGGGTTCGGTCCACTAGCTAGACGCAAGCTAAGCTGCTGTCTGCTGTGAGGAATATGCTGTAAGTACAAATACTTTTCTTTGAGTTTTCTTTGGATCTTTCAATATTTAATTATGTTTGTTATACCTTCTATACCAATGCATTTATGTTTAGTTTTACATAATATAGTATTGAGGTCAAAAATGTATTTTAAAATCTGCTCAACACGCGTCACACGGGTTTGGATGGTTGTGATTTCTTTGTTGTTTTCGATCTTTCATAGTCACATGTGATTTAGTTATTTACTTTTATGATCAATGCAATGAATTTGCTGATGTCCACTACTTACTTAAGTATTTAATTAATATCTGTCTCAATATTTTAATTTAAGAATCTATTTTTTCTAATTTAATTTATATTTTTTATTTCAGAGATTTAATCCAAGAATTCAAAGGCTCCCATGAGAAATGAGGCTACGGAGACTGAGGCATCAATGGCGTTTGGCCCCTGCATGAACTAACCAGTATATCAGTGATGGCGTGGCATAAAAGCGATTTTCAGCTCACTAGGAAAGCGGAAGTATTGTCCATAGTATCTATCCATGAAATAAAAGGATATGTTGTTAACAATAATAAATACCTCAAGTTATTTGATTGTACTCTTTTATTTGACTAAACTAGCGTAAATAATTGCAATTAGTGTCCAGTGTAGATACTCATAAAGTTGGATACGAGCGTTGACACTGTGCAACTGATGATCGTCCAGGCAGTAGTGTGTGATCTGTGAGGAATTCCGTCATCCTCCAAATCAACCGGATTTCGGTTATAGCGTCAGTTCTTCCCCATCTTCGACGCCACACCATAATTTTCTTGACACTCGATAATAAGCGAATGCCATGCCAATTAGCTGCCGATGATGATGAACGAAGAGCGGTTAGTATCTAAAACAAACAGTAAAAAATAGAAAACATGTAGTACATAAAAAAAATCCAAATGAAATTTTAATTTAAAATAAGATGATGATGGTAAATTGCAAATTCTTACTGGGTAATATCATAAATGCGAAAGTCCGTTTGTTTGTTTGTTTATACGCCTTCACGTCTTAACTACTGAACCGATCATCATGAAATTTTACATATACGTTGTCAGGGGTACAAGGAAAGACATAAGGAAGGTACTTATACCTTTTATTCCGAAAAAAACTATTGTTCAGAGAAATAACTGACCACGCAGACAAAGTCGCGGGTGGTTGCTAATATATTTTATTAATTTTAGCTCAAACCAAACCAAAGATCTTACATTTCGAGTTTAAAATACTTAATTACAGTTAGGTACCTACTCACTTGCTATTGTATAGGTAGAGAATCCCCAAGGCCGCTGTCTTTAAAGATAAGGCCATATGGCCGCAACTCTTCGACGAGCTCAGCTCCATCAGCTCGGTGAACATCTTCTTATCCACCCTATAAAGTCTGAGGAACTCGTCATCCTTTTAATGGGTTTGTTTTGATTATTGCGTCTATTCCTCGCCACGCTTCGACGCCTCACCATTTTAGCTCGATGCTTGAGAGCAACTAAATCCTACGCTAAATAGGCCTATGCCTTGCCATTTCTTGCTTTTTTGGATTTCCTAAACACACAATAAACACCACAAAAGTAAATTATATTTTATAAGTCAGTGTCACAAAAACATTAAATGGCCGCCAAGTACCTGTAACGATGAATCGCAAAGTTTGCGGGCTGTCAAATTTCGCCGCAAACTAAACAGCTAAAATCGTTTAGGTGACAGTTGATATCAATACGCTATCGAAAATTATCGGTAGTTATGATGGTAGAGACTACCAAAAATCGAAGAATAATTGTTCGTTGTGACTTATCGATCGAATTCGTTAACTTTACATAGAAATCTACGTCGAGACTGCAAGGGAATCGTTACGGCAAGCGTTTTTTTTCGCTATGGTTATCGATCGGTTAGTAACGATATTATCGCTAAATAATGTAGAGACTGCATGCCCAGACCCCCTAGCCAAAGTAACATTTGAAAATTTTCGCTATCGCTTCGCTTCGAAAAATGTATGGATTTGACGTTTTAAAATTCGATAGTTAGCGAAACCTTATGTCAATCCCATACATGTCTCGAAAGCGAAGCGATAACGAAGATTTGCCAATGTTACTTTGGCTAGGCCCTCAGGTCCGGTTTTTATGTAATAGGCCCGCTGGACGTAGTCATAACCTCCTCGCTTGGCAGGCAGGTTGGACATTGCAGTGTTAGACTGTTTTCATCAGAAAACTGCTGTTCATATTCTGGTCCCGGTAGTGTTAAATTATTACCTACATACCCTAGGCAGTCCCTATTAATCTCCTTTTACGGCATCCCTAAATATTAAGGGTTGCTGCTGTTCTGTTCTGCCGAATTCCAAACGACGCCTAGGTATGAGTACTTATAGATATTTTGTAAATGAAAGAAAATAACAAAAAACAAAAAAATCACTAACAACCCTCGCAGGATTAGATTACTAATATCATAAATAATAATTACGACTTTCACGGACTTTCCGAAAAACACAAAATATCGACTTTTCATACAAAACTCGATCAGGTGTTCGGACATTTGCATGGTAAGTTTTTTTCTTTTTCCGTATAAGTAGTAAAACAAACGTTGATGTTAATGATGTGAGTAATCTACCCCTGCGAGGTTGTTGGTGTCAAATTACCCTGTAAGTATACTTATTTTGCATTACAAGTACTTAATGCAGTTCATCCGTTTCATGTTGGCAAACAGATTTGTCATTATCTATATTATACCAATCTAATCACTATACAGAGTGGATTATAATGAGGATGTCACTGTCAGGGCTATACCCTGGCGCTTCAGGCTAGGAAACCACCCACTTGTACGAGTTAATTGAAAAATTCAGTTGACTACTTCATTTAGTCTGTTACTCATTCAAGTCTGGCGACTTCGCTTAGTAATTAAAATGAAGTGACATCTTATTTCCTATGGTTTTTTTACTCGTCATTTGAGTATAGGTAACTATCTAGTTTGTGATATTTTTGATAGGGTAGAAAGAAGCTGTCAATTTCGCATTGCATTTCATTTTGTCATAATAATATCTAGAGGTGAGTATTTCATCTCTATACTGATGCGTGATGCATGTAAATGCATAACATTTCGTGAGGAGTCGGAGCTACCGCGTGATATTGCGTAGCATGTCACGGCTGTGGGCTGTGTCACGATTGTAGTCATTGTCACGGTTGTGGCCACTGCCACGCGTACGGTCACGGTCTGAGTTTCTCCCATGACACGCGTGTGACATTGCGTTAAAGCTATACATTGCAATATCACATTGTTGCTTATGAAAAACTACTTGGGAAATAGGTAGCTGCGATAGTCATTTCGAAATAATTTGCCGATGTACAACGCTGTTTCATTTTTTCAAAAAATCTGCTACCTACATATATTTTTTTTTTGTTTTTAGGTATAGTATTTTTTATTGTTTCTCAGTAATATCCAAACAATTAAAAAGCTAAAGTAAGAAAGAAAGAATGGCTATAGCAAAACAAAGTATGAAAATGTCAAGACTATTATTAGCTACAGTTTGCTTTAAGTGTCAGCTAGAGTCATGTGTTGTATGGTGTCGCTCCGGTGATGTGACCTAAGTTAAGTATATAAGCGA
Organism: Agriphila tristella; assembly: GCA_928269145.1. Lineage (NCBI taxonomy): Eukaryota > Metazoa > Arthropoda > Insecta > Lepidoptera > Crambidae > Agriphila > Agriphila tristella. The sequence continues at coordinate 61,576,814 of OV743429.1, read as the reverse complement.
CAACAATTGGGTACGAACGAACTGTCTTTCCTTTGTAGTTTAACCTGAAAAAAAAGTAACAAGGAATCTAAGTATATAGAATCATCCAATTCCGTTTGAAGTTCACATTTAGGGCACATGAGTAAATAGGGTCTTGTTCGATTCTCGTTAAGGGCTGTATTCAGCTCATATTTCCAGTGAAATATGTCATTTCAATAATTCAACTAGTTGGCCTCTGGAAGATTCTGCCCACGCAGTTGGCCACAGAGTGGGGAATCTCTGGCACGTTATTTTTAGCCTGTGTTCATTGTTCAACCAGCGGATAAGGGCAATCTAAGTCAGGGGCTCCTAATTGGTGCTTAAAACTGCAGCACAGCTACTTATTATTGTTCTTGTTTATAAACAAACATGATGTTTTTAATAAAGTTCAGCTGCTCTCACAATCACGGATGATTAAAATGTGATTATGATTGATTATGAACTTTATACAACCCTCCTAAAACTAGCTAGAGAGTTAGATAGATAATTTATGATGGCACCCCTAGCCTATTTAATTTCTTTTGATAAGTTCTTTAATGTTGGTACACATACACATACAGATGATATCACAGATTAACTATTTTGTTATAAGCGTCAGTTTTTAAAACTGACATAAATAATACAAGATTTCTCTTTACTCTGTGTAAACACCTTACGAAGTTACAAAAACATTCTATTGTAACTCAACCTACGAAAAGTGACTTTTTAAGTTTCAGTTTTTCCAACTAAAGTTGAAAAAAAAAAATGTTATATCCCTAACCAGATTCACTTGAAGTAAAAGTTTGATGTACAGCTATTATTTAATTTTATATGACGTACCTTCTCACTATCCCCTTTATACTACAATCACAGAATATATAATAGTGCTACAATGAAATCATAAAGCATCAGCTGACTACATGACGTGGAACCGAGAATATTCTAGTGGATCTAATGTTCTGTAAACAAAGTACTCTAATATGACCTTTCAGTTAATTTTAGTTACGTCTGTCTCTGTATTTTCATATTTTTGTTTAAAATTTTACAAAAACACAATTTGTCCTCTAAAATATTTGCTTTAATTTCCATATGGGTAAAGAATAACACGAGTTTTTTTTACTGTACATTGTAGACCAATATCGCAATTCTCTAAATATGTCAAGAAAAGTAATTAATTTGAATTACTAAGTTTTTTAAATTAATTTTTGAATGAATGAAAATGGTATTATTAAAAGAATATTTATTTTAAAAGATCTTGAAAATGGTTCACTTTTGCATTACACTATTTTAGGCCAATATTGTTGCAAATGACCTCCCCCATCACACCTTATAATGATTACAGTCTAATTTCCAATAACCCTGTATACATTGAGTCATAAATTGAGTCATAAGCGTCTATCATAGATATAGTATATTAAAAAGGGGTAGATGCGCCACCGAGCGACCGGGTGTAAGGGATAGATATATTATGACGTCAAAATATGGGGCTGCCATGATCGCAAAAAAAATACCCTAAAATGTAGTTGGAATCGTTACAGTACTTGAATTCCGTAGTGAGTGAAAGTCAACATTTTGACTCGCTAATTAAACAAAGTATTGCAAGCGAAATCGCGAAAATAGGTGGTCCTGACCAACCACTCTTTTTGTCCAGACCGATCCTAAGTTATGCCCAGGCTTAACAGCTATATAACAGAAAAAGTTTCATTCGAATCCATTCAGTATTTTCGGAGATTAGCGTGTTCAAACAGACAATCAAATTTTTTTTTAAATATAATATGTAACTAGCTGATGCCCGCGACTTCGTACGCGTGGACTTTGACTTGCGCATGCATATGAACTTATGTAGTTACATAAGAAAATACTTGTAGCAGTGTTATAATGTTAAACCCCACCATTTTGTTGGCTAGACACAAACACTACACATTCGATTTATAATAAATTTTATGTATAAATTAGGTAGTAATCCACAAAACCTTTAATTTCTTTGGCACTTTTGATATAACCTCACTTGTTTGTTTTGCCTAGTTGAACTGTGCCTATAACCCGACCATGAAAAAAAGTCCGGTCGGTGATAGAGATAAAACATGAAACTCTTCTTTATTTCCTCCTATAGGAATCTCAATAAGACGATCTCGCTCTATCAAAGCATGTCAGACCCTTGGCGTCTATAGCCCATTTGACTTTTTTGTTTTTTTTTTGAGATTGTGGGTGAACTAAAAGTCTCACAGACTTTATTTTGAGCTTCAATGAAAGCTAAATAAATTTACTACAAAATATTTTTTGTAACTTATTATTAACTTAATTTGTTCTTCATAAGACAAGCGGTTTTGCCAATATTTCACGAAATACGTGAGTAAAACCGGAAAATTATAACTTTTGAGGAAAATTGGTCATCTTTGAAGTGCAATAGCTTAGCTCCTATGGGGTCAATAGAGCTGCAATTAAGCTCAAATTGTAGGTAATTTAATACAATTTATAAGTGTAGATAACAGCGTTTGCAAAAAATGCATAGTTTTGGCCTTGGAGAGCAGATAGTGAAAAAAGTCCAAGTTTTTCTCAGTTTCCACAGGTTTTTCGAAGTTGCAAATTTGAATTCACACTACCCTAACAGACCCATACAAAATGCAGAACTACATCATGCTTTGCGAATATAGCCTCTTTTTTGTCTATTTCCAACGGCCTAATTATCGTTCTATTCAATTCAGATTATTTCAGATTCTTTGACATGTAAAATTAATGATCAAATGAGCATCATCGTAGACATTAAATATATTTTTTACACTGCGAAATTATTATTTATTTCAATCATCTTATTTTTCTTCATATATAAACAAAACATAATAATTACAATATTTTTTGTTAGATACGCAATGTTCACTGAATTAATCGTTTGAATGTTTTATAAATAAGTAATTCCCCTTTATTCAGGAAAACTTTGATAACCGCCTCTAAAACCAACTTTTCCCAAAAACCAATATCGTGAACTGAAAAGTTATTTTCAGTACCAAGTAACTCAAGTCGCGATGTCCCATGTATTCTGTGCAATAGGTAAGTAGTTCTTGTGCGGAGTGGGAATAGATCAGTCTTTATCGAAACGATCTGTTTTACGCGAGATTTACGGGGCTGTTTGCGAACACGCGTGTGGACGCCAAGGTGACCTCACATGGCTGTCTTACTATAAGTGTATTACCTTGTAAGGATCAAATAAGTTTATTGACCTTTGAAATTTAATGGAATAATATAGAGTTTGGATCGAGTGTTTAATAAGGATGCATAAATCATGAATCCATAGTTTGATGCGATCATTAATTTGATTACCTAATTATTTATTTGTGTATCAGGTTCTTTTCAGTTTTTCTATAGCGCAATTTTAAATGGTTCGAAAGAAACGTGAAGAAAAAAGATTATGTAAACTAATAAAATTTTTCCCTTTATTGATGTGAATGATGAAGGAACCGAATGTTTTAGTGAAAATACAACTTTTTATGATTTTCAGCAATGAATATATATTGGGTGGAAAACTACCAACGAAGAACAGTTTCAATTTCACGCTTGATAGCACCCTTGTGATTTATACGAATCATGTAATACATCGTCTATAATGAATTATATTATGGTACAAGATGGTATAAGAATATTTTTTGTCTTAGTCGTTGTATTGAATCCTGTAAACATTTTATCCTGGTTTTTTGAGGTATATTGGGTTTAGCTAAAACTTCGCATGCGCCATTCTGTGATCCCCTCAAAAGAAATATCTTTAGAATAACAAATCAATATCCAAAGTAGTGATATTTCAAGTATTAGCACAGAGTAAATAGAACTAGTATTAGTACGCGCGTAAATATAAAAAGTATCGCCAAACCAAATCCAATTGGATAAACTATTTTGGGTATTGGTAAGGATGTGTGCGTGACCATCGTGCATATGAGCAGAGCGGTCCCAGGGGGTTCATAGCTACGGCCCACTCAATCTGTTAATGCAGATCCGATTCACGCGAACTTCACCGCATGTAACCTGCCTCTATTTTGTACACTCTCATTTGCAAGATGAAGATAGAACTTGTAAATAGTTTTGTCATAATAGTTGCAACCTTTTTAATGTTTATTTTTGTCGTTTCGGCTTAGGTGGTAGACTAAAAGGAAACTCTGTGATTTAACAGTACTATGATAATAAAGATTATTATTTTCATTTTCATTCCACTTAGTAGCTAAGCTCTTTTTAATTCTTTAGTATTATTCAAAATACAGATAGAGAATCTCCAACCAGGTCAGTTCAATTTCGTCATCACCGGCCTTCTTAATGCGTTGTAAGTGCGGAGTGCGCGGGCAGTTACCATTCGTTCCGGAGTTCGATGCTCGGAGGCTGCATAACGGCGAGCTACAGCTGTAATATCCATGGGAGGGTTTTATGCTGGACTAATTATTGGTGGCGAACGGGGTCATTCACTTTAAGGTGCACTTAAGGTGAACCTAGTACAAAAACTTAACACTTTATTCTTTAGTTATTAACGACACGAAGTAGAACGATTTTATATCGTAGTTCACTTTTCGGAATGAACTCGAGTTTATCGTGGATAACAAAAATTTTGTAAAGGCCACTTTTGCGCCAAGTTCAAAATAAGTTTTCTGAATCAATGACGACCCTTATAAGTATGATTAATTAAAAAAATTCAGTCGAAATACCTCACATAGAGTTCAAGTTCACTTAGCCATGAATAATTGTGTTAGAAAGTGACTTTCCATCGAGTTTCCAATGTACTGGAAATTAGAGACAGGCGCGGGCAATCATCTATGACATGACGTAGTACCTATATCGACCATAAAGTTAATATTACCTTAGGTATATTAACTTTATGATATCGACTAACCATCATCGAAATAATTTGGAGGGAAAACGTGTTTGGTGGAGTTTCTAGTAACCTTTTTAATACATCGGTTTCCCTGAATAGTGCATCATTCGTTGTCACCTTTGGTGATTTTTTGACGATATCAATTATGTATTCTGTGGTGTTAAGTACGAAACTCGAATGAACCTGCATTTACTTACGAAGCTTTTGGTGATATTATATGATTTACGACACGCACGTCAGTGTCTTCAAGTGTTGAATATTAATTTCACGTCAAAAGCACGTTGAGGCATAAAACTGACGTTGAATTAACGCAAGGCATACTTAATGAGGAGGCTGGAAACCAGATAATTAGCGTCGAGATGTAATTAGCCGTTTACACTGAAAGATACGAGAGGAGAGCAGCAGAGTCGTGGCTTAGCTGACTTTACTTGAAATGAGTAATATTACAAAGGTAATATTAAACACGGTAGAATAATATTAATAACATTATAAATGATATTGATATGAGAGGAGCTCGGTATACACCCGTGCTTCGGAAGGCACGTTAAGCCGTTGGTCCCGGCTGCATTTGCAGTCGTTAACACCCACCAATCCGCATTGGGCCCGCGTGGTGGGTTTTGGCCCGTCCTCCTTATCCACCCATAAGGAAGGTTTGTGCCCCAGAAGTGGGGACATTAAAATTGGCTGATGGACATAAATGATATTAATTAATATAACCTACAGCAAATTTCAGTTCCGGATACGAAGAATGTCAATAATACTGCGCGTTCTCAAACCTTCTCTGTAAGCTCAAAAATTTATAAATATGACTCGATTCGCAGAAATGTTAACTGTACTAGATAGGTTTATATTCTATAGATTGTTAGTATACCACATGTTAGAATTGGGTTCTACTGGTTATTATTGAATACCCAAAAACTTTTTTCAAAATATTTCCTTTGTACAGATACAACTTTTCTACAGCTTTATTATACCTATGTAGATTGGATGAAAACCTGACTTTCTAGTTCAGTTTTTATTACCTTAATTGTTAATATCAATTGAGTACATGGAATGGAATAGCACCACGAGTTAAGTATATATTTTTATTCCACAGTTCTGCATTGTTCCGCGAATGTCTGCGTATGCGCCGCGCGTCGTCACGCATCAAACGCGCTTCCTTGTGTTATGATTCCTGGCATGACCACGGAGGATTTTCTTAATTTTTTGTGGTACATAATCATGAAAAAAGTGTACTTTAATGTACTTTTGAACAAAAAAATTGTACTCTTCTAGTTTTGACTACTTTTTCATGTATACATCGTGTATCACTGTTATAGTCTGTAGTTCTATTGTAACGAAATAAACATTTTTGGTTTATTTTTTATTTTGTATCAAAATACCCTGTCAGATCCTGAAAAAGGTGATAGTGTTGCTGAAACTGAACAACATCCTCCTAGAAACATAGGTTGTAAAACGAATTTTTTTTTCGCCGTTCCATTGTAAGTCGGTCAGCTGACCATTTTGTATGGAAGTATGAGCATTTTTTTTGTTTTACGACCTATGTTCCATAGAGAAAGTTGTTCAGTTTCAGCAACACAATCACCTTTTTCAGGATCTGACAGAGTTTTTTGATACACGATGTGCATGAAAAAAGTCGTCGAAACTACAAGAGTAATGTTTTTTTGTTCAAAGTACATTAAAGTACACTTTTTTCAAGAATATGTACAACAAAAAAAAAAATCCTCCGAAGTCATGCTAGGAATCATAACACGCTTCCTTGTTGCACTGTTGTCACTTGTCACTGATTGTTGGTTTTATGGAGTAAGGACAACAATCAACTGACCGATGAAATACCCATAAAATAAGTGACCACAAGTGACCACCGTCCTCGTGTCGTCAATATTTTACCCTATAATTTTTTTTACTTACATTATTATACATTTTGGTAACAAATCTTCTAAAGCAAATACAGATTAAAATACATTGATCAATGTCTATTTGTATAAGATCATTTTAGCGGCCGGACTGGCGGCCTCGGGTATCAACATTATATTTTAAAATCTCATATATTTTTATCAGTACCTACAAAGAGTAGGTATTGTTAAACGCTTTACGAATAATTACCATTCAATTGTACATTAGGCTATTGTAATGAATATTGGATTGAAATGTTTCAAGCGATCAATACGTGATCGGAATAATTATGGCATTATCGAATTGATCGACGCGACGCAAAATCATGCGGTGATGATCTAGAATATTCTAATGTGAGCTAAAATGGTTTGAAGTGATCAATCATTCTATTGATGTTAATTAGCTCATCTATGTAAATAAGTATTTATAATTTCGCTGTACACAGTGCTGTTTTACACGAATTGTTTGTCGCTTTTGGTGTGTTTGTTTGCCTAATAGCTCCCTTGTCCTTACTTCACTTTAACATGAATTTTCACATAATTTTTCACATCGTATTAGTAAATATTGGGATTCGAATGAATAAATGAATGAATAATAAAAACTTTATTTAGTTAGTGATGCACAAAAAGGATTTATAGAACAAGGATTTATAAGAACAATTTTATTCTCCCCTTTTCCAATAATTCTGAAAACATAGAAAATTAAAGAAAAGCTTTTAAAAAGAAAGTTTCATATTTTTTACCGGCTTTCATAAAAGGGGAGGCTATATTATGTCTCACGCTTGTATTTTCGTTTTCTTATGTTTTTTAGCAATATTTTCAACAGTATCAGTTATGTAAATTATTTTCTTTTTAACACATCAACGCCTGGAAAATGAGACGTACAATAGATTTTCTATTGTTGTCCGGACGCGATGGCATTGATGATTTAAAACAAAAAAAAGACTTCTAAAAACCTGAAAATGAAAACAAAATAAGCTTCAAATTTAAATACCTCTAAAAAGCAAAAATTAATTTTCAAGTCATTAGATACGCATATCATTGTAACAAAACACGTCTATTGAAGTCGGGCGGGGCTGGAAGATAACTTCTTTATTCTTTTTAGAGGTATTTAATTTTGAAGCTTATTGTGTTTTTATTTTCAGGTTTTTTGAAGTCGGTTTTTTTGTTTTTAAACAATTTTTTTTTCTTTTTAGTATAAGTACCTTCTTTCTGTATTAGGTAGTTTTACCTTTTTATGTGTATGTATATTATGTAAATGTAAGCGATGTTGTTATGTTTTTTTTATATTTCACACTTTTCCGTAGTACCAATAAAAACTCAATTTCTACTTTTCGTGCTCTTTGTTGTTAAGGAGTTCCGTTGTTCCTTCGCAGTTCAAGTCTAGTCCAAAACGTCCTTGACCATAGTTAGATACCTAATTTGTCATAATCCTAGCAATATTTCAATCACTATACATTTTCTATTTGATTTTGAGGAGTTCCCTTGTGTATCTTTAAAATCCAAGGTCCAGTAACAATGAAATCAAAATGGTATCATCACTTAAGTATCCTCTAACAAACAAAAAAAGAATCATCTAAATCGGTACATAAAAAAAAGAAGATATGGTCGATCATCCGTACAAGTTCATAAAATGGTGACAGTATTTTCAAGTTTTCCTGATCAAAATTTCAAAAAATGGGACCAACTTGGTAACAAACCTGATCTAATAACATTTGAATTAATTCAATCGGTTCAGCCGTCTTCGAGTAATCGGTGGACATACATAAAAAAAACATACATACAACCGAACAGAGAACCTCCTCCTTTTTGGAAGTCGGTTAAAAATAGAGATACTTCCGAGGTGGTCCCATATAATGTTTACTTCGATACTTTTGTAACGTACCTAATAAGCGTAAAGCATATTAAAAAAAATCGAATGACAATATGAGTACATGCCAAAGACTGTAATTGTTACTAGGCTGATGTGTCGGCGGCGCGGGCGCACGCAACGCAGTTTTCCGTATAATTTGATCAAAAATAGCAAACAACTGCAATTATATTGCAATTAGACACCGCCAAACTCACCAATCACATTTCACTATCAATTTCCAGGCATTCTGACAATGTTAGTCTAGTATTGGTATTTATTTGAAACGCAGTTTCACAAACAATTGAACCAATCACTAATAACAATTGGTTGGCAGTTTGGGTTATTTTTCTGCTATTCGTGATTCGCTATGATAATGAAAGTGTGTAGGTAATTACTTTATTTTGGTAAAAAGTTCTTATTATAATTTAATTCTAAAAGCCGTTCAAAAGTACTAATTCCAAAAGGAATAAACTAAAGTGGACTAAAGTTTTGTACAAATCATTAATACTTTGTGTTCGTGATGCATGCCGCATTTCATCCGGTGCGATATTCGCACTTGCAGAGGTGCATCCTGTTATTATTGTAACTTTAAAAGTGACAAAGCTTGAATAAAGTACTTATCTCATTGTCTATTTACAACTTTTTTGAAAACGAATGTATGAATTTGTTTTAAAATGTACCTACAGTAGCCTATTTCATTATCAGGGTAGAGTTAACAGTTATCAAAAAATTAAGAATAGGTAGTAAAGAAGAGCTTGAAAGTTTCATTAATTTTTTTAAACGTAACAAACATGGTCATGTTGTTAAAACAAAATAATAAAATTGTATATAGGTACCTACACATTTCGAACTTTGGCTACTTGTTTAATCTTAAGGTTAAAGCACTGTTAAAGCTTAACAAACTTAAGCTTAATAATATCACGTGAAGCTAAAGGATTTTTTTTATAGCAGAACGGAAAATAACCAGATGATCTATTCTATAGTAAACGTTTTATGAACTTGGTCAACATAAGTGTGACGAATTTTGTGTTGACACTATATGGCGATTGGATTAACATCATTAAATTCAAAAGCCACGATAACACAATCACTTATTTCGGATTAAAAATTGCACGAGTTCAAGAAAATAGATAAAAAATGAGGTGAATTTGCCATAATCAGTAATTATCAGTTTGTTGTCGGCTTGGAATTCCGAGTGTGTTTTAGTTTTATGTTAAAAAGTGTGATTAAGTTATCTGATGGCGATAAAAGATAAAGAATATTGGTCAATTAAGTTTTTATCGGTAAGAATGACCTGGTATATGATAAATCTACACTTCAGGCATTCACTGAAATGTATGTTTGCTTTGTTACTAAAGTCTTAAGTAGCTCTAGCTCTATCACTTGTAAACGATGTAATTGTAATGTATGCTTTATTTTACTAGCTAGCCTTTTGTAAAAAATGCATAGAATCAGGCATTAAGTACCTTGCAGAAGTTGATTATAATTGATGCAAAAACAATATCAATAACTTCCACACAATATACATAAAAAAATCTATTCTCCACCCGCCCGCCCACAAATAACAGTGACACCAACACATCTTTCCCTTTAGCATCAGCTAATACAAATTCAATACTTTTAAGTAAACGTAGCTTCTATCGGAACAAGTTCATCATGAAAAAATGGAAACGAAAGAAATAGAACAAAATGTAAATTTCAGAAATCGATAAGGCACGGGGCGTATAAATAGTGCAGCCGCAATACTTACGAAGAGAGTACCTATTGCATAACATTACGTAGGTAGTTGTCATAACACAGCCATCAAAAGTGCATTTGCGTCGTTGCGGCGGGCGGAACGGCGTACGCGCATGGTCTCGCAACTATTTACCATGCTGCACACACACGGTGCCGCCATTTTCATAAGTTATGCAAACCTGGGGATTTCCTTGGTATTTCCAAACTTGGCCAATTTATATCAAACAATAGATAGGTAACTAGGTAAAATAGAGAGCCAAGTACATTGTTGAAATTGAGTTTCATAGGGTTACAAGCAACAGATTCTGTGCAAGCATAGAGCTCTATTTGAAAACTTATTTATGGAGAAATATATTTTGGGCCTTACCATACACAAAAATTACAACAGTGTTTTTTTTTCGTCATCTTCAATTTGATTAACATACCTGTGGTAACTGTTTTGATATTGAATTAATTAGTACCGTAATAAATATTTTAAAGTTAATGCAGTAGATTTTAATCTATATCTTTACCTCATTAAAATGAGGGACCTTACATGGGTTGAAATATGTTTTCAGACTTTTGTCTCTTCAACTCGAATTGAAAATGACGTTTCAGTGACGTGACTAAAGCTTCTCTTCTTAATAACTATTCAAGTCAAGACTGAAAGTTAAAAGCAATTCATTGAACAACAAATTCAACCCTGCGTCACTTGCGCCTCCTTGTGTCGAGACATGCGGAGACAATGGTGGGCAGGTATCGCGGCAGGTGACATTTGAATGCATATGGCCGTCATCTATCCCGACGCTTTGCTTTGTTCGGATGTTCACCAGACACGACTACTGTTAAATAGTATACATACAATGCAATTAATTTAATAATGTACAACAGAAGTGACCAACGTCAGAGCGCTTACGGTACAAAACGACGTATTTTATTGTGTAAAATTTTCTCCTTGCAATACATTTTCAAGTTAAGTTGCAGCGGATCACTTTCTATTGTCAATTTACTCGCATTGTACTTAATTTCTATATTTACAGGTCTATTTTTATAGGTAAGTTAGGTATTACTGCAAATTAGTAGGTTATTATTTGCCAAGCTACTTATCACAGTAGCATATTTTCTTGCATCATCAATAAGTAAGTCATATTTATTAATAGTCATTAAATTAACTTATGAGTTATTCAAATTAAATTAAAATAATTTTATCTACACTCACAACGTAATGTTCCAAATATGAATTCAAAAAAGGTAATATAAATACGTACTTTATTTTCGTGGATAGGTAAAATTAAAAAATAAACTCATTACGATGCAGTCAATAGGGTATTTTCCAAATTTATGAAAACTGCTTATATTTAAAGATTGGGACGAACAATTTAACAGAAAAATAAATAATAAATTAAATAATGTCTTTTTTCTCCATTAAACCAATTAAAATGAAATATATTTTAATGCTTTTGAATTTACCGCCAAAACGCTCGGTTCGATGACGTCTACTGCGTGACGTCTACTTTGTGTAAACAATTTCAACATCTTTGTAGTCTGTGTTACAATTTACTCTATAGTTTACACAAAGTTGACGTCACTCAGTAGATGTCAGTGAACCGAGCATTTTGGCGGTAAATTCAAAACAATTAAAAATAAATTTGATTTTAATTGGTTTAATGGAGAAAAAAGACATTAATTAATTAATTTTTATTTTTCTGTTAAATTGTTCGTCCCAATCCTTAAATATAAGCAGTTTTCAAAAATGTGGAAAATACCCTATTACTGCATCATAAAATAACTTTTTTTCTCATTACGATACAGGGCAAATCCAAAAAGAAGGCAGTACCGTAACATTAAAAAAAAAACAACGATATTTTCCCACATATTTTTCATGATTAAAATGTACTCTATGGTAATCGATGACTTTAGTGCGATTAGTTTGTTGAAATGCACTGATCAAATTTTTTTTTCTAATGGAATGCGCGCCAAGCATTTCCGATAAAGTTTTGATTTCAATTTTTACATTTTGTTATTACTGAATTTTGTAGGTTTTTATTATTCTTGCTTTAAAATGTGAAAAAATATTTACTCTGCCCGATATTTTAGTTTAGATGCAGCTAAGGAATTGACTTATTACAAGGTAGGTACCTTGCTAATACAAACAAAGTCTCTCTCTCTTTTCTAACGTTGATCTTTTATTTAGTAGGTTCAATCCCAAATGTATGAGTATAGATAAAGTAGTGTATGAAACTGCACATAACTAGGTATTAAAACACTCGTGTGATACTATTAAAAACCTCGCCTACGGCTCGGTTTTTAAACACACACTCGTGTTTTAATACCCCTCTTTATGTGTCAGTTTCATAAACTACTATTATTTTAGACACAGGGACCCATAATTTTGCATTATTTTCATTCAAGATAGCATATTATTATGATAATACCATCGTTATCATAACCCGGATGGAATGTGAAGAAGATGTTAATATTTACATGGTCATTGGTCCATCTGGGAATCGAATTCGGGACCGCAGTAACGACACTTAGCTTTTCAGTTTTCAGTTCGTCATTGAATTATGATATTGAATTACTTGCTTGAAACTAATAAGTTTAAGTTGCTGTTAATGCAATGGCCAATTACTGTTGCTACATTGTTTTTGTACAATGTTTATGAAATATTGCGGTTACTAAACGACAATAACATTAAAATTTTTGGGAAACCGTATGACGCTTACAAAGTAGTTTAGTTGATATGCATGTAATAAAGTAACATCAAGAAATATTGCGAAAATATTGAAATAAACTATTGTTGGTGTGTGGCACATTAGGGTTGTTATCATACAACAGGATTTGTCGCATTTGATATTAAAATTTACTCTAAGGCCAAGATTACACACCTGGTAATTAAGATAGGGGCAATGACTGGGAATTTGAGGGCCAATTTTATCGTCCAGAGACCATCAGCCATTTTTGATGTCCCCACTGCTGGGGCACAAGCCTTCCTTATGGGAGGATAAGGAGGATGGGCTATAACCCACCACGCGGGCCCAATGCGGATTGGTGGATGTTATGTTAACAACTGCAAATGCAGCCGGGACCAACGGCTTAACGTGCCTTCCGAAGCACTGAGAAGCTCGAGATAATAAATTTTTGGTCACCCATCCCATGACCGACCTTTGCGAAACTTGTTTAACCTCCGCAATCGCTGGGCCAGGTGCTAAACCACTGCGCCATCGAGCTCCTCCTTATCGTCCAAGCGGCCATTAAACTACCGTCACTACGCATTTCATTATTTATAGAGCTCATAGTCTTCAAAATTGCCAGCTGCTCACTGTCCACGTCTGGGTATAGGCCTCCTGCAATGATCTCCACGACGATCAGTCATGCGCTGCCCACATCGAGTGGCTTTCCGCGACCTGGATCGGCAGTCCATCTTCCTACTCACAGAGCTCATCCGGTGCGCAAGTGCAGGCTTTCATTAGCTTTATCACAGTGTACTCTGCTCAGCTATCAGATCATTTCTTAAAACTATCAGTTACACGCCTCAACCCTAATCTTGTGGCGTATTGTGCGTTGTTTGACATGCGCGTCACGATGGCGACATTGTGCAAACTGAGACGGTGACGGCACCGCTGCGTATTGTTGGGAAACGCCGATAAACAACGTATTGTCGCATGTAGTGCAGACGAATGTGCGTCCACCTGTGACGTCTTGACGTTGGGCTGTTCAAGTGAATATGGTGATCCTTAGAGTAAGACGGGCTTTCGTGAAAAACGAAGCCTTTGTTGCTCGAAGTGGTGATCAGTGTTTCTTTCAGACAAAAATCTCCGGGGGGGCGATTAAGAGGTTCGGGGGAGCTCGTCCGTCGATCACTACACTAGTTTGCCCGTCTACCTACACACAACACATTTTTCTCCGGGGGGGCACTAAGGCTGCTCCGTGGGGGCACCGCCCCCCCGAAATAGTACCTGAAAGAAACACTGATGGTGATTACGAAACTGTAAATATTTTGCCATACAGATCTGGGATCATCCTATCTCCATACTTAAAACGTTGTGGAAACATACCTACTAAAAGAACTCAATTATATTCTGCATATTTACGGCTTGGAATATTTTAATAATATATAATCGTTGAGTCTAAATCAATTCGAACAGCAGTTGTTATGTAGATATGGTTGACCTCGAACCAGCTAACTCTTGTTTTATACGTTAGTAATAATAAGATTATGATCTAACTAACCTATGATATAAACAAGGAAGGAAATGATGCCATAATAATAAAGAATAGCTCAAGATATGCATCACACGTGGAACACTCTAAGTTCTTTATCAGGCGTATAATTTGCGAAAGTTTTGTGGCAGAAGTTTCCAGCCGTCAAGGACGGGGCGTGCCGGCTGACAGTCAAGGTCTTAATACTGTAGGTACTATAAATTTTAATAAACTAGGTACTTACTCTATGAGTCTATGTCTATTGTCTACGTGATGCGCGTGCAGAAAGACGGAAAACGGAAAGTTAAAGTGTGTGAAAGAATATTTCGCTAGAGTAAAGGCAAAAGTTAGAGTGAGTGAAGGGATTACTTATAGTTCGCTTCGATAGTAAAGTCATCATGTTCATCAGCTATTTCATATTATCAGGCAGGAGAATGGGAAATAATCAACCACGTGGAGCCAATTTTGATCAGTGGGTAAAGTAGGTGAAAAAGTACCTGAATGGTATTGGTAATTTTACAAAAGAAAATAATTATACAGGCGAAGTTCTCTGAAAAAGGAACAATATTCATTGTTAAGAACTCCTTTTCACAAATAAGTTTTTTATACTATGTAAAGTTTGACATGACATTACGAATAAAAGAAATGAAAGCTATCGAAGTAATATGGTTATTTTATTATTTTAATGTAGATTAATTACATGTGTGGTCCTTTTATCGCCGAAAATGGATCAGGATACCTTGCGGAGAAGCGAAAGACTACAGAAAAAGCAAGGTATTGAAATAGCCACCGAAAATAATTCGCAACAAAAACCTCTGAAAACGCCGTCGTCTCTAAGGTCAGCTCGTACTCATAATTCTCGATCAAGTGTAGCGTCTCTGAAACGATTAGCAGAAGCACGCGCTGCAAGGGAGTTAGCCGAGTTAGATAAACAACGCGCTGAACGTATGCGACAAATTGAGGAGGAGCGACAGGCGGCTATGCGACAAATTGAGGAGGAGCGACAGGCGGCTATGCGACAAATTGAGGATGAGCGACAGGCGGCTGAACGCAATCTGATTGAGGCCAGGTTGGCGGAGGAGACGGCGAGGTTGGACGCCACAGTGAACGACGACGACTACGATGCGTCTACTAATACGCAGTCCGTAGTGCAACACTGGGTCGACAACAACATCGCTGGTAATGTTAACGCTATCGATAATAATCATAATGTACTTTTATCATAATGATCAAAAGAATGAAAAAAAAATGCCTGCTTTGTAGCTACAAAGGTAGCCACCGCCAAGGAAAAGATATATCTAGTAGTTTAGTCAACTGTGTACGTACCTACTCTAATAGAAAAAAGGTCATACTTCGACTGATTTTCTTTTTACCTTCAATTAAGTTGAAATCAACATTGGAAAAAAAAGTATTAGGTTAGTGACCTATTGGCTTGACTAGGATTGAATTATAGCTTACGACGCAGATCGTTGAGAAACATTTACGACTTATTATCGTTGATTTATTGATTTGAATATGAACGATTCAAATACCTACTCTGTTTTTATGCCGTAGATGAAAAAGAAGTAGAAAAAATCATAAAATCCTTAAAAAACAAGCACAGCTGTGGTTTTGACGATGTCCCACCTACCCTGATAAAACAGTGCTCCAAAGAATTATCTGAACCATTAGCATTCCTTATAAATCAAAGTTTTCAAGAAGGCACATTTCCAGATCTATTAAAAATTTCTGTAATAAAACCAATTTATAAAAAAAATGACAAAACATCACCACAAAACTATAGGCCCATAGCACTATTACCATGTTTCTCTAAAATATTTGAGAAAGCAATGTGTAATCGCCTGTACAAATTCCTAGAAAAATTTAATATTCTTGATGAACACCAAAATGGCTTCAGAAAGGCAAAGTCCACAACCCTTGCAGTTTATCGGTACATACAAACAGCTCTGAAACATATTGATGAAAAAAACTATGGGTTAGGTTTGCTATTAGATATGACAAAGGCGTATGAAAGTGTAGATTATAACATCCTACTGTCAAAATTATATGGTTCAGGTATACGGGGTCCTAGCCATGTTTGGTTCAAATCTTATTTACAAAACAGAAAACAAAAAGTACAAATAGAAAACTATGACATCCAAAAAAATGAAATTAAATCTGTACAATCCCAGGAAAGAGTCCTAACTCATTCGATTCCTCAAGGTAGCATTCTTGGTTGTGTCCTTTTTCTTATCTACATTAATGACCTGCCCAAAATAATAAAAAACGATATAACCCTTCCAGTATTATTTGCGGATGATATATCCATTCTAATAAAATGTAAAAATTCAGAAAATGCAAACTTCGTTCTCAAAGAAACAATCCAAACTTTAACAACCTGGTTAAAAAGTCACAACTTAGAAATAAACTATTCAAAAACAAAAATATTGCAATTCCGACCTTATTGTAAAGTCCCCCCTTAAACATAAATAATAAATTCGAAAATAACGAAATAGAATCAGTTGATACATTCAAACTTCTTGGTATAGTAATAGATACTCACCTAAATTGGAAAAGTCACATACAACACATTAAATCGAAACTATCTAAATTCAGCTACGCTCTTTTTGAATTAGTACATAGCACGAATACAGAAGCAGCACTGTCAGCATATTACGCATATGCTTATTCACAATTAAAATACGGAATAATGTTATGGGGAAACAGCACAAACGTAAATGATCTCTTTATTATGCAAAAAAAATGTGTTAGAATAATAGCTCAAATAGATAATACTCAATCGTGTAGACCATATTTTTGTTAGGTTTTGCCGTTTATAACACTAGTTTTTAGCGTTTTTGCTATTTCTAACGATAACGTTAACGCTATTTTCCAAATATGAGTTATTCATTTTACTGGCAGTACTTGATTGTTGGCAACACTAGAGCTATATAAGCAGGGAGTTACGGTAGAATCGGATTCATTCTTGCTCCAACCGTTGACGCAGTAACTTGAAAAGTGAAACTACCGTGTAAAATGTACGACAGTGTATAAGTCCTGGGAAAGTAAAGGATGTTAAAGGTATTTATGTGTTCTTATTTTATTATAAGTGTCCTTTAGAAGAATAACCTTACAATTCAGAAGTGGTAACTAATATTGAACGCAGTAAAAACAAAATTGTCACTTTACTTCACACTCTGTTCTACACCAACCTCAAACGCTGCTCGTTAATGCTTGGTCAGGGCCACTCCCTGATAGCATTGGTGGGTAGGGTAATGAAAGCTCTGCTCGCTAATCCTTGATCGGGGCTACTCCCCGATAGAATTGGCGGTTAGTGCGATAAATGATTTGATCCTACTCACTTCACACTCATTGCACTTGGTCTAGGCTACACTTCGACAGTGCATACTTCACACTCTGTTCTACACCACCCTCAAACGCTGCTCGTTAATGCTTGGTCAGGGCCACTCCCTGATAGCATTGGTGGGTAGGGTAATGAAAGCACTGCTCACTAATCCTTGATCGGGGCTACTCCCCGATAGAATTGGCGGGTAGTGCGATAAGTGATTTGATCCTACAACATCTACATGAAATTCATGACTAACTATCAATACGCTGTACGCTGCATAAAAGAAAAGGGGGTTTTCTTAATCATTTTGTTTTTATTCTACCTTAATTAGTTAAAAAAAAATGTACCTTACACTCTACTCTTGCTAAAATATTTTTTTTGAACTGTACTTAATACCACAATTATATAAAGAAAAGGAAAGGTTCGAAACCTTTCTTAATTATTTGGTTTTAATGGAAACCGATATCACATAATTTTGTAGCATTCGGTTTCCATTGGAAAACTACTAATTATCAGTTAATATGAAATTTTCTCCATTCCTGAAGTTAAAGGTCAAAGTCTTTCCCAACTATTCCAGTAAATTTTGTGTTTGAGATAAAAACAAAGCTAAATTGGTACGTACTCATGGCTTTATTTATTCTAAAATTTGCATTATTTTCTGTTTAATACTCATTGGAACGAGACTGACTACCCACAAGTTGCGGCAGCGTGTCGAAAAGTCTTAGTTCGAGATGCGAGAATAAAGAAGATGAAGTTGAAGAAACGAGATCGAGGATGGAATGCTGAGGTATCCCCTTCAAAGCGGCTAAAGGTCAGAAGTTACATTTCATCTTACTATTTTATGAGTTATGAGGTTGAAAGTAACCCTACTTATTTACAAATGTTTAATAATTTTGATAATTCATTTAAAGGGAATGGTTCAGTTTATACGGGGGCTTTGCGTGAACATTAAATAATAAAGTTGCCCCAAAATAAAAATAAAAATGATATACTTTTATGAGTAATAGAAGTTAATTCTGACGTTTTCTCTTTTTCCGATACAAATTACACTTTCAACTTACTTAACTTTCAAATTACTTACTGTTTACATTTTTGAGGTATTACAGAATAATAATAATAAAAAGTGATTTTTATGGTACATACTCTTTGGCAGATAGTGGGCATGTACTAGTATTGTGCCATGTTTTGAATAAGTTCTCATCTGTAAGTTTCCTATAATTATTTTCAATTAGATCCAATAGTTATTAGATTTTTGATATTTATTATTTTATTTTATTGTAACTTTGTAATTATTTGTTTACCAGTAATTGGTGGAACACGCTGAACTTGTGCCTTAAATATTTTATATGAATAATTTGTACCGTGTTTCGTACGAATAAATTTCTATTTCTATATACCAGAGGTGGAGGAGAGGGGTCGACCGGTCGATCGCGAGAAGTTTTAACGTCGATCGCCAAGAGTAACAGATTTGCACTCGATGTAGTTTGACTTATGCAATTTTTTTTTCTTGTTTAATATTTGATGGATTAAACGATAAAAATGTCGACATCTTAGTCATAAAGTTTTGCTAGGTCGATCTCCTTAAGAAAAAGTATGGGCACCCTGCTATATACTATGTGCTAAGACAACTAAAGCTACTTTTCAAATGATTCCCTTTTTATTTACTTTCTGGCGAAGAGACTCCCACTGTCATCTTAATCTTGAATTAGTTGTATTTTCTGTAAAAATACATTTTACAGAACTTTTTCGCCAAAAGCCTTAATCAAACCATTATCTTCCCTGAAGTGCTTCATGGTTATTGAATTTGAATTTCTCTGCAAACTGAGTATCATTATTTTATCATATTATGGTGACATAGTTTAATTTGCGTGTTGTGTTGGGACTGTATATCCGCATTTCAAATAAATTTGCGTTTTTCAGAGAAGTTATCTTAAGAATGAAAGCATTACTATTGATATTAACTTTAGTTTTAGGAAACAAAATACTTACTTAAATTTGTGCCGTATAGAGAGAGAAACATTATAAATTATCAGGTATTTTAAAACGAAAACAATGTGTTCAAGTGGAATTTCAAATTTGTTGGTCACGGGTATTTTTCACAAAAGTTTCTGCTGTAACAAATAAGAATACGACTCATATTTTTCACTTGTTGTTTATTTTTCAAGGAGTGCACTATATAGAGAATTAAAAAAAAGAGATTTTAATCACAGAGAACAGGGTTTTTCTAGTGGTTTAAGTATTTAAAGATTCTAAAGTATTTTTTTTATTTTTTTGAATAATGTGCTATTTGTCTAATGTATCTATTGCGTGTTTTGTATATCCATTTATCTATTTAATAATTTAATAGGAATTTTCGAAGTTCGCCCTCATTACGTCTCGCGCAGTTGTGATCATTTGAATTGAAAATGTAAAAAGGGAACGTGATGCGAATATACAGCCTTAAACCAGGGCAACTCTCTGGTGATAACGTGTAACTATTCTCTGATAACTCCTGATGCCTATCTTAATTTTGCCACATAAAAGTGCGTATGTGCATATATATAAATATTTATGTATTATGCCATGTTTTACGTAAGTTAACATAAATATGTATACAGGAAGATGCTAGGGTTGGTTGCTTGCGCATAGCGCTTGATCAGGATGACTCTCTGGTAGCGTAGTGCGCAAGCTGCTGGATAAGTCTTGGGTACAGCCACGACTGTGACCAAGGCTTACTCCTTACCCTTGGTAGCACTCGACACGCACGCCATTCCGCCACACACACGGTGAGCTAGTTCGGGCTAAATGATAACGCTAGATCAGTTTCTCTGAAGTATAGTGCCTATGTTGAGAGTTTTTATATTTTCTCCATCGCTGTAATTAGTCCAAAGTTAAGATCCTAACGCAGTTCTTAACTATTCTGTACGATGTATGGTTTCAATCATGTTAACGCATAGGTACATGGTAACTAATTTGAAGTAATCAGTGGTAGATAATACACCATGTTTGTGTCACATTGTAGTTATCATGATCAGTGATTGATAACAAATCGCAAGTTTAATAGTGGGAGGACGGGATTTCCTAGTCGCTGGCCGCCAGGATTTGGCGCCGTATCTACTGCTTATGCACTAACTGTTAGGTTAGTTTAAGGAACTTTAATATTATAAAGACATTAACATTGTCACCTTACATAAGAACATTATAAATAAAAGGACTAAAACAGTTCGTGGTCACTGGTCGCAACAGCAAGGTAAATTAGGTAGGCACAATAATAATTATTGTCCACTGGTATGTCTACCAAATTATTCCTGTAAGAATCTTTTATTCCATCCAGTCCTACTATTAGTTCGATAGTCGAACCGTTTGGACATATATTTTTTCCAAATTGTTAGACTGGCGGAGATAATCGAACTGTTTGGCTATTGGCTCGCCCAAATCGCTAAAAATACATACCAGTGCCACTTTCATTCACAATAAAAGAAGAATAAACATTTATTCTGCAAGAAGCATGGTACACATTACATAAAAATCTTAAAATAACTAATATCCGCTACACGACACCAGTTTCAGGCAAGCAGAATGAAGGGAGATAATTATCATACAATCCTTTAAGCACATTCATATTAATCATTTTGAAACTCTAATTCTTAAGTTACAATTTATTAAGTACATGATGTCAAATTATTATACATTTTACGTTCTACCCTCAAAATATTCCCTAATTGAATAGAAACACTTATCTGTTAACCACTTTAACCTTTTCATAAATAAAACTGATGGCATAGAATATATAGTACTGATGGTAACTCTCGTATAACTTTCGGTATATGATTATAAACTAATGATGACAGTGTTTTTGTGACAAACTCGGTTCTACAGTCCGGAACCTTAGACTGTTGTGCAAACAAATTATGATGTTTATTTACAAAACATC
The DNA here is from genome assembly GCA_928269145.1 of Agriphila tristella. NCBI lineage: Eukaryota > Metazoa > Arthropoda > Insecta > Lepidoptera > Crambidae > Agriphila > Agriphila tristella. The sequence continues at coordinate 61,555,061 of OV743429.1, read as the reverse complement.
CTACCCCAGATATACAGACAGTTCTTTTTAAATAATGGTCTGCAACTATAGAGTAGTCTTGATCTTATATTCCACATTATTACTATTAGTATTTCATGTTCGAGAAATGTTTCACACTATTGTAATTATACTGATACAGTCAGATAAATGACTTTATTTTAAATGATCTCATATTTAGTACTTAGATTCAATCGGTGGCTCAATGTACAATATTAGTGTTATACTCGTACATACAAATAAAGATGGTTAATAAATGGTAACAAATCAAGTTCCTTGAATAACGGATCACAGAGTCGCGTGGTGAATTTACCTGATCTTTCGGGTATTAACTGGATCTTGACACTGAATATAAATAAATGTATTTCAACATTTCTATTTACTTTAGCATTGCCGATCTTATTAGGGAAAGTTTGGTTTGCTATAGGGTTAAATTATAATAGTGGGGTTTGCACATATAAGGTTTCATTTGATAATGTATTAAAAGTTTTGATTGGAAATGTTCCTAGGTATTTTGATAGTATAGTCTTATGATAATACTTGGAAGGGTTGCTGTCGCTTTTGTGTTTAATTTCAGAAAGATGATGGATTTTTATAATTCGAATGATTATGATGGTATACACTTCTAAGATGAGATCATGAACCTGGAACATGCTTTAAAGGGATCCAGCAGCTAAACTTTGTTTTCTTGTTAACTTTAATGAAATTTAATTCATTAATCATAAATCAAATCAGCAACGCAGCTGTAAAATAAATTGATTGACTTGAATGCATTTTATAAAGTTCCGATTCCGAGCGAGCAATTTCATAAAAAAATATGTAAATTATAATGACAAGTCTCATACATTGGAATCGGTGAGTTGAATCATAATTATGTATTTTATCGGTGATTGTATAATTGCCAATGTTTTTCTTTAATATTATAACAAGAGTATTAGGTTTGAGAAAACTTTAGTGCAAATAAGCCCTATATTTTTGTTTGAATATGCAAATAGAAGTTATTAGCTTATATGGAATGAGAGTGAATGAGATTTAATACTGATATACCCTCATGAGAGCCAAGGTGGCTCCATTCCGGTGATATGAGTTGATCTACATTCATAGATTATAGCTCATGTACCTTCATGAGCAAATGATCTTGGTGGTACATGAGTAGGATTTTAGATGATTGATTGAAGAATGAGATTTAATACTGATATACCCTCATGAGAGCCAAGGTGGCTCCATTCCGGTGATATGAGTTGATCTACATTCATAGATTATAGCTCATGTACCTTCATGAGCAAATGATCTTGGTGGTACATGAGTAGGATATTGAACGATTGATAGAATGAGATGTAATACTGATATACCCTCATGTGAGCCAAGGTGGCTCCATTCCGGTGATATGAGTTGATCTACATTCATAGATTATAGCTCATGTACCTTCATGAGCAAATGATCTTGGTGGTACATGAGTAGGATATTGAACGATTGATAGAATGAGATGTAATACTGATATACCCTCATGTGAGCCAAGGTGGCTCCATTCCGGTGATATGAGTTGATCTACATTCATAGATTATAGCTCATGTACCTTCATGAGCAAATGATCTTGGTGGTACATGAGTAGTAATTTAGAAAAAAAAAAGAGATCATTTTTATAAATGAACTAATGCTATGATACAGAATATATCTTAAAAATGAAAAAAATTTAACTCTGAATTTGATGTTATACCTATCAAATGGATTTAGTATACATTTAATACATAATTTTGTAATAAAAATTGTCATTTGGCTCGAGGTTGTTTCATAAATGAATTAATGTACAGCTTTGTTGTACGAATTGTTTTTGTGACGTAATTAATATTTTGACATGATCCATTATTATTGTGTACTGTTTCGATTACTATAATTAAATCATCATGTATGAACATTTTATTATAAATTAGCAGAAGATTAGTGCGCACTTATTATTAATTTTTTGTGTAGGTAGCTTCATATCACAACTTGTACCCAATATTTGCATGCCTTTGTTATGGGTCAAATATGAGAAACTTAATTACTGTTCGAACATCAAATGTATACCATGTTTGTGGCAAATAAATGTTTTCTATTTCTATTTCTATTTGATACTGAATATATGTTAAAAATGAAAAAAAAAAATGTAACTTTGAATTTGATGTTATTAGCTAACAAATGGATTTATAATTATAATACATAATTTTGTAATAAAAATTGTCGTAAAATAAAAATACAATTAAATTATATAAGTCATGTCTAAAATTGCCTCGAGGTTGGAGCAAGCAGGCCGATTGTTAGGTATGAAATCCTGGTCGCGTGCGTGCATGGGGACATGCACGAGGTCAGGATGGTCGATTGTTAGGTTTTGCCGTTTATAACACTAGTTTTTAGCGTTTTTGCTATTTCTAACGATAACGTTAACGCTATTTTCCAAATATGAGTTATTCATTTTACTGGCAGTACTTGATTGTTGGCAACACTAGAGCTATATAAGCAGGGAGTTACGGTAGAATCGGATTCATTCTTGCTCCAACCGTTGACGCAGTAACTTGAAAAGTGAAACTACCGTGTAAAATGTACGACAGTGTATAAGTCCTGGGAAAGTAAAGGATGTTAAAGGTATTTATGTGTTCTTATTTTATTATAAGTGTCCTTTAGAAGAATAACCTTACAATTCAGAAGTGGTAACCAATATTGAACGCAGTAAAAACAAAATTGTCACTTTACTTCACACTCTGTTCTACACCAACCTCAAACGCTGCTCGTTAATGCTTGGTCAGGGCCACTCCCTGATAGCATTGGTGGGTAGGGTAATGAAAGCTCTGCTCGCTAATCCTTGATCGGGGCTACTCCCCGATAGAATTGGCGGTTAGTGCGATAAATGATTTGATCCTACTCACTTCACACTCATTGCACTTGGTCTAGGCTACACTTCGACAGTGCATACTTCACACTCTGTTCTACACCACCCTCAAACGCTGCTCGTTAATGCTTGGTCAGGGCCACTCCCTGATAGCATTGGTGGGTAGGGTAATGAAAGCACTGCTCACTAATCCTTGATCGGGGCTACTCCCCGATAGAATTGGCGGGTAGTGCGATAAGTGATTTGATCCTACAACATCTACATGAAATTCATGACTAACTATCAATACGCTGTACGCTGCATAAAAGAAAAGGGGGTTTTCTTAATCATTTTGTTTTTATTCTACCTTAATTAGTTAAAAAAAAATGTACCTTACACTCTACTCTTGCTAAAATATTTTTTTTGAACTGTACTTAATACCAATACCATTTTATTAAATTTAACCTACTCACACTCCCATCTCTCTATATATATGACATATGTATATTTACCTATAAAAATATAGAAACTTTTACCAAAGTAAAAGATACTCACAACATAAATACGAGACACAAAAACAGATTATACTTACCACAATCCAGAATAAAAATGCTTAATACCAGTCCTTATTATATGTCAGTTAAAGTCTTCAATAAACTACCAACTTTTATTAAAACTGAACCAAACCTCAAATTATTCTCTAAATCATTGAAATCTTACTTAATACAAAAATGTTACTACTCTGTAAAAGAGTTTATAAATACATAAAATATATTAATAATATTAGGATCTGCCCAAAGATATATATCTTTATTCTTATTGGTTTAAGTGCCTATTTGTAAATGTTAATTAAAAGTACCATAATAGTACTGTAAAAAATTTGCTATACCTAAATGGTCACTAAGTCATGCACTTCATTATTGTATTGTAACACCTATCTGTACACTTAGTTGCAAATAAACATTTGATTTGATTTGATTTGATTTGATATTTAAGTAAAGAATTATGACTTTCAAAACCGGTGTGTGTTTTGCCTTGGCTAAACAAAATGCAAGTGTCCTGAACGTGATTATATTTTTAGGGCTCCGTAACAAAACAAGAAACCCTTATAAGATCGTTCAATTAGTTTGTCCGTCCATCCGTCCCAGTCTGTCACAGTATCGTAGCGTCTACAGTCGGCCAAAGGTAGATGTGTACTAGATCCGGAATCCTCAAACAAGGGTATGTTATAAAACAGAATTACGCGCGGACGAAGTTGCGGACATCAGCTAGTATTACATAATAGTACATTATGAGACAAGTTAGGTTAAGTTGCTCATTGCACACGAGGCTGAGGGCGTAACCCAGCCAAGTGTCAATTAGTTCGAACTTTAAATTGTTCACATCAATTGACTCTGTGTTGAAAAAGGTTAAAAGAAACAACCGAGTCCATTTCATTATACCCTCAAGTGTATTATAAGTTGGCGTTACTAATCAAATTTTACTTCCTGTTTTGTACATACTTACACGTTTTCTTATACTGATGAAAAGATTTAATAAAAGTATCGTTTTCTTGTATCTACATGCATATACAACCTTCGAGGTTTCCTCGTCTTCACCTTCTCGTTTCCTTGAACTGGTTAAGGAAAATTAAATATTTTGTATGGTTATTCTACCCTAGTATGAGATCATTTTGCATTAAATATTGATATTTGATATGGATATTTTGAGCATGTTTTTTAATTTTCACTTAATTTTAAATGCACCTTAGACGGGACTGTCCCGCCTGAGGGGCTATATCTAAGTTGTTTTTAGGGTTCCGTAGCCTAAAGGCAAAAAACGGAACACTTATAGATTCGTCATGTCTGTCTGTCCGTCCGTCCGTATGTCACTGTCACTTTATTCTGAAACTATTGGGATTACACAGTTCTAACTTGGTAGGTAGTTGTATTCCGTGAACCGCTTTACGATGTTTACACAAAAATAAAAATAATAAAAGATTAAAGGGTGGCTCCCCATACATGGAACTGAAACTGAAAATATTATTTTTTCATCAAACCAATACGTGCAGGGTGTCTATAGATAGGTCTTTAAAAATGACATTGAGGTTTCTAAGATATTTTTTCTCAAATTCAACCGTTTAAAAGATATACACTGCCAAAGTGGTAAAATGTGTGTCCCCCCCCCCCCTCTAACTTTAAAATAAGAGAGTGAAAAGTAAAAAAAATATATGCTGTAGATCTTAATTACACTTTCAACCAAAATTGGTTTGAACGAGATATTATAGTAGTTTTAGAGATATAGCATATTTTCCAAAACCGCAAATATAACTTTACAAACTTGTCATTTATACAAACTCTATGAAAAACAAAGTTATTTTTGCAGATGAAAAATTATAGTGGTATTTAAGGCATGGTATATGGTAACTACGGAACCCTACTGCACGTGGCCCGACACGCACTTGGGCGGTTTTTTTCTAGTTTTTTTTCTAGTACTTACATAATAATATTTATCATAATAAAAAATATCAGAAGAATAAAAAAAAACGTTATGTGCTCTTTTATATTATGTAAGTACTGTAACTATGTACTAACTTCATAAAAAGGTCTGTAAGTATGTATGTAACAGCATCTTCTTCAAACGTGAGATCATCTTGATAGGTACAGCTTAATATTAATACCTAATCACTTTGGCGTTATAAATATTTATTGTAGATTACATTCGCTCGCAATCACAAGTGATTCAAAAGCAGCAATATTTAAATAGTACAAAAAGAGTATGTGAATGGGAATATTACGTGATGATGATGAATTCACAATTTGATTGATTCTGAGAGTTATTTTTTACCTACTTCGCTTTGCCCGCGCCCGCGGCTTTGCTTGCTATGCTATTTTGTATTTCTTTACACTTTTGCGAAGATCTAGTCTAGGATGTTTCGGGACATTATTAACTCGTTTTTATTTTCATTGGGATTGTACTAATTTGTACCATAATAACAGCCGATGAAGTCTGTTTTTTAACCGACTTCACAAAAAGGAGGAGGTTCTCAATTCGATTGTATGTTTTTTTTATCGTTGTTCGCGCATATCTTCGTCATTTATGAACCGATTTTGATGATTCTTTTTTTGTTCGATTGAGTTTTCTTGCGAGATGGTCCCATTATTTTTTTTTTCAAATCGGTTCAGTAGTTTGCGAGAAATCCTGAAAATACTATGATTTTGCGTCAACTAACATACGACTTTGTTATTAATGAGCCGAATTAGATGTTTCTTTTTGTTGAGAAAGGGGTACTTTTAGTGTAGTCTTTTTAACCGACTTAAAAAAAAAGGTTCTCTCTCAGTTTGACCTGGGGGTCAAGTCTGCTAATGTTTTCGTCAAAATCTTAGTTCAATGGTGTTCTAATGATAATGCTTTTTGACACAGTTCTTGTTTCTTAAACCCAAAATCAAGACACAATATGGTTCCGTTTAGGGCTTAGGAAACACAATGTGTTTTCAGTTTTGGGTTTATGAAACAAGAACTGTGTCAAAAAGCATTATCATTGGAACACCATTGAACTACGATTTTGACGAAAACATTAGCAGACTTGACCCCCTGTATGAATGTATGTTTCTCCGCGAATATCTCACGTTTGGCTGAGCCGATTTTTCTACCCAATAATATACCTATAATAATATACCTAATATAGAAGGTACTTACACTAAAAATAAAAAAAATAAAAATTGTTTTAAAAAACAAAAAACCGACTTCAAAAACCTGCCTCTAAAAAGCAAGAAATAATATTCAAATCATTAGATACGCATTATCATTGTTATAATAACAACACGTCTATTGAAGTCGGGTGGGGCTTAAAGAATAAAAAAAGGAAGTTGTACTCCAGCCCCACCCGACTTCAATAGAAGTGTTGTTATTATAACAATGATAATGCGTATCTATAGGTAATGATTTGAATATTATTTCTTGCTTTTTAGAGGCAGGTTTTTAAAGTCGGTTTTTGTCGGTTCAGTAGGTACCTATACGTGTTTTTATGTTAGTACGGTGTTACCTTTGAGAAAAATAATTATGACATATTTGATTAATTATATTTTATTTTGTTTATAAAGGTACAATAACAGAATACAAACTACATATTATATTTCAATTTACATCAAATAGAACACTTTTACCGCTTATCAATGCTTGATTGTTACATAAAATATAAAAAAAACATAAAGGAAAAGTTTCATTAGACATTCATCACATCAGAGTTCAAAGTTCATAAGTAAATGGGTCTTGAAAAACTTACCTACAGGTAGGTATAATGTAACTAAAATTGAACTATCACGTAAGAGTATTTTTGTAAAAATCCTTTACAAAATTAAAGTAATTTCGATAAATAAAGGAAAAAAACCGGTAATAACGTAATGGTACGACAGACAGACAGATTCTTATGCATTCTTTATTACCTATATATTTGGTACCTAGTGTGGCTGGATGCTATTCATCAATTCGAAGAAGAACAAATGGAATATTGTATGTAAATGCGAGAAACTTTAGCAAAGCTAATTTTTTTTTAAAAGCTATGAGATCGCTGCTGTAATTGCGTATAGTTTTCGAACTATGCTGCTATTAGAGTTTTTCTGTAAATATAGTTTCCAATGAACTATTCTATTAAAAAATGCGTATATTTTTCATGCAGATATAATCTGAATATTTTTTTTACTACAGCAATAGAGTTTTGTCTAAAAACTAAACAAATATACACACTGTAATCCGTAGAACACGGTGTTATTTAGGTGAATTAACGACTCTATATTGAAGTTAAATAATTGAGAGTAACATCAGCATCATCATCATCATATCAGCCGCACGACACCCACTGCAGGGTATAGGCCTCCCCTAATAAGGATCTCCACGACGATCGGTCCTGCGCTGCCCGCATTCAGTGGCTTCCCGCGACCTTCACCAGATCGTCGGTCCCCCTTGTCGGGGACCTACCCACGGAGCGTCGTCCGGTGCGCGGTCGCCATTCCAGAACCGCTCCGCCCCAACCAACATCGGTCCTTCCGCTATATGTCCCGCCCATTGCCACTTCAGCTGAGAAATCCTTCGAGCGGTGTCGGTTACTTTAGTTCTCCTACGGAACTCCTCGTTTCTGATTCGATCACTTTGAGAGTAAAAACAAAGTGCAATTTAGAGTCAGTGATACGTGTCGTATAACCTAACTAAACTTGTGAGCACTAATTGGTAAATCAGGTTTAAAGCAGAGCAATTAACTGATCGTTAGTTTCATTTAGCGGAGTGTGACGTTCGTGTTGATCACTTTGATTAATTTAATAAGAAAATCAAAGCCACCTCTTGGGTTCGAATACTGTTAGTCCATCAGCCATTTTTAATGTCCCCACTGCTGGGGCACAGGCCTATGGGTGGATTAGTAGGACGGGCCATAACCCACCACGTGGGCCCAATGCGGATGTTAACGACTGCAAATTCAGCCGGGAGCAACGGCTTAACGTGCCTTCCGAAGCACGGGGAGCTCGAGATTATAAATTTTTGGTCACCCATCCCATGACCGACCCTTGCGAACGTTGCTTAACCTCCGCAATCGCTGGGCCAGGGGCTAAACCACTGCGCCACCGAGCTCCTCGAGCTCCTAACGTATACTGTTAATAGCTATTTTTTTCTGAATTCTGAATGAGGGCTTTTTACAATGACAAAAATCTTGAACAAGATGAACGAGTTTTGTATGAAAAGTCGGTATTTTGTTGTCCGTACTTAGAAACGTTGTAGAACAAATGTTGTTGTTTATGATGTTAGTAATCTACTCCTGCGAGGTTGTTGGTGTTTTATAAATAACAAAGTAGATAGCGTGGATTAAAACACTTATATGATTACGAATGATTTACGAATGACCACGCGTATGAAGTCGCGGGCGGAAGCCAGTCAAAACACAATTAATTTATGTGCATTTTGCTTGCACACACTCTTTGTTAAGTATACTTACCTGAACACTTTTTTATTTAAAAACTTCTACGATACACATTAATAATACCAAAAACAAGTCATTTATACACAAAGCAATGATAATTTATTATTATGAGCTTGTTGACTCTACTTAATCAAATAAAGTGTTCAATACTATTATTTGTATTTTAAACATAAAACAGCCGTATGTTGTTTGTCTCAGCGATTAAACGAAATATAAATATCACTGTTAAATATGAAAACAAAAACGTTTTTTAATTTTAAAATCCATAGATTTTATATCACATGTTTCTTTTTATTTAAAGTTGATCGAACTTTTACTCAATCTAAAATGACCGCTACCTATTTTTAACCGACTTCAAAAATTTGAAAAGGAGGAGGTTATCTATTCGTCGCGTATATATATATTTTTTTACTATGTATGTATTTTACGGCTAATACCCGAAGTGCGGCTAAACCTAGTTTTAGCCGGCTAAAACTAGGTGTAGCCGCTAGCTGTTGGCTAAAACTAGGTGTAGCCGATTTGCTCGCGGCTAATACTAGGTGTAACCGGCTAAAACTGGGTGCAGCATAAGATATAAAGAAATTTTTTTCTATTGTCTGTTAAAAAAAAAATAACCTCGAAATTTAAGGCTCACGCTCCGCTGCGCTTCGCGCTCGCCTTAAATTTCTAACCTAACCCGGGACCTACAGGAGTAAAGCAGATCGGTTACACCTAGTTTTAGCCAACATTTAGCCGGTTAGAACTAGGTTTAGCCGCACTTCGGGTATTAGCCGTAACATGTACACCGAGTAATCTCGAAGACGGCTCAACCGATTGAAATGAATCAAACGTTATAACATGAGGTTTGTACCCAAGTTGGTCCCGTTTTTTGAAATTTTGAAATAGGTTCAGTAGTTTTTGAGTAATCTTGAAAATACTGTCGTTTTCGTTACCATTTTATATGAATTCAAACGGATTTTCAACCATTACTTTTTTGTTTATGAACCGATTTAGATGATTCTTTTTTTGTTTGAAAGAAGACACGTTAAAAATGATACCATATTAATTTCATTGGTATTGGATTTTGAATTTTAAAGATACACGAGGGAACTCCTCAAAATCAAATAGGAACTGTACAGTGATTGAAATATTGGTAGGTTTATGACAATCAAAAATAAGTTAAAGACCTATCTATTGTCAAGGACGTTCTCGACTAGAGTTGAACTGCGAAGGCCCAACGGAACTCCTGTGGAAATTGAGTTACTCGGGGTATACCTACCATTGAAAAATATGAAACATTATAACGTTTTATTTTATAAAATATTCGCTTACATACCTCCCACAAAAAAGTTTAAAATAAAAAAGCTTTTTAAAAAAGCAAAACCTCCTTCAAAAATCTTAAAAAAACAGCTCTATAAAAAGCAAGAAATAATGTTCGATTAATAAAAACACGTCTATTGAAGTCGGGTGGGGCTTTTAGAATATAAACAATACAATAAGTAAAAAAATACTTCTAGCTCCACCCGACTTCAATAGACGTGTTTTAATTAATCGACATTATTGCTTGCTTTTTATAGAGCTGTAATGTGTTTTTAAGATTTTTTGAAGGAGGTTTTGCTTTTTTTAAAAAGCTTTTTTTTCATTCTATTGCGAGAAAAAGGTTTATTAAAGGTGTTTTTATTTCTGATGTGTAAAAGGTGTATAAAAACATACCTATATAGCAGGGGTGACCATACTTTTTCTTAAGGAGATCGACCTTGCAAAAATGTATGATTAAGAGATCGACATTTTGACCGTTCAACCCACCAAATATTTATCGAGAAAAGAAATTTCTTAAGTAAAACTACATTGGGTGCATAAACTGTCAAATGTGTTATCTTTGGGTCGGCTCAAGCTGGGCGCGAAGCGAAGCGAGGCGCATTCTTTAATGCAAAGCAAATTCACCCATTATGAATAGCGTAATGCTCAAATTCCTTTGTAGATGAAAGAACTTCAGGCGAATGCGTTTTTTTGTACATTTTAGGTTACTTTTGGTTTCGTGCGCTTCGCTTCGCTTCGCGCCCAGCTTGAGCCGACCCTTTGGCGATCGACCTTATTGACCGGTCGATTGCGATCGACCGTTTGGGCACCTCTGCTATATAGGCATTTAAAACTTTGTTTTTCATATACTGATTGTGATGATATTATCTATAAAAATAAACTGTATTTATCACAAATATAAATTTAATTATGAGAACAATATAGAGACAACTTTATACATGCTCTCGCAAAACTTATTACTAAGTTTGCCTGCGAGGACAAAGTCACGCTCAGATACCTAAATAAGTACATTACATTAAATTGAACATCGTTTAGAAGTAGGTATTACCCGAGAAACATTTCATTCGGGCCTAGGTTGTAAAAAATGCCTTTAGATTTTATAAGGGTCTTAAAAAGGTCAATTAATATGAAGTACTTGAAAATGATTAATTAGTCTTAAAACTAATTGTTTATAATTACAACCTTGGAGCCGCTGACAGGAGTTTATATGCCAACAAATTAATCAAGAAAAACCTTTTTACGAGATGCGCAAAAAGTTAAGTGTTTTCAATATTTGGTCGCTCTACGTCTGTTTACATTCACACCTGTGTCATCCATAAAGTTGGGTTCACTTAAGGAGACATACCACCTAACTATTATAGCGCCGCCAAAACATTCATTTTTACTACTCGTAAAACCAAGTTAATATAAAAAAAGCTGAGATAGGCCCTCAATAGTTTTTGAATAACTCTTCAACAGTTTATATTCTCTCTGTAAGTTTTAAAATTCATTCTAGCCAAAAGTGGCCACTATGAGCTATAGTTTTGTGCCAGAAGGAGGTATACAAGTACTTTGTCACAAAAACTGCAACGCTTGCTCAATAACTTGCGACTCTATAAGAGTACGACATGATGGTATAAAGTTCGAGTTTTAGGCGCTATGGTCATGCTATGGTGTTTTCCAATCACGTTGGGCCCAAGTTGTTTGTTGATTTTCCCTTTGTACCCACGACCTTAAATTATAAAATCGCGAAGCAACGTGTCAAACCAGTCTTCTTTTGAAATATTGCCTCGTGACTTATGGGAGCGTTTGTTTTGATTCGATGTGATATAACAGAAAAAATATATCGTATTGAAATAAAAAAAAATAGAAATTGCAATAAAAACAGATGTAAAATAAAGTAACTATTAACTTATTGGCATCGGTATAATTAAAAACGTCAATAGAAATAAGTATGTTTCGACAAAAAAAAAATCTAATATGTTATGCTTGATATAGTGACAAAGTTCAAAATTAAATGTGTACATGCAAATGAAATTTAATAAATTTTGAATCAATAGTTCTTTGAAAAAAGGATAGGAAAATTATTACAATTATTGTAATCCTATCCATCGCCTATCCTTTTTTCGAACAAGTACAAATCGATTCAAAATTAATTTGGATATTTGGACTATAAAAACTTATCATATTTGATAATTATTCTACTTTTTACAACGAAACATTAACCTATTTTGATTGACGTTGTTAATTACTAACACCATTAAATATGTTGATAGATTTCTTAATTTTATAAACTTTATTTAATGATCAAATAATTGTCAATGGCATTCCTTTGTTGTATCCATTTCAGATAAATATAAAGATAAGTATTTTGCGTCGTAACTAAGGAGTATAGGGCCCAAAGAACTTACTTAGAGAAAAAAATAAGGAAAAATACTTAACAGTGGGATCAAAGTGTTTATAATATAAAAGGTTTGGAAACAGTAAGCATTTGTGGAAATTACTTATCAATTTAACAAAAGAAAAACAATTGACCGTCTTAGGGCTTGTTTTTGAGAAAATAGAATTAAATATAAGTTGAGAATGGACAATGTCTGAAAAAAATCAAATTGGCTGATAATTTTTTTTATAGGTAAGAATAAGCTCCCTTAGTAATAGAAAAAAAGTTTCAGAATTTCCGTTGCGGAAAAAAAAGCACCTAGTCTCCACAAAATTGTACGGAAGTAAAAGCAGAATGGTGATTATCCACCATAGGCGACAACTACAACACGTATTAAAAAAGATCGTTTTTTTTAAACCATGTTGTGATTGTAGCAGGTTACTTCCCCTGATAAAGTGTATGTCAAATTTCATGATGATCAGTTCACTAGTTAAGACGTGAAGGCGAAACAAAAAACAAACGGACTTTCGCATTTTTTATATTAGTAAGAATTAATCCTTGTGAAAAAAAAGTTTAGTCAGTTATTTGCAAGTTCTACGACCGATGATGCATAAAACGATATCTTTATATTTGTTAAAAATGCCTGAAACAAACTAAGTAAATATCCAAGTTTAGAGGATTTAAGAACAATGCAGTTCATTGTCACAAATACTCAGACACCTGTCGTGGTCATAAAGGAGTATGAAGACTGAACTACTCTGAACTCGCATCACGTATGGTACGCGCGATAGTCAAGTCGAATTCTTAAATGTGTTTTGAATCGAAGCGCGAAGGTTGGCGACACGTGCCCTAACTGAGGATCTTGAGTAAATTCATGTGTGTCACATTTTGTTGGTCAGTTGTCATAATTAATTGGTTATATTATGTCACAAAAAATTTGTATTTTCGGATAAAAACTTAACTAATATAAAATATATACCAAAAAAAAGCTCTACACTACACCAACCATAATACAATTAGCTAAGTTTTCATAATAATTCGAAACTGCCAATAATTGTGCAATATATTTCTGTTCTTAGTTGAAATTTTAGCTTCTGTTCAAATAATTATTAATTTGACTTGAAACATTCCACGGAATGTCCGTGGTTCGTCGGTACCTACCTATAAAGTGCTAGAGCTTGATTTTATTGACAGAAGAGCTCAGTAGAATATTAATATGTTTTTAGCAAAGAAAACCTCTTTAAAGTCTTTGGTTTATAAGTATATTTGCCGGTAAGCAAGCACAACATAAGCTGGAGTCCCCTTTTAAGCATGACAATGGAGGAGCGGAGCCCTCTGGTACAGTCATTGTCATGCTTAAAAGGGGACTCCAGCTTCTTTCTTAGGACATTAAAGATTTTAGTAAGAACGAGTGATGAGCTAAATTCTGTCATTTACGTTATTGTTTCTGAGATAGGCATGACCACTCCCAAACAAATATAATTAATCCAAACCTTAAGATTATAAGGATTTCTAGTTACAGTGATCATGATCAGGTGTTCAGAATGTTTGTTTGTTGTTTACAGTGCGGTGCAGTGCAGGCAACGGGACGCATTATCGCCGTAAAGCCGGTCGCAGCGAATCAAAGCTGGGATCAAGCGACCGCGGTGCGCGGGCGCACGCCACCGCGCCGCGCGCCTCCACTCCTGCGCCGCGACTCTCCGCGCACACACGCGCCGCGACTCGCGCAACCCGCTCGAAATATTTTACAGCGCACAGATCGCTAACTAAAACTCTTCTAAAACAATAATTAAATAGCAATAGGGTCGTGCAACAGTGACATATTCAAAACCTCAATCAAACAAATTATTGTGAACGTTTTCTCCTTAGAACGGACAAGTGCATTGAGTAAGTGTAGAGAAGGCTACATTCCAAACCGGTGTCGTTCTTTAATGGACGAGGTGTGTACTACTCTCTGTGTGTTTTATTAACTCTAAAGTGACTACGGTGGTATTGGTACCGGGAAATTTGACACGGACATGAAAACTGGTAAAAAATATATTTTAAGGCCACGTCCCTCATAGCCATGTGATAAGTTAAACGAGTTAAGCTCGCTTTAAACAATATGGCTCGTGGAACACTGAGCGAAAACGAGCGCCAGTGCTTAGACACTGGCGCAAAAAGTCAAATGGATCGTCTCCAAGACGCAGAAAAACCAATGAGCGGCGACTGCAAGCTTAACGGGCTTAGAGTCCGCTTCCTGGACGAGGAAGGAAAAACTGAGAGGACGATGAGCACCGACGAGGTCGACTGCGCCGTGGCGCGCGTTAAGAAGATACACATCCTCAAGAATCGCAGCTCGAGCGAGACTAGCATCCTGCTGCGAAACGCCTCCCTGAAGCGCCACTACGGCGAGCGCCGACATAGCGATGGCCTCAACAACAATTCACTTAGCGAGAACCTCAACGGACGACTCTCCATTCTGAAGGAGAAGTACGATAAGACTGATGAGTCCGAACACACCAAAGACGCAAGCAACCACAGCTTTAAAAAGAACTGTCACGTGTACAGTGTGAACCAGGCGAAGACGCTCACTCCCGAGAGGAAGAGGTCAAATCCATTGACGATGCCCCGTCTGCTCAGCCATAAGGCACAAGATAGCGGGCAGGGCAAGTCGATCCTGCCAGGAGAAGTGTGCCTGGCCGAGGGCGCGGCAGGGAAGGACTTCACGACGCGCACCATCGGGCGGCTGTCGCGCAGCCTGGGCAAGCTGCTGCGGCGCACCAACAGCGTGCGCATCAGCGACCCCGACCCCGTCTACAAGGTGGCCTACCTCGGGAACGTGCTCACCGGCTGGGCTCGAGGTCAGTCCAACATTTCCTTATTTGTCCCCCGATTTCGTTATCATCGGTCATATACTGGAGCACTACGGACATTCGTGCTAAACAAACTATTGCTGATCTTGTTATCTTCTCTATATGGGTCAATTAGACCGATACAGAGGTTATCTGGTACGAAACAGTGTTGCGATGAGTGCTACCGTACCTGTATTTTGCTTTTGTAAACAATTTGGAATGCGGTTCGTCGGGATTTTGTTCTACGTGCTATCATAAGGCTATTTTTAAAATTAAAATATTCTATTTATGCTCCGTTAAACAGTACAAAGTCTTATTTCACATTAATGTCAACTGCAATGACTTAATAATTATACAGTGAATCATAAAGTGTGATAATTCATAATGTAAATTTGTTTTGAGATAGTGTATTCCTTTGCTTATTTGCAGAAATAAAATTGTTATAAGCAGCATTATTACGCAAACTGGTTCAAGGCAAATCATCGAAGCGAAGCGAAAAGCGTTCGATCATCGAATTCATAAATTAATAACAACGGGTCGGTCATTCAATCCCAGCTAAATTTTAATAGCTGGATTGTAATCGATTAAAACGGAACGGAATTCTGGTTCCAATTTTGCAATAACTGTTCATGGAAACGTAATAGGTTTAAAATTCTTATTTGCCGGCAGTTGCGGGCGTTGCGGCCGCGCTTAGAGTTTTTCCATCTTTGTTTTGATTCGGTCTGTTTATGCAAACAAGGGGGGTATTACAACCTCTTAAATCTTACCAGGTTTATGAATTGCTATAGTTACATCTCTTTCTTGTTGTATAGCAAATAAATGAGACGCATCGATAGCCGTTCAGAAAACTGGCAAGTTTTAAGGGGTTGTAATACGAGGGATGGTTAGGTTTATATATGCAATTCCTCCTTCGTTCAAGAATAAATGTTGCTTAAAGACTATAGAGAAAGGGGCATTATCAATAGAAGCGAGCGTACATAGACGATACTTTCGTTTTGCGCTTCTGGCATGCGTCGAGGTTTCTTATAATGATTGAGTTATCTCAGACAATCTCGGTGAAAACGAAATCGGTTCTTTTATTGCGTTCTTTTGAACAAGCGCATTGAATGAGACGAAGTTAGGAAATCACTCTAGAGTTACATATTCTAATGCAAATGGAACCGATATAGGTACAAGGACAACAGTCATGATGATTTGATTTCGTCGAAAATTAACTGTAATTGGATCACCTAGTTTCTTAATTGAAAGCCAAAATAAATAATACAATTTAATATTGATAGATTTATGCGAAATATCAAGATTGTTAAAAACTTCATTGGGTAATCTAATGTATAATTAAACCGATTGGTGCTGGTTTGACGCTATTACTTTACTAGTAGTGAAGATATGAAATATTTAATTACAAGTGTAATAAAAATAAATGTTGTTGCTACTGAGTCTATTTAAAATAGATGTAGGTATATACCTCAATGTTAATTTTCAATTTCTGCAACGTTGTTACAAACAGCATCAATACTGTCCGGTAATAATGATGAAAGTTGATCCAAGTTGTCTGCGCGCGCAATAAACTCGATTTATTCGCCGGTGTGGGGTCGACCGTGCCCCAAGATAGTGAAAGTACCATCTGCGAATATTCTGCCATCAAATCCTGATGTAACTTGACCAACATTCTACCCGCTGTTTGTTTTGTTGCTACCATCGTCAGATTCACATATACAGCTTACAGGTGAAACATCTATCCGTAAATCTTTGGTTTATTAGGTTTCAGTGATTTTAGTTAATTGGTATTGATTAATATGAGATCTTTTACCATATCAATGGAATGGAGATTGAATTAAATGATCAATAAAGTACTGTTTTAATGGTTGTCACTTATGTTTTATGACGTAATGGAACTTTTTCAGTAAAACAATAAAAGTTACTAATCCATTTCACCTCTTTTGAGTAATTTATTCCACACTGACTGACCCTGCCTCATTTCGTTAATAACTGAGCTGATTAACACTAGCGTATAATTATGTCGGCGTTAATCTGTTTAGTTGGTATGTGTTTACGTTGGTTCTGTAGCAAGTTCAACTATCACATCATAATTAATAGCTATCTTCATGTTGTGACGCGTGGTCCCATGACACTGCTGTTACTGCGCATAACGCCAAGATCAAGGATCACGATGGTTAGTCATGTGTTTGTGGATTAATTAGAGATTTAACTCACCGCATTATGAACGGATTTATAGGGATTCCTAAGGATTTGAAATACTAACAACACTACCACACAATACTGGTTCGTGGGTACTTAGTATAGTATATATAAACAATAATGCTATTTGACTTAAAAACGTTGTAATGCCTTCTAAGTCACAAACTGTAAATATATAGAAGTTGCATCATAAAAATTACAAATTAATTTATAAAACGCAAAATTGATTCGATGTAAAACTAAATGTGAAGGTTGATAGACAATTTACATCAATGGATGTCAAATATGAATTATCTTTTTTTACCTTTGTTTGTAAACCTACAACAACAATGTGACCTAGGCACAGTTTTGGAGGGCAATTTTACAAGACCTTGAATGGAACCTGCATGAACCATTTAGCGCTAGTTATTTTTCAAGAACATCCAAAACGAGTTCTTTTTTGTTTGTTTTAGCATTAGTGAGGTTTCTTTGTTTGCACCTGACTCTGGCTCCCTTCTTTACCAGCGGAAGCGGTTACCGGTGGGACTACCCGTCTCTTTCACCGGGTCGTCTCCCTTACTTTTTTAGTATCAAATTCCAAGCATCATTGTCTGAGGTTCTCCCACGCTACGCTTCGCGGCTTCCAAGACCGCTAACTTTTGATTTATCAACGAAATAATCTTTATTACCATCAGTGAGAGTTCAATGTAGTGTAACTTAGCTACAACTTGTAATTGGTCCTAAGTTCACTTGTTTAGAACATTCAACAGCTCCATTTAATTCTAGATAGGTATTCATTTATTTCACATAAGGTTAATGGTGATATTTGTGTAGCTAAAGACGAGAATAGTATATTCTTTAACGAATAAAAGGATTTTTAGATCTTTTTTTGTGTACTTACTTTCAAATTTCGATGATGCAATAAATTAGTAGCTTTAACAATTTAAGGAAAGCCAATCGTGACATTTGATGCAGTATCATTAACTATAATTTAAGTGCCAGGACTATAAATTGAGCAACTGGTTTCTAAATGTAGTCACGTCGCCAAATATTATTAACCTGTCTGAGGTGATGAAGTGTTTTGCTTATGCGATACGATTCACATAAACACGACATGTTGCTCGAAAATTTTTAGAAGTTAATTATCACAATAAACTATTTAAAAAAAATCGAAGTTATTTGCTCAATGATTCAAGACTAGGTAGGTAGGTATTCCTTTTTTGATAGAATTAATAAGTATCTTGTCTACCATAACTATGCTATGTGTAAAGGGACTAAATTCCAGAAAGCGTGACGAGATTATAAGTATTCTAAACACTCATAGCGATACGGTCAGTGACTTTTGAGCGATTAGAAAAATGTGAGCGCGCGCGCATCGCTTCTGCCTGCTCGACTAGTTTATCACTTGTTTGATTTTTGTATCTTTTATGTTTATCCTTTTTGGTAAAGTTTCACATTTTCTTCGATTATTCACGTCATATCATGAGTAATAACATTGTATACAACTTTGTACATACCATGCCATATTCGATCAATCTCTGAATGTGATTTGTCAAAATGAGTAGTTCAGTATTGTAATGTGAATGTGACATATAGTTATATTTCTTTCCTCGTAAATGTACATGACACGTGATGAAATTTCTTGCAATTTTCAGGGTTTTTGCCACTTTTCGTATCGAATCGCGTCACATAGACAAATTGCACCTGTGTGAAGCGATGGCTAGAAGATTATATTTGTCTACTACTTAACAGCTCCGTCGAGTCGAGGTTAACATTTGTTTACTTAAGTTCAAGTGCAAGGAATTATACTAGAGAGTTTGTTGAAAAGTGACTTTACGACTATGTTTAAGTAAATATATCTAGGCAGGTACTTTATATTTTTTTATAAAGCTCAGCTTTATCATAAGGTTGTTAAATTATTTTTTATATTATTTGACATAAAGAAATATGACTTATATACTAATACGACTAAGACACGAATGTTTATTATAGTTTACCGATAGCGGAGGTCAGCTCAATGCGGCCATAGGAGGCAAAGCGGCCATACCTCATTTCTCGGCAACTTATAACGATAGTACAATGTTTTATGTTCTGATATGCAGCAAACCTACCGCCCCGCCCCGAGCAGCCATTTGGTAGTGGTCGGAACCAGCATGTGGCCGCGGCAACATGCGAAAGATTTTGGTTCATTTTGTTAAGAAAATCCAGGGTAAACTCAATCTGTTTTGATCAAAACTCTATAAAACTCAATGTTTTTATTTTATGTCTATTATTGCTTATCTATTTGGCTTTGTTTGTGTAATATTGGTTCAGACATGAGACAAATGTTATGAGCACAGTTAATTTTTAAAACAAAACGGTGGAAAAAGGCAAAGCGGTCCGGGCAAAGTGGCCAAGTGCTTTGCCTAGCTGTTGAATATTTTAATTTAAGTAGAAGAACTGTTGGTAGATAAGTATGAGAAAATTGTTGCGTACCTATAACATAACTAAAATAATTATTAATACAATAATTAAAAATAAATTTAGGAGGTATTAAAAGATTTAATATCTTCTAATACCTCCTAACTTTATTTTGACTGTATAATAATAAATGTCTCATTTCAAACGATGTTTTTCAACTTTAAATGAATTTCTTGTAATCTTTTGGAATGACCAGTTTGCCCTTACCCCCATGGCCGCTTTAGGCGCTCACTTGGGCAAAGCGGTTTTTTGACAAGTTTTCGTAATTTACAAATTAAAAGAAACTATTAAAGTTTTCACGGAATGCGATTACACGTTATAAAAGTTTAATAAATTCCCTATCTATTGGTATAAAATACTTTTCTAAATTCTGTCTTTTAACAGCATTTTATTAAAGTCAAAGTTAAGGTGACCGCGCTGATCTGACCTCCCCTCCTTAACAATATCTAAGATATAAGACGATTCAAATTGTTAAAATCTAGGCCTCTAAACAGCTGTATACATATTACATATATTATGATGGCAGTATGACGTGTATTTTTCTTTGTTAAAGTTGATACTTATAGGTTCCCCAATATTGGCATTACAAACTACCCTCATTTAACCTATATAGTGTCCACTTTGAAAATGATAAAAATTGATTCGAATAATCATATAGTATAGTACTTACTAAAAATAGTTACTTACAAATGCAATTAATAAAATTATAAAATTAAATACATTTCTCATAGAAAAGCTGATAAGGCAAATTGTACGGTCATTCACCGTACATAACCCATAACAGCAATAAGAACAATATTTTTTGTAAGTTTGTTTATTTTATTAGTTTCTTTAACATAACAATAGTTTTGATTTAACATCAGTTAGTTCATAATCAAATCTCTTGAGTAGAAGCCGTCCCCGTCGTCGTCGGCCGGTATGTGTCGATAGAATAGCGGTTATGGTAGGGTTGTTAACCCAAATGCATGCGCATGCATACCTGAATGCGCGCGCGCACCAGGTGGTAGCATTCCACGCTACAAATCTAATTTACAACAAGATTTTCGTTATTTTGTTCACCATAGGAAAATTGAGATTCAAAGCTATCCATGATGTTCAGCAGACAATAAAAATCTTGTCAAGATAAATATTAAAAGTTAACTAATATTTATACAACAAACTATAGTAATCGCAGAAAATAGTAAATTGAAGAAATTGACAATCAAAATGGTAATGTTCTTTTGTTTTGGAGAAATATGAAGTAAAAGGTTTTACACATAAAATTTAGGTAGGAATTAACGTAAAAGAACAAAGTTGCGTTTTCTACTTCCAACAACAAATAAACAATCGTTAAATGAATTGAATTATAAAAGATACTAAACAAAAGCTATATTGTATTGAAAATTTCAGGTAAGGCTTTAACATTTTGACACAAATAGTAGAAAACTTTATAATTTTTGAGAAAAATTAAGTTTTCTACAATGAGGAGAAGATGAAATATTTTATAGTATCGACTTAGCAGCATCGACACTTGAAAATGTAGAGCAACTCTGTTATTACCATTGATTGTAGGTCTGAACCTTTTTTTTGTTGGAGGTTAGTCAAAAAGTAATCAGGAAAAAGCTAAGGGGAAAAGTTTGACACACAGCTACAGAGCACTAAGATTTTTTTACGTTAATTCCCAGCAATTTTAAAATTATTAATCGTTTAATTCGTAAACTATATTATTAAAATAACTTTATCCTCATACAAGAACTATATGAAATAACAACAAAGCACATTAAAAGAAAATAAACATAATACCAATTGTGTCACATAAAAAACGCTACCTTAAGATAGCACACGTGCAATACTTTGGTGTGTGACCTTCGCAAGCCGTTTTTGTCTATGCGTGATTCTACTAACAAGTTGGTGACATTGTTAATACTCGTACTAACGCATAATTAATTATGTTGATAATTGTTTGTAAATAAATCGATCAGGAAACTTTTAAGGACAATCATTTGAGTAATTGAGGGCTCGATTCTCGAAAAATAAATAATTAAACAGTTTTGTCAATATTTTATTCAAAATGAATGTTGCTATATCTTTACATTTATTCGATATTTAATATAGCAAATATTTTCGTTTGTTTTTCCCAAAAAAGTAGAAGGCATTGTGTTAAACGAATTTTTGTTGACCGAGCGAGCGTGAAGCGCGAGCGAAGCGTCCCCGTTTCAGCTTGTAAATGCTTTCGTATGTCTGTACGTCTATTCTCCTCTACAGCAGATCGCATTTCTCATTCGATTCCGAATTTTTTGAAAAGAAAAAACATATTTCTGCCATTTCGAAAATGTTCAAAAATATTACAAAGCCGAGGTCTACAGCTCACAGACCCAGTATAGTACATTAACAGAGTCATTCATGTTCCTTATTAAATAATATTGGATAAAAACCTCAAAATAAAAACAAAAATAGCTGCAAAAATAAATACCTCTAAAAAGCAAGAAATAATTTTCAAATCACTAGATACCTACGCATATCATCATCATCATCAATAAAACACGTCTAATGAAGTCGGGTGGGGCTGGAGGTCAACTTTTTTTTTTACTCTTAGAGCCCCACCCGACTTCATTAGACGTGTTTTATTACAGTGATATGCGTAGGTATCTAGAGATTTGAAAATTATTTCTTGCTTTTTAGAGGTATTTATTTTTGAAGCTATTTTTGTTTTTATTTTCAGGTTTTTTGAAGTCGGTTTTTTGTTTTTAAACAATTTTTTATTTTATTCTTTTTAGTGTAATCACTATACGGTTATTATTTGATTTTGAGGAGTTCCTTTGTGTATCTTTGAAATCCAAGGTCCAATAACAATGAAATCAAAATGGTATCATCTCTAAAGTATCCTCTTTCAAACAAAAAAAGAATCATCTAAATCGGTATATAAACAAAGAAGATATGGTCGATCATCCGTATAATTTAACAAAATGGTAACGAAAACGACAGTATTTTCAGGTTTTCCTGAAAAGTACTGAACCGATTTCAAAATTTTAAAAAATGAGACCAACTTGGGAGCAAGCCTGATCTAATAACGTTTGAATTATTTCAATCGGTTTAGCCGTCTTCGAGTAATCGGTGTACGTACATACAAAAAACAAAAAAAAAAAAACGGGTCGAATTGAGTACCTCCCTCCTTTTGAAGTCGGTAAAAAAGTCACCCGTTATGTCATACATAATAATAAGCCTAATGTAACCGCGATATGACTGTAATTCAACACCACTATGCGAAACTATCACTTCGGAAATAATACATTCATCCAACTGAAGATGACGCAGCATTTGAAATCAAATTATAAGTTGCGTGTCCATTAGACTGTGGCGAAGTGAAATATGGATAGTTCCGTTGCAAGAGTTTTGAAATGCTGTCGATTGTGGTCATTTTCCTACATGCGGAATTTTATTAATGTGTCTTTTATTTCGTAATCAGAAAATATTTATTGTGTAAGTAAGTTTTTCTAAAAGTAGAATTTCCAAAGTACGGAAATTGGTTGTATTTGTTGCTAAGTATAAAAAATGTGGTGAAAAGTACCACTTTGATACCTCAGTCAAAGTGGCGGTAATTACGTAGAAAGTAGAAAGAGTAACTCGCTCGGCTTGCCAGTAATTTGGTATCGGTGGACGGTCACCTGTTATTGGTCGTGGGCCGATGCGCCCGCGCTGAGGACATGGCGAAAGACGTACGTAACGTAAGGTTTTGAAACCTGCCGATCGATGCAATACACTGAATCGGTTGAAGAGTTTCGGATTCGTAAGAGGTGGTTATTATGTTTTTATACGTTGACTAGTAGTAGTAGTGGATAGTATTTTGTCTATCCCTCGGAAACAGTTAATTTTTTTGGGATAAATTGTACGCTATGTCCTTCTCTGTACCCTTGACAGCGTTAATGTAAAATTTCATGATGATCGGTTTAGTAGTTACTACGTGAAGGCGTAACAAACAAACAAACGGATTTTCGCATTTATTAAGTAAGGAAGGATTGGTAGGAGAAAAACTCTCAGTGGGTTGAATCTAGAGAATAAGAAGGATTTGCATCTTCATCCGATGAGTTTTGATCATTTGGTGAGTGCCGCCGAGAGGGTCGACAGGGTCATTAAGAAAAGTTAGAAGTCGCTTGAGCTTTTTGATTCCAAAAGTAATAATCTTTTGCCGAATTTGAAAAAAAAATGTAGTGTAAAGATTCTTTAAGGAGTTTCTTTTTGAGATACAAAAATAAACTATGAAAAAAAAGATTTTCTTCTTTTCAAAGTCATGGACTTATCAATCCCTCGTATATACCCTCGTATATACTGGTGCTGCTACGCATGCCCAAAATACGCGTTTCGCGCAATTCCCACCCGATTTCAAGATATTTGCCTCATGAGCTAGGCTCGTATTATAGAATCAAACTCAAATTCAAATCTCTGCTTGAGTACAGTAAGAAAGGGATGATGTTATTCATCGCATTAAAGGGCCATCCCTTTCTAACTGTACTCAAGCAGTGATTTGAGTTTGAGCTTGATTCTAATTATAATACGAGCCTAGGCTTTAGAAAAATGTGACATTAAGAATTGCCTTTGCTATGAAATACAAATTGAAAAAAAAAACTTGATATTAACTTCTTGTCATTAATAAAATGAGTTGAAATGTCTGTTTAAACAGATGTTAACATAAAATAGGTACCTATCTGTTTAGTTTTAAACATCGGATCGGTCAACAACATGTTGGAACTTGACATTGGTCTTGCAAATCAGCTTTTAGCGGTCAAATTAACAAAAAACTAGTCTCGTCGTCCAGACAATTTTATATTAATTTCTGTCTATTACCTATACCTATCTAATTTCGGTGGCTTGAATCCAAAAGCTTGTCTGACTATATTCAAGTAAGTACTTATAGTTAGTGACAATTTGGATAAAAACTGATCTTGAGTTCATAATTATTACCACTTTAAAATGCAATGCATTGAAATGTATGATAATTGGAAAAAATATTTTATTCCTAGGTATTTATTTTGACATGTCAAATTAATTTCGGCGAAAGAAGAAGAAATAAACTATGTCCTCGATCAGCGTAGATGTCGGTCTCATCGACCGACATCTACGCTGATATTTTAAGGGAATATTTTCGTAATTTTAAAAGTACCTTTATCTATACCTAGTTTTATATTATTATTACCCAATAAAACCTTGTCCATAACAAAACCAAAACCAGTTAAAACGCCTAATAACGGACTTATAAATTCAAATTAACATAAAAAACAATGTCCAATAAAACTGTTCGTACGAACGTACAAATTTCACATGTAGGCTTTATAAGTAGAATCTTTCAAACACCATTTGTAGACTCTGTATAAAAGAACATAAAGTTTATTTTTGCATAAATTAAATTGTTTATTTTCACCTTTTCAAGCGATGACTACAGATGATATCATCGTCGGAGGTTATACCATACCACCTGAGTATAGTTCCTTATGTGGATTCTTATTTCTTCGACAGAACAATATTTTGCATGATGTGTACAAATTAACAATAATTTTGTTACACTCGATAAATAGGTAATATAAGACCAAAATGTTGTTAGGATATCTTTTAGCATTCATTTATTTTCGTAAACAGTAGTTTTGTACATTTACAATACATTTATCTCTCCCCTATTGAAACTGCCCCCCTAGCCAAAGTAACAAAGTAACAAAATTGCAAATCTTCGCTATCGCTTCGCTTCGAAACATGTATTGATTTGACATTTTAAAATTCGATTGTTAACGAAACCTTATGTCAATCCCATACATGTTTCGAAAGCGAAGCGATAACGAAGATTAGCGAATGTTACTTTGGTAAAGCTAGGGTTCCTAGGATGACGGCGCCGTCATATCACGGCCGTAATTTAGCGGCGTAGACCGTTGTCTATGTAAATAATATGGCGCAGTTTCTGACGTTACGGTGTCGCCGTATTGTTTACATAGACAACATTCAACGCCGCTATATCACGGCCGTAATATGATGGCACCGCTATCCTAGGAAACCCTAGCTTTAGGCCCTCTGATCCGCTTTGTTCATCATCAAAATTTGAAGTTATGAAATATTTTGCTTCATCGTAATAATGTAGGTATCAGTATCGTGTAGCAGTCAATGGATTTAAAACTGTAAGTGTCATGCAAATTTACGAAGACCGTGAGAAAACAGTAAATTGCAAATTGCGGTATGTTTATGTGCTAAGAAACATTTTAAATCTTCTCGCGATATGTGCCAACACATTGGACATGGTTTGGTTACATAAACTTTTAACACATTATTTTATTTCAGAATATTATTAAGAATATGTAGCTACTTTAAATTTTATTAAAGGTGTCATGGAAAAATTACAATAGAGGGAGGTACGATAGGTAGAGCAAGGATTTTTTTTAATCGTTAGTAATAGCTTAGTATTTCTAGAGAAATGATAATAATTATATTTATGGTATTCTTAAAAATGAAGTGTTAGCAACTTTAAATTCTTTGGTTAGTGGATTTTGGTTTTGTTACTTTGAATTTAGATGAGAAAATCTTATGTTTTATTATATTTAGGGACAAAAAAATCATATTTAATGCCAATTCCTCAAAAAATACAAAATATAACAAACACTAGGTCCACTAGGTAATTGCACAAATATCTATAAAATATCTATTTAATACAAATTAACTGCTGAACAGGATCTAACAGGTCGCAGAACCTGTTTTACGAACGTTTTACATTATTGGCCCAACGTATAATATGTATACTATATCACTATGTTCGCCTGTAATTGGAACTACTATTGCTATTCAGTCTAGGATGTTACAAGCACTTGTGAATGTCAAAAAAGCACTTAAGGGTTTGCGAACCGATGGCGTAACTTCTTGGACATACACAAGTGCTTGGAACAACCTAGACTGAATGAAAGATTTTGAAGTTTGATTCGACAACCTGTTATGTTAATGCATATTCACTGTAGGTAAACATACTGCTAAGTATATACTGTTAAACATAAGTTAAACTGCTAGTTCTTGGTGATTTTTATCTTTATGAAAATCTCATGTGATTTATTATTGAGCTTCAATTTTTAACTAAGGGTATATACAGACCGACAGAAGATAATTTACTTTTCTTACATATGTCATAATTATAAAGATTGGCAATCGAAGTAAGATAAAACTTAAACCATTTCCTGTTGTTGGTTAAATGGACAGGTTAATTTCAAGTCATTAAGTAGTATTCATAATTAACTGCAGTAGCAACTGTTCTAATTGAAGGTCTGGTAACCACTTGTTGTTCAACCTCATTAAAATACATACTTTCTCCGTTTTACGAAAACAAAGTTTTATATGAAAACTTCTCTAAAAATTAGCAGAAGTTTGATCCCAAACCTTGCATATTTTTAAATACCCAACCTACTTAAAACATTTTATGTAGGTAGGTACATAAAATAAAAAAGTGGCTTTACTTGGAAGATGAATAAAAACAAAAACAAGTCATTATCAAAAACACATCAGTCAAAATCGAACCGAACCGGACCAAAGGGTCAGTTTGACAGGGATTGCCCTTTAAAACACCAAGTACAATGAATGCCACATCCTTGTAAACATTAATCGTCTTTATATTTGTTAGCATAGTGGTCATAATCGCATGTACATAAAGCAACGTTCGTCCTTCCTTGGCCGTTGACTTTTACTATAATGATTTACACCTTTCGAAGCATACAATTTCTTTCCATTATTATTCCAAAATAAGGACAACCGGCTGTTTTTATTCAAAAATAAATTATTATTTTGAGGTCAGTATTAATTAAGGTTGTTTTTAAAATATAGCAACTTGAAATAGTACTTACCAACTGTAACTGACTTGCCAATCACTCAATGTAACAAGAAGTTACCGATAACAATGTAAAAAAAAACATAGTTTTCCCTCTTGAGTTAACATAACACCAAATTACCTATATTTTTCTTTGAAAAAAAAATCTTGATAATAATTTACTTTCCGTGAGTGATTATATTTTTTAGTGCCGACAAAGTCTGGTTTACGAAAACCAGTATTTTATTTTAACATATTACAAGTGCAACGCCATTTTAAATTTATTCAAAGAGGAATTTTTTGAAAGAACTTTGATAAAAAGAATGTTTAACAAAAAGTTTTGAAAGAACGAGTTTATCTCATCTTTAAAAATAATGTAATGATGACAAAAAGTTCACAAGACATTGGAAACCCAGCTACATTAAGATTTATTTCTGTTGCGAAGATTCATTATTCTTTAATAAAATTGACAACTTAAAATTGAGCAAGAATTTGATAAAATCTATCTACATGCAAATTAGGCGATACCGTTGTTTATATAATCATCACAAATTGGAATTTGCCAAGAAGATAGTAGATTTATCTACGTTTTATTGGCTACTTGATTTTATATCTTGAATTTGATTACTGTGATATTTTTTTTTGTAATATTTCAAGTAAGTACTTATTATTACTGTGTAACAAGTGTTCTAAAGATTTAACAGACACTTCGGTAGAAATTATTAAGGTTACTGTTCTTTTGAATCCAGCGCCGTAATTTCAACAAACTGACAGCATAAACAAGAAATGATCATTAAAAAGTTTAAACTAGGTACAGAGGGAATAAAAAAAACTTCCGTGTTCCCAAAGAGTTGGGAACCAGATTATGACTTTCTGTATAGTCTGTGAGCGGGTCGTTGCTCTAGTCTGGTTTTTTCTGCGTCCCTGGAACTCTGGAAGGTTACGGGGTGGCCTCACTGATGTCACCGGGTGACTGGGCGACCTTATTGGCTGCACAGTTATGTCGCCGTCGATATCTTGAGCCTTGTTCAGACTAAACAATACCGTGCTGTACCCATTTGAGTCGAGGTACGAGTCTATGCTTCATTAGTATGGATATTTTAAATTACCATTCGTGCTGTCATAGTAATTACTCGACTACGAACACACAACAACTACTCGGTATAACTACTACATTTTCTTTTAGTTGGAAATCATTTGCAGTTAAAACTTAGACTATTGTCTCTCGTATTGTTTTAAGCTGTAACTCAAGAAAGTACTTTCAAGATAACTTTGTATGTTGCTAACCAAGATATGACAGTACACTAAGCGAACAGTGAGGTAAGCTCACGTTTCGATACTAACAGTTTATATTACTTACTGTTAATTAGTACAACAGACACTGTAACATGAGATTAAAGTTTGCCTATTAAAACTTTTATGATTCGTTATGATTAAACAAAAGGAAGCGTAGATTTTGTTATGTATTAGCTATAAGTAGTATTTACTCGGGTCGAATTGCGATTTGCTGGTCAATATTATATAATTGAATCGCCACCTCATCGAAGTTAGGTTTGCAATTAGATGTTACAAGTAATTGTTGCTAAAAAGAGCTAGTTGACTAAACTCGACCAGCAAGTCGTTTGCCGAGTCGACCCGAGTAATACCACGTTAGAAATCTTTCTTGTAGTCTCATCTATGTTTTCAAATCATTCCAACAGGTAAATTCGATATCTTTGTAAAGGATAATTTAAGTTAACGGCAAATATATCTTGTACGGTTTAATACATCTAATGGAAGGCGCGGTCTCGATCGAAGGCATCGTTTAAAAGAATTAACTTTAAACCACTGTAATATGTCTTTAGTGGAACTTCAGGGCACGATCAGAGTACCTATGTACAGTCACGAGCAAAGAAATATATACAACATTGGACCATGTAGCCCTATGTATGCCCTATGGCTACATGGTCCAATGTTGTAGATTTTATTTCTAGTGTATGTACAGTCGTACTTACAATGAGAAATTTCGGTTAGAAATACGAAGACAAACACTGAAAAAATCAATGCTATGAGGAGCTCATAACATTGTTTTTTTAGTGTTTGTCTGGTGGTTTCGAACATTATGTATTTTGAACTACATATTGTCTTCCATGTAGGGTTTCAAAAGAATCAGCTATGATAAGAGGTTGGTACATTATGTCATACATGGCTATGATGCTGATAGATATGATGATAGATATCGATAGGTGAGTTATAGATAGATATGAAGCTGCCACTACTGTGATGATATGGATTTTGTTTATTTTTTTTAAACTAGGTATAGAGAAATATTACTCTTCCCCTCTCTGTAATAATCATGTAATGTTTACGAAATTACAGTATTTTCAGGATTGCCTGAAAACAACTGAACTGATTTCAAAATTTCAAAAAATGGGATCAATCTGTAAAAATATTCTTTGAAATAAAAAAAATATCTTCCAAACCAGTTGATAAATGACGGTGTACTGAGGTCACAAACATAAAACAATAAAAAAACATACAACCGAATTGATCACCTTCTTATTTTTAAAGTCCCTTAAAAATACAATTTTAAATTTTTGAGCAAATACCATAGAACATACTTGACTTTTATCAAAGTTACATACTCACACTTTCGCGAATCATGCCACATCTACATCATGCTTTATTGTAAAGTGCCAAGGTGTAGAATGACGCATAAAGTGACATACACACAATGCATCTACTCCTAAACGCGTGATTTTATATCAGCATCTACATAAAGGTTTGAGTACATCAGACTCTGTTTCTCATTTCTTTAAATTATTATAAAGTCACGCCGCCTTACCTATAGGAATGTATCTTCATACAAATTCAAAGAAAATTTGAATAATGTATATTCATACAAATTCAAAGATAATTAGAACAAATAACGGACAAAGCTTGATACGTGGAAATGTGTGGTCCGTCAGGCAGTTTAGAATTGCGATAGGCTCTCGCCGCAAGGAGCTGGGGTAACGTATACTCGACTAATGAGCTTTCCGGCACACCGTCTCTATTTATAGGGCTGCGCCGGGGCAGGAGCAGGAATTCGGACCCGTTACCCGCCGCTAGCGCCCACCCATTCACCGGTTAGCCATTGAAGCTAAAGCCTCTATTACCAGTTGGGATTAACTGGAATACTGATGACACTTTATAAATAATAGAACCTACGGCATAGGTATGTGTAATTGTGTATCACTATTAGGATTGTAGGTTAGTTAGATGTAAAAAAATAATAATGCAATTTGAGCGAAATCTACACTATGTGTACTGTCACGTTTAAAATATGTATACAGTTTAGGACTTTGTCACTTTGTTGTAGTTGTCATTTGTCATTGTTTTTTATTAAAAAAAGTAAATAGTTTTTTTAAGAATTACAAGGTTCTGAACTGTATGCATATTTATAGACGTGACTGTTCTAATGTAGCGTTTTGATTAAGTTTTCGCCATTTATGATGATTGAAATAATTTAAAGATTCAAAGGCTTTTCCATTTAAATAGGTAACAGTAGATGTTTTCAAGTCCTTTGAAGGGGCTTAATTAAAGTAAATTAATAAAAAGTTTTAAGTTAGATAAACTTTAACAATGATTTGTTCATTAAGATTGATTAATGAGTCAATTAAGACTGAATACACGTTTATTTTCTATACAATATTAAAATTAATTAATGTAACTTTAATCCGAAGTTTCTAATATATGTAGTTTAATAGCATCATTACTTTAATTTAATTAGGTAATGCTCTTATTCATTATTGAAATTATTACACAAAATAAAGAATAGTTTAAAAATACCCTTTAGATTTGTAGCCATATTTTGTTTCGGTTTTGTATTAAATCTTTTTAAAATTGATTTAGGAATTCTGCGTAAGTATATCTTGCCAGAAAAATAAATGTAACTTTATCCAACTCTGAGGCGTCGTTTTACAAAGTAAAGAAAAATCAAACAAAAATAACAGACGAATTGTTTCATTCACCCCACCACCTCCGAGCTATTTCGAGTTATCATTTTTGGTACGCAAAGGTCATGAATCGTTCATTTGACACATGATCATCATGTGTGTGGTATGATAATTGACCGAGCGAGCACGAAGTGCGAGCGAAGCGTCTCTGCTTCAGCTTGGGCAAAAATTCTTTCATATGTCTGTATGTTCTCTTCTACAGGTCGCATTTCTCAACCGATTCTCGTGAAAATTTGTGAGCAGGTTCGAAAAATATATGGAATTTTTTTGTCGAACCAGACTTTTTTAATTTTTCAAAATGGCGGAGATATGTAAAAAAAACAGGTTTTTTGGCTTTCCAGCGCTGTCTGTTCTCCTCTACAGGTCGCATTTCTCAACCGGTTCTCGTGAAATTTTGTGAGCAGGTTTGAAAATGATATAGAATTTTTTTGTCACGCCACTTTTTCGTTTTTTTTTCGAAATGGCGGAGATATGTAAAAAAAAACCTATTGCAGTCCAGCTTTCCGGCTCTGTCTTTTCTCCTCTACAGGTCGCATCTCTTAACCGAATTTCGTGAAATTTTGTGGGCAGGTTCGAAAATCATATAGATTTTTTCAAGTTGAGACAGTTTTTCTAAATTTTTCGTAACGGCGGAGATATGTAAGAAAAATGTATTTCAGTCCGGCTTTCTGACGCTGGATGTTCTCCTCTACAGGTCGCATATCTCAACCGATTCTCGTGAAATTTTGTGAACCGGTTCGAAAATAATAAAGATTTTTTCTATCACGCCAGTTTTTGGAAATTTTTCAAAATGACGGAGAAATGTTAAAAATACATATTTCAGTCCGGCTTTCCAGGGCTGTCTGTTTTCCTCTACAGGTAGCATTTCTCAACCGATTCTCGTAAAATTTTGTAAGCAGGTTTGAAAATTGTATAGATTTCTTATGTCAAGCCAGTTTTTCATTTTTTTCTAAATGGCGGAGATAATGTAAAAAAAACAAATTTCAGTCCGTATTTCCAGCGCTGGCTGTTCTCCTCTACAGGTCTTATTTCTCAACCGATCTCGGTGAAATTTTGTGAGCAGGTTCGATAAATATATAAAAAAAAATTGTCGAGACAGTTTTTCGAAATTTTTGAAAATGACGGAGATATGTAAAAAACCATATTTCATTCCAGCTTTCCGGCTGTTTGATCTCCTCTACAAGTCGCATTTCTCAACAGATTCTGGTGAAATTTTGTGAGTAGGTTCGATAATTATATATAACTGTTCAGTCAAGCCAATTTTTCCAAATTTATAAAAAAAATACTCACCCATTTTGAAAAATGATTAAAATTAGAAGCACCATCTAGCTGCAATACTCACGTACCTACTGTGTGCTTTGAAAACTTCATGGCGACATTTTATTTTATTTTTTCGCGAGGTCTACAGCTCACGGGCTCCGTGAGTGACTAGTAATAATTGGATTTGTATGTTTTTAGAATATAAAAGTTTCTCTTCTAATCGGCTAAAGAAGTTTTGAATGGTAGGAAAATTTTGACGATTGTAATTAGCGCTTATTTTTTAAGTTTATTTGAATAAAGTTTATTTTGACTTTGATATAAGAAGTATAAAACAGTATTTTCCTACTAATAGTTACAATTAAATAGAGAAACAATTTCATATTGCATAAATCTAATCTAATCGCGCTATAATCTAATCTAATCAAATCAAATCTAATCGCGCACCGGACGACGCTCCGTGGGTAGGCCCCCGACAAGGTGGACCGACGATCTGGTGAAGGTCGCGGAAAGCCAGTGGATGCAGGCAGCGCAGGACCGATCGTCGTGGAGATCCTTAGGGGAGGCCTATACCCAGCAGTGGGTGTCGTGTGGCT
This sequence comes from Agriphila tristella, assembly GCA_928269145.1. Lineage (NCBI taxonomy): Eukaryota > Metazoa > Arthropoda > Insecta > Lepidoptera > Crambidae > Agriphila > Agriphila tristella. The sequence continues at coordinate 61,521,511 of OV743429.1, read as the reverse complement.
GATATGATGATGATGATGATAAATCTAATTACCTAAATGTGTTGGTTTTTATTAAAGAAGTTCGTTACTCAGTACAGCATTTTCCTGACGCGAATTTCAAGAGGAAAATGCATACAAAAACAATATTTACCAGCATTACATAGGTCTATGACTTAAAGTCATTTATTATTTGAAAAACTTAAATTACCTAATTTTTGCATGATTAAATAAGTAATACAAAATGGTATGAGTTTAAAAAAATCGTGGGAAAAGACGTCTAGGTTAAATATGGAACAACCCACAGTAAGCCTTAACTTGGAGATATGCCAAGTAGTTATGGAGAATAACAAACTTCCGGTTCATCTGTGCAAACGAACAGACGACGACAGTTAAACAGCGACGTGCAGTCGTAAGCTTGCTATAATCTGCCGAGTGAATGAATGCTGAAAATTACGGATTGTTTCAGGAATTCTGAATCACTGAACTGATTAAACTACAAGACATTTACTTTGAACCTATCTTCAATTACATTCTTAATAGTTTTTCATGAAAATGAGAGTTTATATTTCAAGACATATTGTGAAGCTGCCAGAATTCAACAATGTCTTAAATAATTTTCTTTTTATTTTCAGTCAACTTATAATTTACTAGCGGCCGCCCGCTACTTCGAAAGGTTTTTGTTATCCCTCGGGAACAATACTTTTTTTCGGGATGAAAAGTGCCCTATGTCCTTCTCTGTACCCCTGACAACGTTTATGCACAATTTCATGATTATCGGTTCAGTAGTTAAGACGTGAAGGCGTAACAAACAAACAGACTTTCGCATTTATAATATTAGTAAGGATAGGATCTACATTTCTTCAAATAAGCTAACACAATAGTTAATTTATTTTGACTCTGAAACCAATACTTTTCTATGCTGCATCTACTTTATTTTTAAATTATTTCTGGCAAATGATTCTATAGTTTCTATAGTTATGTTTCGTATCTCAATTTGTGGGCATCTGTTATAACAAAGCTCGCCGATCCTCAGATCTAATTCCCGTTTTTGCGCACGATACTTGGGTAATGGCAGAGCAGACATGTTTATGAGATGGCGGGTATTTTTCCGTCGAATTAGCCGAAGTTTTTTCGCTACATTAAGGAGAATAAAATTAAAAAAGCATAATGAGTTATTGTATTTTTACGGAAGCCTAATGGTGTGGGCATTAAGTGTTTAAAATTACGAAATTGGAAGATGAATTTGGTTAAAGTTTTTTTGCAAACACAACAGATAAATTAGATGCTATTTTTACCAACAGCAATTCATTTATTATTATGAAATATTGCAGGGTATTGAGCTTCTCTACATGACGCGCGAATTATTTTAGCTCTTCTATATAGTTTGAATCCATCAGAGGTTTGTTTTATTGTTAAAATTATACGAAATTCAATTCTGCACGTAACTTGATTTCATAAACAATTAATGCCAAATATTAATAAGAGAAAAACCATAACTCTTAACCTTAACTAGAGTCTAAACATATGCTGTGTTATTCAGAGTGCGTTCGTTAAATTAGGGCCAAAGTTAACATTTTAGCGCAAATAGTATTCACAGTGACAGTTTAACGTTTAGTCCCACCGTTTAAGGGTTAAAAGGTGCATTGTGATCTGTGATTGGTTTACAAGCATTAAACCAGGTTTTGTTAGAACAGTAGGTATTGCACCCCAGTTTTGTGAAACATGTCTGAATAAGACAGCTAGAGATTATTTTATTTTACTCTGATTCGGCCTTACTATTGTCATGTCTTATTTCAAAATTTACTATTATTTAAAATATTGTAGTTACTAAGCAAAACAAATAAATAACATTCTATAACAAAATGTTTATTATAATCAGAAAGAGTTACTTCATTATGATGGATGTAGAGCTATAGAACTGTTAATCCTTTGACATTCAAGAAGGTTAAGTTTATCGTCTTGAACCTAAACCTTAACACCATTAACATCTGACCCAATATGGCGACTGACTATGTCACTATAATATAATGATCAAGCAAATTAATTATATGTCAACTTAAACGATTTTCCAAACACTAGAAAATAGTTATGCGCGCTAATTTACTTAATGTTAGGCGCGTTTTTTTTAATCTAGCCAGATGGCTACATTAAGATAATTATGATGTCTGGTTAGTAAAGTTTTATTACAACATTGTTTACTATCGTCTGTCAACATTTTAATGCAACAAAACCAGAGGATGAGGCTTGGAACAGTCATTCAGTGTTTTATTCATACCAATAAAAATCATTTGGATTATGAGATTATGTATGACCGAACAGATGACAAAACACAAACTGAAAATTCTGTTGAGATTACCTTCCTGCTCGTCTAAAGGCCGGAAGATAGCCAAAAAGATACGGGTTCTTCAAATAACTATTCTTTAGCGGTTCTACAAATACTAACATTGTTAAAAAAAATTGACGGAATTTGCCAAAGTGCTGAGGTAATATTTACAATCACATAACGTAAGGTGAATACGTGGGAACTTCTTGAGAGTTTCAAAGGACCTAAAATAAATACGTGACTATAAATAAGTACTACATTTGTTCACATTTGTATAGTGAGATATCAACAAGATGAAGATAATAATCTCTGTGTTGAAAGGGCACGAGGAAATTAGGTCGGTTTGATGCCCAGTTGTGACCGGAAATTGTCACTTGCACCCAATAAGTGAAGACCACAGGGAAAAAATGAGGAATGATGTCAATCAAAGGCAAATTTACGTTAGTCAATATTGAAATTTCCAAAGTCTGAAACCGCTTGACAGTGATGAAAACAAATCAGTAAGTGATATAAATAAAAAAATAAGAAAATGACAGAAAAAAATAAAGAAAAAATTATAAGTAAAAAACCGTCGATGTCACTTGTCATTCATTAGAAGAGACATCTACGGTTTTGGCTGACTTCGGCTGACCCTCATCATTTTGACATACCACAAATAACCACTAAAACCGTTATAGCCGGTGACAATGTAGTTTATTGCTTAGGTGAATACCCCTCTGAAGGTGGCGCCCTCTGAGGTTTTTATTTAATAAGCTGTTCATAGAAAAAGATTATTGTACCCACATATTAGATTGATCTAAATGCCTCAATAACCTGTAACTAGTGACTGGAAACTTTCGACAGTTAGCGGCGTCCTTGCGGCACAATAGTGGTAGAAAACAGTTCGTATTATGTAAACGCACACAATCGTGGCATTATCGTAATGATATATTGTATCGTTCTATTGTGATATTATAGGTAATGCATGGAAATTGGCGGGAATTCACATAAATAGCAAATCTAACATCATACTTGACTGATTATTTTGTATACTGACAAAATACAGACGAAATGTATTGTTTTCTATCATTCATAATGTTTGTTGTTTTCGACGTATCCTATACATTCTTAGTAGGTAATATTATAGATGTAAAAGGATGTTTAGATGTACAACAACAGCTGAACTGATTTGAATAAAATTTGGGACATAGATAGTTTTTAGCCTCGATTAAAACATAGGAAACTAGTATAAAACAAAGTGTCCCAAAGTATGGTTTACTTAAAACTAGGCAGACTTTTGATTCATTTTAAACAAAACCATTTATTAAGGATGAGAACAGAAATTAATTCTGAAGGATCAATAACGACGATTTTCCTTAAAACATAAATTGACCGGTAGAAAATCGTTACATACATACGATTTTGACATTAATTTTATATTTATATCCTTCACAATCGATTTTATTCTCTCTCATAATAAAGACATACTTATTTATCACAATACAGTATTTTCATTAAATTCGAGGAAAATATATTTATCGTTAACATCCTAAGCATTTCTTTACCCATGTTATGTTTGTTATTTTGAATCTAGCGATATTTATTATCCTTTCAAGGTTTGTTTGTGATTTTATTGGGAGGTTGTTTACGTATTTGTTTGTTCGAAGTGAGTTTTGAAAAAAAAAACTAGTAATTCCGGCGAGTTCAAAGCTGTGGTTAGGGCAGCGGTTGCAATTCGTCAGGCCGGCCCCAAACGGGTTCTACGGTTTCCTAACTGGTTTGTGAGAATTGTGAAGGCACCGCGAGAGAACGTATCAAGGAAGATTAGATAGCCTCTTAAATTCAATCGTATTAAAGAGTTATTTGTAATTTTTATTGCCAAAAATATAGTAAACGGCTGGCTTTCATTACTAACTCTACCAGCACCAGCTACAGCCTTTTCGGATTTCTCTTTGGTCTATCTAAATTCTAAATTTCAGTGACATCTTTTTGTAAAACAAATGTGAACACACATTTGTACTATTTGTATACATTGTTTTTTGTCTGTACGTACGAGAAAAACGTGTTTTTTCGTGCCCGATTCCAACAACTTACTTAAAACACTCGAAACAATGCTCACTCAATCTTTTTACCAATCTGACGTTATTCGTGATTTTCAGTGAACCGTTATTGATTTGTTCAATGTAAAAAAATCGACATATTTTACATTTTGTAGCTACATCACGGTATCATTTTACCTCGTAACTAATGTAATGAAAGTTATCGAAATATAATTTGACGTTACAAACGACTGTGACTTGAAATAAACACGAATTTAGTTACAACGCTACTTGAAACAAGAAATACAAAACGCCACCGATTACAACACTCGAGATTACTTACTTTCACTAGTGTACAGGTTTTTTTCATGCTGTTTATTCATAACTATCGGTGTCTGCGGTTTCATTTCATGGATACATAAATTACATCCATTTACCTACTTAAATTGTATTAGGACATAATAACTACTTCCTTGCAAAATCGTACTTTGTTATTATTAAATAATATGTGTTTTGCCGAAGCACTATTTGGTGAAGGGCGGTGCGCAAAATTGTAAAATTCTACCTTTGATTCGACAGTATTCGGTTTCCAATTCCAAAGTAATTCTAACGATATTCCTCTCTATGTAAGCACTTACGCTCTATTTAGGTGGTATTTGGTGCTCGTATCGCGCAGCCAAATATTAGTCTGTCTCTTCGTTGTTTGGCGAGCGTGCCATCGGTTTCAATGGATGTGCGTCAGACTAATGGCAAATACTTATAGCGATACTAACACAATCTTCAAAATAAATTATTCAGTCTATTACAAGCACTTATCATGTCATAAAAGCTTACGCCTTTGGTTCGCCAAACCCTAAGCGGAAGACCTTGTAACGAGAAGAACCGGCAAGAAACACGTCAAGGGCTGTTTTACCCCTGTAAATTTCATACAGATTCGTCAAAATTTAAAAATGACCTCAGCATTTAAAGTGAGGTCATTTTCCATCACAATAATTAACAAAAGTTTAAATGGGTAGGAAATGGTATTGAAATTAATCCCTATCTACATATCTGATAGGTAATAATTGTAAGAGAATAAGTACAATACTGTCAATATCTGAAATCTCGTTCCAGTCCTCCTCTAGCATGGCTACCGAAACGCGATATGATATAGGGATTTATCACTTTTAACAGTCAAAAGACAAATGGATTTTGACCGTCGAGTGTCGATAAAACGCTATTTAAATTAAATCGTGTTTCGGTGGTTATGCTAGGGAAATATATTTTTCGTCTTCCTTTTTAATGCGCACAGCCAAGGAGTGGAATTACCTGCCTGCGTCTGTATTCCCGCAAGCATATAACCCAGCGATATTTAAAGCCCGAGTGAATAGGCTTCTTCTGGGCAAGCTCGCTTCATCTTCGGCCTCTTCTTAGCCTTATGGTTCTCGAATGTGGCCAAGAGTAAGCCCATTTAATGTAAAAAAAAAAAATAGCTTATATTATAGGGTTAAAACTCTTCTCGGGAAAGAAGTCACAAGCAGAGATTGAAACAGAGACTACGGTACAAACAAACTTGATTAACAACTCTTTTTATTTATTTTTTACCTACAAGTGAAAGTTTTGTCCAGCCTACAACATCTTATTTGCGAAATAAGAGTTTGTAGGCATAACACGCACTGACATAATGTTAGAGATTCTAATAATCAAAATTAATCACGTAGAATAAAACATAAAGATTTTCAAACTATCTAATTAAAATATAACGCATTAACATAAACTTCTTGTCAAGTTTTTCTTAAGCGCTCATTAGTCTGTTGACTTAAGTGACGTAATGGAGATGCTGTTATATACCTAGATTACGTATGATGTTTATGTAAATGATGGCAAAGTTAGCGATTTCTGCATAATAAGCTGACAACAAAAACGTTTAACAAAAAATTGTAGAACGAATAAGAATTTGTGTTTATAAAATCAAACTTTATTTAATAAAGTGCTGTCAAAGGTTGTAATTTTCCATGAAAATAATTGAAAAATAAAAAATGTGATATCCAATAGGATATCACATTTTTTATTTTTCAATTATTCTCCCATAATATGGGAGATGATATTCCGTCGCATGTGTAAAGGATTGTAATTCTGATGATTGTAATGATATTTGAATTCACAGTGTTATTTTATGTGTTACTAGCGACGCGCCCTCACTTCGCTTTGGTGTAGTGTGGAATTTGACACCATGTAATATGCATGTAAACCTTTCTCTTAAATCACTCTATCTATTAGATAAAACCGCATCAAAACTCGTTGCGTAGTTTTAAAGATCTATAGGTACAGACAGCGGGAAGTGACTTCTATGTAGTGATGGTGATACTACCTAGGTCCGCTGAGTTACAAATAGGGACTTCACAGTTATAACATTTTGTTAATTGAAATAAGGTTTGGATAATTATTGTTTTACACTCTAAATATTCTTTTGTTTGTTGCAGGTACACATCAGTTAATATTGTATTAAGTTCACAACTCAGAGAGAGTGTTTCGGGTAAAGTACTCATTAAAGTACATAAAACGTCTCCGTATCAGCTTGGCCAAAAATGCTTTTGTGTGTCTATTTGTCTGGCTGTCCGGCTGTTCTCCCCTACAGGTCTCATTTCTCAACCGACTCAAGTGAAACTTTGTGAGCAGATTCGATAATTATATAAAAAAATCTGTCGATTCATATTTAAGCCATTTCGAATAATGTTCATAAATGTCACAAACGCGAGGTCAGCAGCTCGCAGAGCCACTAGTTATAGAACAGTCGATAAAACATGAAAGTGGACCTTTTACTGCTCTAAGGAATTATTTATTCTCAAACTTTAATTTGCTTCAACACGATATTTTTAGATTCCCAGACATGTAAGCTAAAATTAAACTAATGAATATTTAGAACTACATTTGATAGAAAAAAATCGTGCACATTACTAGTTCTTGTCTGCAGATCAGGATTTAAATAATGACCAAGAAATTCCTGTTTGCTCGTTCTAATAATATGCTCATATAGATTTTCAATAAAACTTCTGAATAAATTAAAATAAAAAAGACGGTGATCATGTTCTTGCTATAATCAATAAGAAATTCCGTCTGGTGGTTGCTCGCTTGCATCAAAAAACTAGTAAACCGATTTCAAATTTTCAAAAAATGGAACCAACTTGGGAACAATCCTGATAAAGTAACGATTAAATCATTTCAATCGGTTCAGCCGTTTTCGAGTAATCGGTGGACATACACAAAAAAAACAAATATACAGACGAACATAGAACCTCCTCCTTTTTTGAAGTCGGTTAAAAATAGCACCACTAGGAAGCACCAAAGTAAAATAATGCTAACTGTCAGTGCCCTCGTCAATGTTTTGTTCAAATAATAACAGATAAAACTAAGAGATATAGTTTTTGTCCCCAAACAAAACAAAGACTTGATTATAAATACACTAATGTGTGTTAATCTGTTTGACGTCAAATCAAATGAGTTTTCTCATGACCTTTAATTGCACTTCGCTTTAACATAAATATAGCATACTTACGTAATTAAGGTTAGATATAGGCTGCTACGGAAATCCTATTATCGTAATGGTTTTATTGCTCTAAAGAGATAACTTAAAATGTGTAGTCCATATAAATATTAAAACTATGACAAATGACAAATATTCAGCCACGTGTCTGATCCTAATGGAAGTATAAATTAAAAACTAATCGTATATCAAATATACTTATGATCTATTTGAAACGATTTTAATGAAATTAATTATGCTTCTTTCTAAGATGTTGTAATCAATTTTATTTAAACTAAACCATTTTAAGTGAATAGTAAAAGACAATCATGTCAATGAGTATGCAATTGTAGGTAAATTTTGATTCCTCGAGAGCACTACGGTTTTGGCATTATTAAACAGTGATAAACTTTATTAAGAAACGCAGTACACACTGCATCGGAAGCGGTATCATAAAACAATTTATCAAGAGCAAAAATTGGAGACGTAGGAAATAGTTTATCTTGCCTTAAAGCAGGAACTGTCAAGCGAATAGGTCAAGTCAAGGCTGATCATTAAATATCTCTAGATCATCAATATCAGACAAATATACAAGCATAAAGATTCAATTGCAGCCATAACGATGTTTAAAATAGCTTGAAGGGTTAAAATATTGATAAAATCGTGATTTGCCACTCACGGTTAACGGAAGTGATGCCGCCATCTTGTCCACACGTGACTTCCGGAGCCTTTCTACAAACAAAAATATTGTATTGAATGTAAGTATTGTGGCAACCATAGCTGTTGATATGTCGTTAGCATGTCAGTCGGCAATGTTGACGAATGTAAATAGTTTTTAAATGCGAACTATTGACATTTAATTTTCGACGTCTTGGCGTTGCGCGATACGATAATCCTTACTAATATTATAAATGCGAAAGTCCGTTTGTTTGTTTGTTTGTTTGTTACGCCTTCACGTCTTAACTACTGAACCGATCATCATGAAATCAACACGTTGTCAGGGGTACAGAGAAGGACATAGGGTACCTTTCATCCCGAAAAAATGTATTGTTCCCGAGGGATAGCAAAAATATCTTTACACGCAGACGAAGTCGCGGGGGGCCGCTAGTAATTAATAAATGTTTGAATTGAGAAAGATTAAGATTTTGGAGTCTCACAGGGTAGTGCTTTGGGGCGAGGCTTGTTGATAATGTATGTAATTAACGGTGACACCTTATCATAATAAACTAACAGTCTGTCTGTGTTTTAGTGAGTCGTTTCGGTCTACATGCTATTGTTATGTCACCTAGAACCAGTTGGCTATTAGAGCAGCCATTTTGATTCAAACAACTCATTACCTCCTCACAGCTAACCGTGAGATAACATTTACAATTAAAATTAACTCGACGTTGACTTAATTTTCCATTATATACGGTAGTTAGTGTTTTAAACGGCAATACTAGTATTTCTGAGCATAATATTGCGTATTTTTGTTTGGTATAAATGGAGAATATATTGAGCAGTGTGATTCCCAGTAAATTATTACTTTTTAGACTTTATAACCGGGATAGTGATTAATTGTGTAGTAAAATAATGTTAATATTCTCCCCAAAAACATAGCTGTTTCTGTGTTTATTGCTCTTAAATACATATATACATAATTATCATAAAAGTATTTTTGTTTGTTGTTGAGGTATCTGATAAATTAAAAAATATACTTACGTAATCGCGCTATCAGAATTAAAAAATATGTTTAAGCCTGCGGTAAAAAAAAACTTTTTACATAGATAGGTATGTACATAGTTTTTTTTAGTAGAATAGAATAGCAATAGAATCAGGTAATTCTGATCAAAAGTAGTTAAAATAATGATAATGATTTCCAAACGATGGTTGTGCACAAAGATGAATGAAGCAGATTACGTTTGCATAGAACCGAAAGTTAATTGATTCGAATCCAAGTTTTAAAATAAATGAGCCAATACCTGTAATAAATGTATTAAATTAGGCAAGTTAATGTAATATGCGTTGCAAATTTACATAATAAGTTTTCGGAGGGCGTCCCAAATATTCACACGCTTACGACGTAACTGTTTGTTGATTTATTAAAGAAAATGTCTCTCTTACATAGACTAATTATATTACTTTTGAAATCATTGCTCTCTTAATTGTTCTCTAATTACTGAGGATCATGATCACGGCTGCTTTTATGATTAGTCTTCATCGCTCTCGGTCTCAGCAACTATGTTGCTCTCACTGCTTGATGAAATTTGCTTGAGGAAGATGCTACACTTCCTTGATCAGACCATCTGGTTGGTGAACGACCTCGGGCTCTCTTGCCTTTCTTTTATTATTTACTCGTGGCCGCCCGTGGTTTCACCCGCGTGGTTCCCGTTCCCGTGGGAATATCGGGATGAAAAGTACCCTATGTTTTAATCCAGGCTATCTACTATCTGTGTGCCAAATTTCAACCAAATCCGTTCAGTAGTTTTTGCGTGATTGAGGAACAAACATCCAAACCCACAAACTTTCACATTTATAATATTAGTAGGATTTGATCAAAATATGTGGCTTAGCCGTTTCGTTACAACAAGATGAATTTTTTTTCACCTTACGCCCATGTGACTATAGGGAAATGGCCAAGCAACATATTTTGCCTAAGATGTAGAGTTTGAGAAATTAGATTTATAGAGTCAGGGTGTGTAGAGTTATAAGCTTGGCTCTACATGAGGTCTGATAACTTTTTGATAGTGCAAGCCATCCATATAGTCTCGTCTTGGCCACATTTTATAATATGTAAATAATTTTGGTGGGATAAATCATTTACCAGTGCAATCTTAACCATTTTAGAATAATTATAGTGGCAATCTTAAATGTCAATATCTCGTTTATTATTCTACTATTCTACTAACGTTTTAATTGCTCAACTCATCGACTTAATAACTTGTTTTCCTTGAAAACTACTCTTATGATATTCGTCAAAAAGTAGTTTCTGCTAGGTTTAATATCGTAGTAAGTTTTATTAGATAGATTTTTTTAAGTCACTTTTTATGAAGAATATATATTAAATCGACCATAAAACAGTATTTTGGTACGATCGTGATTTCATTGTTAATGCATAAATTTAGTTATAGTTGACGTTTAATGCACAGACTAATATAATTATTAAGAATTTTGTAGATACTAATATGCCAATCGTGTAGGAATTCGTCCAAGGTGTAGGACTGTAGATCATGGCAAGATACTGCCACGGGAGCGGCCTTCCTCTTGCAGTTGATTCATATATAAGTCATTTCGAAAAATGTTCAAAAATGTCACCAAAGCAAAGTCAGCAGCTCGCAGACCTACTAGTTATAGATGAGTCTATAAAACATGAAAGTGGACTTTTTACTGTTCTAACGAATTATATGAATAATTATAAATATAAATGATCTCAAACTTTAATTAACTTCAACACGATAATGTTGACTTCGAACTGTTATCATTATGATAGTCAGTGACACCTCCTATGTAGACCACACTCTGGATAGCAGTTAAGCCACTGTTTGTATGGTGGTAGAAAGCGCAACCGGGCCGCATGCACACGTAGCATTGTTATGAATATTATGAATTTTTAAACCGACTCGCTCCGATACTGTCACGTGACACAGTTCCATTCAACTCGATACTCGGTTTAGAATCGATTAGAATATGAATAACCCTTGATGAAGGCCTAATAGAATCTCGTTTTAGAACATTTAGTGAATTTAAATGATGATGAAGGAAGTTGTTTTCTTAATCCTTAACTTTCTTCTGATTAACAATTTCTCATTATGATCTTATGTTTGGTTCACATTATTCCAGTTGCAATCACAGGTTTTCTGTACATTTACTTTATTCATCAACACGATATTCACAATTAAGGTTGTTTATAGGAATATTTAGCCTCTAATTGTCATTCAAACACAGTACAAAGTACCTATCCAGAGTTATGAGTGGGTAATTAACCACACTCTTATACATTAATTAAGAGAATGAAGTCATTACATGAGTCTAATATTTTTTTTATTTCTTCACACATTTAAATGTCCCTTAGTCGACTTTTATTGTATTATAAAATTAAAGGTGTTGTTGTTTTTACATCCTCATTTTTTGCTGAGAAATAACCGATACGTAGGTATAAAAAAAGTAGTTACATCACCTAACAAGATGAATAGCCGTGGTCTATAAGACGCTGGTCGAGATTACATAACGGACGATGGCAACACTGAGTTCTGGCTTTGTCGATTAATTGCTATTAATGGCTGACTCACGCGCTGTCTCTTTGATATTTTCTTGATTTTTGTAAGCAAGCAAGAATAGGAAAAAAGTAAAACCTAAGTTGCCTAAGGCTAATAAAATATTGTATGGAGTGATCACCTCACTTTTCGGAAAGGAAGCAGCTCAATGGCTAAGTCAGATCTTCGCAAAATACACCGAGCCAACCTTGTGCTAATTAATTGTGCCTAGCTAAAAGTTTGTGGCACTGGCCAGGCCACAAATTTTTTTAGAGTAGGGACTTACAGTTTAAAATCTCTTGACAATGTTTCTGAGGCTAGATCAAAACTACCCCAGTTTTGATCTAACCTCTAGCAGGGGGAGTATTGAGTTCCGAGTTATTGTTAAGTCGGCCGAGTAGTATAAAATGTTGCCTGAGATGGATTCGTCTATCGGCATTTGGGGCTGATATCTAAGAACATAATTTTTTCTTCTTAAATTTTTTGATGAGAAGACAAATCTCTGCTAAGTATTTGTGTGAAAAATATCAGTTATACAAGGTTTTTCTTTTACACAAATGTATTGTTTTACATTAGAATTAGAGGTAAACACAAAATAATGGTTGTATCTTGTCGATATCTAGTTAACGGGGGTTGTTCTATATTCATCCTTTATCTACCATCATTGTTTGTATCTGAAAACAAGATTATTTGTTATTTGAGAATTTGTAAACATGTCAAAATATGTAATATATACCATCGCACTTCGAAAAGAGATATTATATTACTAAATTCTGAAGTAGGTCAGTTAGTTATTAAGTTTTGTACATCTAATGCTCTCAAAGAAGCTTTTAAGTTTGAAACAAAAGTGAGAATTAGCGATATTAAATTACACGACTGAAAAACATCCAATTAGTAAATTTTGTGAGCAACTGGTTCCCAAGGGATCGAATATTTAAGTATGTTTATTTATCATACCGAGCTTGTTTTGTTTCATTGTGGTCGCCAGACCGAATAAATAAATCATTACAATGAGATTAACCTCACAAGTAACAATGTCACTTATTATTATCAAGATATTTACAAAACGTCAATGATATAGAATGTTAGCAGATCAACGCAACTGCACAAACAATATTCATTATAGTGATTGTTAGTGCATTGTTTACACTAAATTAAATTTTGCAGTCGTTTTTTATTAGAATTTTGCAAATAAATAACAATAATAATCTTAGTTGCCATTATGAGGACGAATCAAAAAGTCCGTCTTTTAAATCTGTGTTAATCTTTTTAATCTGTATTAATTTGAAGTTTGTCCTATGAAAATATTATTTCTTTAGTTGGGAAAAAAATATTACTAATTGACTTTTAAGATTAGTTAAACTTTTATAATTTATTATCGGTAAATTTTAAATCGTTTAATTTGTCTTTTATATTAGTGGACTTAGATTATGGTTGAAATATAAAATGTAATTAATGAAATTAGTCAACGAGTTTTTGTAGTATCGATATTTTACTAAAATTATAATAAATCCTACTAATATTATAAATGTAAAAGTTTGTGGGTTTGGATGTTTAGATGTTTGGATGTTTGTTCCTCAATCACGCAAAAACTACTTAACGGATTTGCTTAAATTTGGCACACAGATAATAGATAGCCTAGATTAAAACATAGATTAGGTACTTTTAATCCCGATATTCACACGGAAACGGGAACCACACGGGTGAAACCGCGGCGACCGCTAGTATAAAATAAAAACAAGTACGTCAATCCCCATTTTTTTTGGGGAATGACGTACTTATTACTTAACTCATGAGTTATTACATAAGTATACTCTATGCATGCTATTGCGTATTATTTAGGGTTCTAGTTAATCCATTTCATACGCTTTCCATCAATGATTCTTCCATCGGCACTGGTCACGGTAAGCGGATACTTTTCCATACAAATCGATGAGGCATGAATGCAACCAATACCACACTATCATGTAGCACTTTTGAATTTTTGCTTTAAATATGCTTGTAAGACAGGAATTAGGAGCAATTATTCATGCTTTCATCTTCATCATCATATCAGCCGCACGACACCCACTGCTGGGTATAGGCCTCCCCAAGACGTTTTCATCCCCCTTTCATTGACAAAAGAAATGTCGGAAGTTTCTAACTTTTTGCTAAAACAGTAAAATTAGAGACATCCAACAATTTCAATATTTTATTGAGTTGGTGCGATCTCTTAATTTCTTTCCATAATTATAATAATTTTGACTCCACTATGAGGCATCAATATTAACTGACATCTCTGAGTGCGGCTGCAAACTGTTTTAATTTTAAACAAAGCTATAAGTAGGTAATGTTTTAATAACAGCTAATTAATTAAAAGCTTTAAAAATAATTTTCAATACGTGTACAATAAATAGGGTTGCCAACTTTTTTAAACAAAAAATAAAGTACTTATACCTATATATATATGTCTGAGGAGGAAAATAAATAGTATTTTACCAAAAAATACTACTCTGTGATGCTGATAACAGTACTTTGTATACTTGCTTTATTTTTAGTCAACAGTAAAAAGTATAATGTAGTAAAAAACAGTATAATACAGAGTTTTAACAGAACTGTTAGCAACCCTAACAACTAATTGATGCAGACCATCGGATTTGTGTTAATGACGGCTAGTTCGAGCTCGTTAGTTTGTACATACATACATACACTCACGCCTGTTTCCCATGGGGGTAGGCAGAGACTATGGATCGCCACCTGCTACGATCCTTGCACACTTCTTTCGCTTCATTCATATCCATCAATCTTTTCATACATGCCCTGCGGTTTTTGTCACTGCGTACACCAGCCTTTTTTATAATAACCTCTATTTGGTCCGCGTAGGTTTTTCTGGGACGCCCTCGTGCAATCGTTCCTTCCACATTCGCACAGTATATCTCTTTCGTGATTCGCCTTTCATTCATCCTCTCTAAGTGACCAAACCACTGGAGCATTCCTTTCTCAATTCTTGTCACTATATCATCTTTCAGACCACACCTTTTGCGAATCACCTCATTGCTCACTCTATCACTCAGTTTAACTCCACATATTTTCCTCAACGATGGCATCTCTACCGCATTTATTCTGCTTTCATTCTTCTTCTGCCATACCCAAGATTCACTTCCATACATCAGTGTCGGTACCAGCACTCCGTTATGAATAGCCATTCGCGCCTTTGCAGAAACGGTTTGGCTACTCATAACCGAGTGTATAGCACCACTCACCGAATTTCCTTTCTTCACTCGTCTTTCTATGCCTTCCTCACTCTTTCCGTCCCTTGTGAACAAACTCCCCAAGTATACAAACTCACGGACTTGTTCCACTTTTTCGCCACCTAACATTACCGTACAGTCAGTCATTTCTTCATCTCTCTCAAACACCATCACTTTAGTCTTAGTTACATTCACTTTCATCCCTTTTCTCACAAAATCTTCATTCATAACCGACATCATTTCCTGCATCTCTTGCGCAGAAGACGCAAGTATAACTTGGTCGTCAGCGTAGAGAAGGCACTTGATTTGAGTCCCATTCATCACAACCCCACAGTCACGTTCTTTCAGACCTTTCATACAACTGTCCAAAAACAGATTAAAGAGCCATGGTGACGCAACACATCCCTGTCTGACACCCCTAGAGATGCCAAACCAGTCAGTGTATACGCCGTCAATCCTGACGCATGCACGGGAATCCTCATAGAGAGATTTCAGTGCATGAATCAGTCTGCTCTCCAATCCGTATTCGGACAACACCTTCCATAGCTCATTCCTGTCAACTCGATCGTAGGCCTTCTCCAGGTCCACAAAGGCACAGTAAACCTTTTTGTGCTTAGCCAGGTGTTTTTCGGTTAAGCACCTCAAGGAGAAGACCTGATCCGTGCATCCCATTCCCTTTCTGAATCCCGCTTGCACATCCCAAATACTCTGATCAGTTTTTTGCATCACTCTTTCAATCAGTACCTTTGCATACAATTTACTGACAATGCTGAGAAGACTGATCCCGCGGTAGTTTTTAGCATCCTGCCGTGACCCTTTCCCTTTGTACAGCGGCACGACCACGGCTTTACGCCAATCTTCCGGCACTTTGCCACTGTTCCAACATTTATTAAAGATCAGGCACAGCCAGGACGCAACCAGCTCTTTCCCACCTCTCAGCATTTCAACAGTAATTCTGTCATATCCTGCTGCTTTCCCTTTTTTCATGCTCTTCATTGCACTAATAATCTCATCCATATATATATCTCTTTCATCCACTTCTGTCTCTTCCTCGTCTTCCACCCTTTTATCCGAGGCTTCTAGCATAGAGCCATCCGCCTCAAACAAACTCTCAAAATATTTCATCCACTCCTGTAGTACACCTTTTTCATCTGTCACTAGCTCACCTTTTTCATCTCTTATCACATTCATTTTAGACTTATGTGATCCACTTCGAGACGTTTTCACTTGTTTCCAAAACAATTTTATATTGTCTCGAAAGTTATCACAGAGTTTGAAGTCACACTTTTCTTTCATCTTTCTCTTTTTTTCGTCTACTTTTTCTTTCACTACTTTCTTAATCCTTTTAAACTCCCTTGCAACTGTATCAACATCATCTTCTGTAACACTTGCATTCACTCTTTTACTGGCTTTGATGGCCAGCAGATCCTGCCATACTTTTTTCTTTTCATTCACTATCTGTCTTACCTCACTATCCCACCAGTTTATTGGGGGAGCATTCTTCCTTTTACTCACTCCACATATTTCCTCAGCTGTTTCAGTCACACCTTTTTTAAACTTTTCCCAAACTTCCTCAAGCTTGCCATCTTTCACTTCAGCCACATTTCCCAATCGTTCTTTCAATTTGCACAAATATGTCTTTTGCACTTCCACTTCATCCAGGTTCTCAACTTTTACTCTAGTCAGCTCCGTTGTTGACACTGTGGGACGATGACGCCAACTTTTGAACAGACCACTAACCCGAGACACTACAAGAAAGTGGTCTGTTCCAATGTTACTACCCCTAAAGACCCTGGAGTCTACAACTCTGCCCTTCAGTCTTTCATCAACAATCACAAAATCGATCATACTCTTCTTTTCCCCTCTCTGCCAAGTGTACATATGAATTTCCTTGTGGTCAAACATGGTGTTCGTTACCACAAGATTCTTTTCTAAACATACCTCAATCAAACTCCTGCCATTATCATTTACTCTTTTGTCTCCATATATTCCTAAAACTCCCTCACATCCCTCTCTTCTCACACCTACCCATCCGTTAAAATCTCCAAGCATAACTATCCTTTCATTATCTTTGCATTCATTCAAGATGTCTTCCACACTTTTCCAGAAATCCTCCTTTTCCGTTGCTGACTTGGATATATCGGGAGCATACACGCCAATGACGCGTATCCGAAGTAATCCTACTTTGAGTCTAACCCAGAGAAGTCTGGGACTAACACACTCATACTCAGTCATGCATTCTATCATCCTTTCCGACAGCAGGAGTCCCACGCCCATACTCGCGTGCTCATTTTCGGCAACGCCCGACCACAGAACTTTAAACGGGCCATGTTCTGAGACTCCTTTGCCCTTTCTTTTCGTCTCGTTCACGCATAAAACATCCAACTTCTTTTCTTCCATAATCAAACACACCTCATCCATTTTCTCCTCCATCGCTCCACATACATTCAGCGTAGCAAAACGGGTCTCCGATGCCCGCTTTTCGCCCCGAGAGAAACAAGTTACGCGTGATGAGTGGCGAGCTCTATCGCCGCAGCCAGGTTTATTAAAAAAATTTGAAACCATTTTGTTCCCACGATTAGCTAGGGAAAGACAACTGTTCACCACACAGAGCCCCGCGTGTGTGGTAAGGCTATTTACGCCTGGAGGGCACCAATTTCCAGGGTGGCACGCTTATGACTAGGCACGCCCCTAGCCATGCAGCCATCGGCACGGCAGACCTTAGCTTAGCGGAGGGGAAGGAATAGGATTAGGATAGGGATGTGAGGTGGGTATAGGAGTGTGTAAAATGGGACGGATCAGGGTACAAAAAGGACACCGTTGCTGCGGGGGAGTTGAGAGGTTGCAGCAGCGGAGGCTGAGGGTCCGGGGGCGCTTACCCGTACTTGTCATAGGGAAACCGGACAAGTCCTCTGAACAAGTTTGTGCGGAACGGAATAACTGCAAATTATTAAAGGAGTTGTGATATCGCGCCATTTCCTGAATGAATGGAGATACATTCATCATGATATTAAAGTCTTTAACAGAAATGACATTTGCGGAGGTCTGTCGAGTGCACAAAGGCGGCCTAATTGGGATTAACTTCTCAATTGCGTCCTTGTGTACTTAATTACTCATAACTGGGGGAGCAAAGGTCACGTGATTCAGACTGCGCACGCGCCTCCCAAGTCGACTGCCGCAACGAACAGTATCGAATCTGCAAAATATCTATTTTTGTATTATTGCATCAATGGATAGAAGAAATATGATTCTATTTTAGACGACCTCTGTGGTCGAGTGGTTTGCACGCCGGTTTTCAAGGTGTCACCATCTCTTGAGGTCCCGGGTTTGATCCCCGGCTGGGTCAATGTAGAAAATGAACTTTTCAATATTGTCTCAGGTCTGGGTGTTTGTGATACCACCGTTGTTTCTGATTTCCATAGCACAAGTGCTTTAGCTACTTACTTTGGGATTGGAGCAATGTATGTGATGTTGTCAAATATTTATTTATATTTATTTATTTATTTTATTTATTAGGGCCTTATAGAATCATTATTTGCTAATAATTGCCTAATAATTAGGCAAATATTTTTTTTATTTAAAAAAGTATTATTTTGAATCGAATAATATACAAACTTCATATTGTGAGCGACGAACATTATCGAATGAAGTAAACTTGATACTATTCTAGCACAACGGTATGCAAATTGCAGGCGTAGATCGATAGTGTTCTCCGATGTGAAAAGAGGAGGTTAGTTCGTTATTATTTACTTACTATTTGCTTTTTTTGCATTATAATAAGTTTAAGTAACGGTTAACTAGTAAAACTATCGAAATTGATAGATTCGATAGTGTCCGTATAAGTTCGTGTAACGAATCTGCCACTTTCGATAAAATTTCAGATTTTAAAAGCATCGAATACTATCGAATCAGCCATATTCGATTAAATTCCAGATTTTAAAAGCATTTAATACTATCGAATGTGAAATATCTCGGAAAATATAAATAGTTATTAGGCACAAAAAAAGTCATTCAATAATAAACTTTTATGGCACAATTCAAAATTATAATTTTGTGTCGTATTTTGTGAACTTTAAACTCACGCAACGCAAGTTCCACCTGATTAAAGTGTAAAAATTATAGAGGTTTTTGATGGACTTATGATGATGGTCATGATGTGTAGTAACCAATATTGTTATTGCATATTATAAGGATATTTCAAATAACCTTATACAATATAACCAATAAAATCACAAGTAAGCTTATTTTTAGCACCTATTGTTGAAAACCTCAAGCCATCAAGAAAAATGCAATTTTCCGGTTAAGTTCTATTAAAAACGTGATCTCCCCGTGAATTTCCTCGACGTAATGCAATAAGCATATGATATGGTGTATGCAACGTGACCGGCACGTGTCCGTGACGTGTCCGTGATATTATGTTGTTACAAACCATCGAATTAGAGGACGGACAATCATGTTCCTTGTAAAACATGGGTATAGGCGGATGTGTATTTTTAGATTCAGACAATCATATTGAAGGAAACCTGTTTACCTATTGTACGGGACTTGAAAATTAAATACTTATTAAGGAACTTGGTTGCAGAAATGCATGAATGTCTGTGTCGCCTTGTCATTATCGATTTCCGAGTTGATGTTATATTATAACCAATAGAAATTAACTTACTTGTCGAATAAGAAATATCTTTCAACGTCTAATGGTAATTATTACGACTACCTATATAAGTATATTTAAGTCTCTTACAGTGGACAGTGGAACTATGATTGCAAATAAACCGGTTTCAAACCAGAATATGGTTTAAAACCACCAGAACATTTTCAGTACATTAATGAAATAATAAGTAATCTAGTCCTACTAATATTATAAATGTGAATGTTTGTGGGTTTGGATGTTTAGATGTTTGGATGTTTCTTCCTCAATCACGCAAAAACTACTGAACGGATTTGGTTGAAATTTTGCACACAGATATTATATACCCTGGATTAAAACATAGGATACTTTTTATAGATATTCCTACAAGAACGGGAACCACGCGGGTGAAACCGCGGGCGGCCGCTAGTACCTAATAAACTTTAAAATAAAGGTAGAGGTCAATTTATTTCACCTAACCTCTTTATTTTTAAAGCGTTATTTCATTAATAAAAACAATACTTAAAACATGGCCATGGTTTTAAACCATAATCTGGTTTAAAATCAGAATTTGAAACTATAAGTAAGTGAAGCATGCACTGCATGCATTTTGATTTGCACAAGTTTTTAAAAACCATTTTCTGTTTCAAAGTAGACATTTGCAAGAAAGGAAATGAGTCACCCGCGTTGTATTTTCCTCACTTTCCTCCATATACGAGTAGGTACTACTTAATGCTGGAATGAAGGAAATTTCTAGAATTAGCATAGCGCAGGCACCGGCTGCATCGCTAAACAACGGCTGATTTGTAAGGCTAAAGACGGCGACATCCTGTTGGTAGCTGGGAACCCACGCTGGGGCCCGATTCGTGCGCACTGCAACATATCTCATATTCGACATTATCTCTAATCACAATTCTCCATTAAAAATATCACTGAAATCACTATGGCAATCAAAAATCTTATTATCAGCAATTTTTGACCTTACAAGTCGATTGACTTTGCAGCCTTTATGATTTCTTGGTTTTTCTATGAGCTAAAAACAAACTTAAATCTGAACTACTGAACTGGAACTATCGTGACTCGGAGGACTTATTAGTATGTATAAAATAGCACTTAATAATTAACGAATCGCCAAAAACTTAGCAATCTTCTATAATAGTACGTATTACTTTTGATGACAGATAAGGTAACACTAGCTTATAAATTATTAAAATATTTGTATAGAAATTTAAATTGTCATATTTTTAATTTAATTAAGAAGTTTATTTCTCTTTTCATTAAAATTTTACAGTCAAAGTTGCCGTAGGTACCGCTACATCTAGACCGGTTAATTCACACAAGATTACCACGATACAGGCTAAGCCTAGTGTGGAATTTTAGTTTTAAGAATCCTACATGTAATCCATTTTGAAATAAAGAATTTTATTTATTATTATTTAAGATATCTCGAATTCGACATTATCTCTAATCCCAAATCTCTATAAAAAATGTCACTAAAATCTCTATATGGCAGCCAATAATCTTATTCTTAGCGATTTTCGACATTAAAAATCGAATTACTTTGCAATCTTTATGTTTTCTTGACTTTTACGAGATATCTCGAGTTCAACACTATGTCCGGTGCCCGAGAACTACTACCTGGGGGCTTATTCTCGCACACTAAGATATTTCTCGTAATCGAGATTATCTCTTATCACAAATCCCTATAAAATGTCACTAAAATTTCTATATGGCAGCCAACAATCTTATTCTCAGCGATTTTCGACATTACAAGTCGAAAGCCTTTGCAATCTCTACGATTTCTTGACTTTTTCGAGATATCTTGAATTTAAAACTATATCACGCGTCCGGGTCAAACGAAATGGTATTACCTATATATGTAAAACAGAACTGCAACTAAAACGACTTCTAATATTTAAAATATAAGTATATTGAAAAAACAGTATATTGAAATTGTTATTATAATAATTTAATCCCATTGATCTCTAGTTCTTCAATAGTAATAATTGTAATTATGAATACATAGTCACGTTTTTACAGAAAAAATGATTCATACAGTAAACACAGTTTTACACAAGTACAAACATAATTTAATATTCCAGCTGAGAACTTTTCTCCTCATTATTTGAGATATTATAAAGAAAAAGATGATTGTTACCTTGATTTCCAAATATTATAGTTTAAATACTGGTAAGGTATGTATTGCAGCAATGGCATTGCGGTGCAGCGCGTTGCCACACTTTGTAATTGGCTGCATCCATCGTTCCGAATCAGACATGCATTGTGGTTTTACTAAGTCCTAATTTTGCGAATCCTTAGTTTAATGAAAAAAAAAACTTTTTAAAAACACGTTTTTAAAATGGACTAAATTATTACAAAAAAAATCAGACTAAAACATTAAAACGGACTTAGTAAAACAGACTTAAAAGTAACAAATAAAATTTTCTGTAAATATTTATAACCCTATACCTACAGAGATTTTAAACCTAAAAACGTGGGGCGCATTTTGTAAAATTTATCATCCATATTGTCTTTAGCATGCGCCTCACGTTTTTAGGATTAAAATTTCTGCTAGGAGAGCTAGGATAAAATCGTTCGCAAACTTTGTGGAGAAACACACAAACAAACAAACAAACGCGAAAGCAACCTAATAAAAACGTGTTAAAATACACCGCAGCATACGAAAATCATTGATAGGTCATGTTATGTGTTGAAAATTAAGATTTTTAGATGGATGGAAGGAAAGAGCAAGACCTCAAAAAAGATGGATGGATTGTGTGTGCAATGAAATGAAGAAAGAAGTGGATTTCAATATGATGATAAGAAAGAATGGAAGAGGGCGTACTGCGCCGTCCCCAACGATGATGATGATGATGAAATAAGTAATTAAACAAGTAAACGAGCGTGAAATTCTATCCGTCCATAAAGTTTCGTTAGCGAATCATGAAACATGTTACCGAGGTAATCCCTCTTTTATGGTGATCTCGGCTTTTAACATCTCATAATGTTGGTTTTATGATCCATCTACAAATTAGCCGAGGCTTCAATCTGTAATACAAAGTATGTTTCTTATAACTAGTTTACAACCATTAGTTTAGTTTCAATAGTCGACAAACATGAATTTCAGCACGGACCGCACGTACGGAAATGGTAAATTATGTTCATGGAAAATTTTCACACTTTAATTTTCTGGTTGTGATAAATATGGTACAACAAATTACCATTTCACCAGTTCAGTTATTTATAGGTCGTTATCTAACTAATTGATATGTTGTGTTTGCTTTAGGTTAGTAGAGATGAACTTTTTTAGAACGCTGAAAAGCTTTAAATTATTTGTTACCTACTAAAGATGCCCTTTGAATGTTTGAGGAGCATTGTCCAAGTGAACTTCAAGGTGAATAACAAATTAATGACAGACAATAAAACCATAAAATTTAAACTTGTCTTGATAGCAATAATGAGATACAGTACAGGTACTTATTATTTTTTCTGTGATACAAGTATGCTTAGTTATTCGTTCATCATATCAGCCACACGACACCCACTGCTGGGTATAGGCCTCCCCTAAGGATCTCCACAACGATCGGTCCTGCGCTGCCTGCATCCACTGGCTTTCCGCGACCTCCACCAGATCGTCGGTCCACCTTGTCGGGGGCCTACCCACGGAGCGTCGTCCGGTGCGCGGTCGCCATTCCAGAACCTTTCTGCCCCAACGGCCATCGGTTCTTCTCGCTATGTGTCCCGCCCATTGCCACTTCAGCTGAGCAATCCTTCGAGCGATGTCGGTTACTTTAGTTCTCCTGCGGATCTCCTCGTTTCTGATTTGATCACGTAGGGAAACGCCGAGCATGGCTCTCTCCATTGCACGCTGAGTGACCTTGAGCCTCCTTATGAGACCCATAGTTAGCGGCCACGTTTCACTGCCGTAAGTCATCACTGGCAACACACACTGTTCATAGACTTTCGTCTTGAGACACTGAGGTAAGTCGGACGCGAAGATTTTTCGAAGCTTCCCGAATGCTGCCCACCCGAGTTGGATTCGACGAGAGATCTCTTTCTCGAAGTTGTACCTACCTAACTGGACTGCCTGTCCTAGGTATACGTAATGGTCAACAACTTCAAGTGTAGTGTTCCCAACATGAACTGGAGAGGGTACAACATGGGCATTTGACATAATTTTCGTCTTATCCATGTTCATCCTAAGACCCACTCTTTGGGAAGCACTACGGAGATCTTCGAGCATTGTGTTCAGGTCTTCCATGGTCTCAGCCATAAGGACTATATCATCGGCAAAACGAAGGTGTGTTAGGTACTGGCCATTAATGTTGATGCCGAGTCCTTTCCAGTCCAAGAGCTTAAAGATGTCCTCCAATGCAGCTGTGAACAGTTTCGGAGAAATAACGTCTCCCTGTCTCACACCACGCTGCAGTTGGATAGGATTTGTGCTCTGGTTCTGTACTCGGATCGTCATGGTGGCATTTTGGTATAAGTACCTCAACACCTCGATATACCTATAGTCCACTTGGCACCTTTGGAGAGACTGCAGCACCGCCCAGGTTTCAATCGAATCAAAGGCTTTCTCATAGTCCACGAACGCCAAGCAAAGTGGCTCATTATACTCCTCAGTCTTCTGTATAACCTGCCGCAGCGTATGGATGTGGTCTATGGTGCTAAAGCCTTTTCGGAACCCGGCTTGTTCGGGAGGTTGGAAGTCGTCGAACTTGCGAGCGAGACGATTCGTAAGGACTCTCGAAAACAACTTATAGACATGACTCAGAAGCGAGATGGGTCTATATATATGGGTCTATCTATATAAGTTATTCGTTACCTACTTATTAATGGATCGAAATTTATTCCAATTATGTGTTTGTTCTACTTAATGAGACACATATTTACTGTAATAATGTTAATTAATATTATCTTTTTTTAAATAAAGATTTCGCAAATAAATTGATATGATACCGTTAGCCACTATTTATCTGGCAAAACTATAGCAACTGTAGTAACTTTTCGTACATGTATAGTAGTCAAGGCATTTATTTTCACAATAACGGCGGGAAATCGCTCTCTGCCAACATAAATGACACATTTGCAGGTTTTGTTTGTCAAAGGAAATACTGAGTAATAAAATACGCTACACTGCGCCAAATTACTCACTCCGCAAATATCAGAGCCACAATATTTCTATTTATTGTGGACTGATTCACTTATTCCTGTTACAACAAAACTGTGTCTTTAATACGAGTAAAGCTGAATGCGATAGCAGCTGTGTATGAGGTATAGTTCCAGTAATTTGTAATTTGAATCGTATACTTCCGATGCAGTAGTGATGACGTTAAGAGACACTCGTGAAATGTATCGCTAATGAATTTGTAGAATGAGAAATGTACTTTTTTCATTATCATTATCATCACGAGCCTCTTTGGGTCTATTTCTGGACATAGTCTTCTACCAAAGTCGTCCACTGGGTCCTGTTTTGCACCTTTGTCGTCCAGTTGCATTTCTTCCTTAAATTACAAACATAAATACTTTTATAAAGTAACTATTTCTTGAATTTTGGCGGAACCTTCATAATTTTGTATGTGAAATCAGCATAAGTAGGCACATTTATAATTAACAAAATGTATTTTTTTAAATAGTTGTCAAATGAACATGAACGAAACACAATCATACTTTAGTAAAACCACAGATAACTACTATAGTTAAACCCATTTTGGCGTAAATATTATTAGGTCTATATGAATCAACAATGTTTAAATTGGCTATATTCCTGGTATCGACTGGAAATTAACTTCATTTACATTGTTGATTTATATTAAAAACGACCGAAACAGTAAGTAGGTCCCAATAAACCATTTATATAGATTAAAGCTGCTCTAATTCGTAATTGAAAAGAGATAAAATGATGGGACTAGATCGTCCGCTGATTGATGAATTGATCGATATACGATCGATCTGATTATAATTGATCGCTACGATTGATCCAATCATTTTTGAGGTCAAACTCAAACATATAAATATCAACCTTCAGTGTGTCTCATTCAAATTCCTTTTTTAAGATACAAGGGGGGCTACTCAAATGGCCACTTTTCTATTCGTTCACTAACTTAAAAATTCAAAATAAGCCATAAACTCTAAAATTGCTTGTCGTAGGCTTGTCACTTCCCTACAATACAACAATGTCTGTGATTTAAATAATCTTGCGACGTGTGAGTTGATCGTTTAATTGCTTATTTTTAAGCTTTAAGTTAGCGAACAAATAGAAAAGTGGCCATTTGAGTAGCCCCCCTAGTGAGAATATAACAAAAAGGAAAAATATGTAATTTTGTCCAAACGCTGAACTCTATATTTTTTGTCGCACTGCTGCCTCTTCTCAAGTGGTAGCAATAAAAATTAATTAAGTGTAATGATTTGCTTCAAGTAAAGGGGCATTTACATGAGTCGATTTTTCGGGCGACTTTTAGTGGACTAGGGCTTTTTATCGACAATCGCTTGTAAAATGGAATCGGCACCTCATTGAAGTTAGATTTGCGATTCGATTTTACAAGCGATTGTCAATAAAAGGCCCTATTCGACTAAAGTTGCCCGGAAACTCGACCCGTGTAAATGCCCCATAACTGTTCTAATAGCGTGTCTATTAATAACGTAATTATTAATTATGTATTGAATCCGACGTGATGCAAAGGCTCGCCGAGCAATATGCATGCGATGCACTTGCAATTAGTACACTTGATTAACTTATTAAGTATTCGATGTTGTTTATTGCTTTGTTTGTATTGTCCTTGAACAAATCAAAGTTCTGTTTTAAAGTGTTTTTATTTAAAAAAAGGTAGTGGACGGTTTTGAGATGCAAACTAAATTGGCAGGTTTTTTTTCCAGTGTTTTAATTTTAATACTCTATTTTTGTCTTGGACGAAGTGGTTGATTCGTCCAAGATTTTTGTCAAAACTTTAAGTTTGGTTTGTTTTACTTTATTAAATCAATTCGAGCTAATTGCAAAATGAATAAAAATGTCGTAACTTAAAGTATGCCAAACGCATTTTAACGAAACAACATAAATGTCTCGCTCCACATAGTTAAAAGTTAAAATATAGAGATCGGTCCAAAAGATTTGGCGACATGCTCATATAAGGCGAACTTATTAGAACGCTCGGTGGAAATGTCAATGACTTAGCGAATAAGGAAACTTGCACACAATCAATAGGATTTCGACGTACGATTATGCAACGTCGAAAAACTAGACTGACCAATTTTGTAACACTCCTACGGAAATAATTTTAAAATGGACTGACGAGATTAACTATTTCGAGGCTACTTTTTAAGTTATTTTGTAGATAAATCTTCTTATGAAAAATGTAAGCAGATTAAAAAAATTGTTACTTAGATTTTGAAAACACTAAAGGCAATTAATACCAGATGTTTGACTGGAAAATCGTTAATAAGATACTAAGCATAACATAAACATAACTTAGCTCACTCAACCTAAGATAAATAATTGGGTTTAAAGTACAAAATGACTTCCAGTCGAATAATTGAGCCTCAAAGCTGACCAGTTGAAAACAAAATCAAAACTTGCTCAACAAATTTACAAGTTTATTAATCTAACCTTTGGCTATTAAACTCTATCTCAAAATAGCAAAATGAAAATGAAAATAACCTAACAAATTAATGCTGAATAGAATTAACCAATAAACAAATATTTCAATATTAGTCCCTAAACTTTTTCCTCCTCCCAGAAAGACATGATTCTCTCGGGACCTAGCTTTGGTCTATTAGTGCCTGCTTCGGGCACTAACTTCTGGTTGAAATTAAGGCCAGTATATTCCTAAAACTCTGTCTCTGTCTTTTTCTTTAAGTGTGAAGAGTAATGAAAATAACCTTTCAATGTTTTTGTTGTTATTTTGAGCATAAAGTCACTTTTTGAACAAGTAACCGTTGAATATTCTTCTATATGTTATTTATTACCTATTTTTCTATATATTTTTCGTGAATAAAGGATTAATAAACTTTAAGTAAGTATTATCCAAAAAATATAAAAGTAATGAAAATTTTCTTTCTCTTTGCATATTTTTTTAGTCGAGTGAAGATACGAATATCATATTTTTAACCGTAAAATAATCAAGATCGTTTATGAAACTTAAACATATTTTTTTATCTACTCAAATAATATTTGATTGTTTATCGTTGAATCAAAAATAGGCCAAAGTCGATAATTTGGAATATACTGGCCTGAATTTATATAAAATTACTCATCAAGTTGACACAGAATTTCCGAACTAAAAGCATAACACACAATGACTGTTATTAGTTAGTCAAATTATTGTTATCGAGTTATGTTTATTTTGTACTAATTACAATTAGCAGCGGGTACGGTCGGCAGCAGCATTCACACTCTGATTCACCGCCCAAGGTCTGTTTTGTTTACGGTACGCCTCTTATACACACAAATAGTTTTGGCATGTGCAATTATAATAACGGTTTAACTATAAGTTAAACAATAGGATAAAAGTCAAAGTCAGGATGCATGCAGCGCAGGACCGATCGTCGTGGAGATCCTTAGGGGAGGCCTATACCCAGCAGTGGGTGTCGTGCGGCTGATATGATGATGATGATGAGTCAAAGTCAAAGTCAAATAAGCTTTATTCAAATAAACTTAATTATTAAGTACTTTTGAATCGTCTATATTTTCCTACCACCCGTTCCAGACTTTTTTAGCTGACAAGAAGAACGGGCGCAAGAAACTTATCAGCTGTAACAGCCATAAGTAACGATATTTACAAACTTGAATGAATCGTATAAACAGGTTCATTATTTTTATAAACAGGTTCATTCGTATTTAAATAATAAGTGATAAAAATAAAATTAAAATAAACTGACGTACTTTTTTAACATACAGAAATCAAAGAAAATACTTTGATGCATTGCCAGAATTGTAATTTTAACTTGCCTGTCAAATGTCGAAAACGTAGGAAAAAGAAAACACAATTCACTTTTGTAAAGCCAATGGGGTTGGCAACGCAAAAGATGTCGCTGCGTACGCTTGTTTCATAAGACAGTAAACGTTCAGAACAAAATGTATGGGAAAATAGGTATTTATTTTGTGGGTTTTTTTAACCGAAAAAGACCCATTGACCCAAAATGGATATAAAAGACTATTCTACAATGCGAATGCCGGAGTTTAAAGCCAAATATTAAGACGTTTTTATTCTTAAAGAATTTTTCATTTTTTTCTGTATCCAGATTTTTCGGAAATTTGTAAGTGCCAACATTTTTAAAGCTTAAGAAAACGATTTTTTAAGTAAAAGTCCTTTGTTTTCATAGTTCTCGTGGAACAAGCGTACGCAGCGCCATTTTGACAGTTGCCTTCCCCATTATGACAGTTCACTTGTCCATCAACGCCACCTAGTGAGGAAAATAGTTACTATTTATTGTTTTAAAATGACTCTTGGAAAATCTCTCATTGTCTTTGTTATGTTCTAACATCGATTTTTTCCGATGCCCATTTTTTAACACGTTTTTATCTTGAAGTATACGACATCGCCAAGCCATAGTAAACAAATGTGGTTGCCATGGATACCGAGGTGAGTTACTATGGCAAGGCGATATCATACTACTACTGCGCGGATATGTGAGAAAAGGCCTTAGATTAGACGTAATAAAGGAGGGGAAAAAAATCCTCTTCAATGCCATAACTTTACGTCGAACCGGTTTGTCGGTAGGGCCATTAAGTTTGTATGATTAATTTGTTTCCGAGTTACAAAATATTTATATTCTTATATTTTATGTATGGATTCTAAAAGTTATTTTTCCACCATAGTATAGACTTTTCGGATTTTAAATGATTAATTATTATGATTTGTGGTCTTCAATAATCGAAGTTTGTGATGAAAATAAGATGGACGTTTATATCGGACATTGTCAAGCAGGCCCTTGGTCTATTTAAGCATCAATAAATACCTATACCTACAGTCAAACTACATAAAGTAGTTTTGTGGGACTATACCAACCATTTTGATAAAAGAAAAATAAAAAGGTATAAAGGCATTCAATATTTCATAGTAATTTTCTCTCTCGGAATAAAGAATTGACTAATGTGTCATATTCGTATGAAAACAAATTAAAATTTTAGATTTTTTGTAGTCCCTGTAAAATAAAATAAACTAAAAAACATTATAGGTAGGTACTGTGAAAGAAATTGTTCAAAGTTTTTCAGCCGCTCTTAGTAAAAAATAATCTTATGCACATGTGAACATGGTTTCTTTTTGACATGTCAGAAGCGGTAATCAAACCTGCGTATCTTTGTGTTGTAACCGCAAACGAACAATGCCTAAATTCAAGGCGATCTGTAGGTACGGTCAGCGTCAGAAGTAACTGAACGTTTTGGAAACTATATCGGGATTTACATCATATTATAGGTACCAGTTTATTTTTGAGACTCCGATATTTTGGCGCAGTTGCATGCGCCATGATCACGGAAGAACTGTCGATTGTTGCGTGCGGGTAGATGTTATTGGCAGACGAATCGGTCTACCCTCCGTCTAGTTCTTTTATTATGCCGAGCTAAATAACGGAGTCTGAAAAATAAACAGGTACATGATGTAAATCCCGATATAGTTTATTCTAATCCATACTAATATTATAAATGCGAAAGTAACTCTGTCCGTCTGTCTGTCTGTCACGCTTTCACGCCTAAACTACTGAACCGATTTTGATGAAATTTGGCACAGAATAGAGTAGAGCACGATAAAGGACATAGGCTATCTTTTATTGCAAAATGAGGGCTGGAGGGTTAAAATAGGGGATGAAAGTTTGATTGTACCACAGAATAGAGAGACTACAGAAGTTGTGCTACTGTCGTATTTATAAGGTAGACCTACTTACATACTTTTACAATACGAGATGATGTTGTTTAATCGAATACCATTGAATCAAATTGACAGGATGAAAATTAAAATCAATAATACAAAATCCGTAATCCATACTAATATTAACTAATTATAAATGTTAATGTAAATCTGTCTGTCTGTCTGTTGCACTTTCACGCCTAAACTACTGAACCGATTTTGATGAAATTTCGTATCTATAGAGAAATAGGGGACAAAATTGTATGAGAGGAAAAGGCGGGGCACCGCCGCCTAATCAGGCGGGTCCCCACCGAGTGATTACGTGAATCCCTTAATACGGCTGTTCTGATTTTGATGAAATTAAAACATAAAATACTATTCGACCTGGTTAAAGGGTTCCCAAGGATTTTCTTGAATATCCACGCGGACAAAGTCGCGGGCAGAAGCTAGTAACGTTAAAAACCATGGAAATTTGAAACAATATTAAATCGTCTATTGCATTTATTTAGTAGCATTTACTTGAAATGACAAAAACTGTAGGCTCGATAAATGGCGTTGATAAACAGACAAATGTCAACATTGCTAACAACCAACGAACGCCAAGGAATGAAAATGACTTTTGCACAGGCTGGTTTATTTTTCAAAGCCAATTTTGACACTTCACTTGTTCGTCAACGCCATCTCGAGAGGCAAATAGTTACTATATTTTTTTAATGTCATTTAAACAGATGTTACAAAATACTGAAGTCACTTCTGAGACTGACTGTATACAGACTAAAACTGTGTTGACGAAACCCATATTGAATCGTGTCTTTGTTTGTTCACAGGTAAGATCCAGTTACGGTGCATATTTTGTTAGTACGCGCACTAACAATTTGTATAGCACAGCATACAATGTAACATAAGCCAGTAAGTTTATATGTAAAAGTAAGTACAATGTAGAGGGCAAAAACCTCACCAAAAGTCGTGCTTAGCATTGTATTCAGCTGTCATAAACAAATGAAGTGGTTTTCTTTGGGATTTTCGCATAATTATATAACTGAGTCAAAAGTATATTAGATTTGAGCATAAAATTCGTAGCTGTCTGATTTCAGAAAAGATGTAGAACAAATGTTGTTGTTTATTATGTTATACTATCCGCGTCAATTGGTAATGCGCCTGGCGGCCATGATTTTAACCTCAAAAACGAAAAACAATTGTAATTTTCTCATATACCTAGACCCTTTCTTATTAAAAATAAGAATTCAATAATTAATATACTATATTACCTATTAGAATTTTACTGTTTTTTGTCATTTTTAGTTGCGGATGACGATGATTTGTATGTTAATTTGACAAGGTTCCAGCGCATTACCAATTGACGGGGATAGTAAGTAAACTACTCCTGCTGCGAGGTTGTTGGTGTTTTAGAAATAACCCTGCTTACTCTATTATCGTTAAGAAATTCCAACAAGCTTACCTGAATTTCGATGTTTTAGTTAGACCAGTGGTTCTTAACCTTTTTGGCTGGCGACCCAAAGTAGAAAAATATTTGAAGTCTGCGACCCTAATCTTAATATTTTATTTTCCAGTAACAGGTACTAAAATGACATGTTATTTGTTTTTGACTAGTGGCCATCCGCGACTTGTCTGCGTGGACAGATTTTTTGCTATTCCTGGGAAACTGTTCGTTTGTGTATATGTGTGGGATAATTTAAAAATATAATGTCGGGATTTTGGGTTGTTGTCAAGGATAAAACAGCCGCGCAGCGCGTTTTTTTATTCAGTTTCATCAACTTATCTTATTAATATGCCTGTCTATCGTAAAAAAACGGCCGCGCAGCGCGATTTTTAATCAGTTTTATCCACTAATCATGTACTTGCCTGTCTATAACAAAAAAATGCGATTTTTGGTCAGTTTAGAATGGGAGTAATAATAAATTTGAGAATACTTTGTGTTATGAGATCGATCGAATAAAAAATAAAAATATGCGCAATTTAAAACGTAACATTTTATCACTTCTTAAAGTCTTTGGGGGCCCATGACCCAACTCAATACCTCTCGCGACCCGAAATTGGGTCGCGACCCGAGGTTAAGAATCGCTGTTTTAGACGGTAGACCCGCAAGTATAAGAAACTAATCTGTTTGCCTATAGAGTTCAGGTATCTGATCATCTATTACTTATCTGCGTAATGTGTTTACCGGTGCGGTAAACAATAAACATGGGTTGTTTACGGCGGTGGTTGGTAAACAATCCGTGATACAGATCAAAATCAATTTGTGGACATTGATTTGAAGCTAATGGTCTATGCCATAATGCCATAGTACTTATACCCAGGGTTGATATGATTTAAATCACTTGATTTAAATCAGTGATTTAAATCGCGATTAAAATCAAGTGCATTTTTTATAAAAATCAATGATTTAAATCAATACTTTTTTACTGCAACCAAATCAGTCAAAAATATGTCAAAGAACTTCTTAGTTCCTTAAGCAATAAAAAAAATGGCATCGAGAAGGCAGCCGAATTTGAAACAACAAAACTAAAAATATTTTCCGTAATTCCGTATTCATTAAAATAACAGTGTGTTTTTTAAAAAGTGATTTGATTTTAGAAGAACTTTTTGATTTTTGATAATTTTATAATATTCTTTGTTACTTAAGTAAGTAGGTATTAATTTGCTGAATGTATGTAAGGTACTATTTAAATGTTGAACTGTTTTGTTTAAAATAATGTTACTTTGTTAATTTTATTAATAATTGTCATTAAAAAAAAATATATGTAGTTTTTTTATTACTAATAACTGACTACTAAAATAAATAGATCAGAATATTAAAAAAAAACAAAAAAAATCCGATTTAAATCAAATAAATCCGATTTAAATCAAATAAATCCGATTAATTTGATTTATTTAAAAAAATCATGATTTTTATCAACCCTGCTTATACCATAGACTCTATGGTTTAGTCAGAGGCACAGATTAGATAAGTACGGAAGTGGTTTCACAGAGGAGTCAATCGAGGTTATTTTTCAAGTGATATGATAATCTTAATGTAAATTTAGTTGTAGTTAAAAGACACAAAACAATTTTGCTCAAATATCTTCGTTAATTGATACTTGAGGTGAACAGTTCACTGTTGGCCTGACAACAACACATTATTGGACCAAAATGTACAAAAGTGGTTTGGTATATTAAATCACTTTTCATGTAAAGTTGGACTTAAAAAGTTCAATACCAATCAACCTGTGCCAGTTAAGAAACATTTTTGGCTAGCTAATGTAAATACATTTAATAAAATAGTATTTACAGTACATAATATACTATTATAAGTACATAATATACTATTACTAAGTCTGGAACGGGTGGTAGGAAAATATAGACGATTCAAAAGTACTTAATAATTAAGTTTATTTGAATAAAGCTTATTTGACTTTGACTTTGATAAAAAAAATACACAGTTTAGAGTTAACTTAGTAGAGTATAGAATCAACTTAGTTCAAAATGTGAATAAATCTTTGAAATTGACATTTTTATCATATTTTACGCATATACACACACAATAAGTTTACCATTGAATACTCAGTTTGAAAAAACATATCTAGGTACTTGAAAATCAGTTTTTTACACAGCAAATTCAATAATATTAGTATTAAATTAACTATAAATGATATCAACAAATAAATTATATCACGTAAAAAATGCATGATACGGATTAAGATTAATGGCTACGGATTGTCTTATCTCCGACGTAACTGTTATCTAAAGAAGATTAATTTTCAAATAAGCTAGTGCAAACTATTTTAATTTTAGCAGACACGATAGACTACTACTTATACAGATAGACTCTGATTGCTGGTAATTAATCGATCAATATCATTATCACAACGATTTTTTTGAAATTCAGCGATAAGAAGTTACCCATAAGAAGAACCCTATGTCAATCGTGTTCCCATTTTATTTTATAATGCAGAATAAATTGTACTGTGTGACTGTGATCGTTACCGTGAAAATGGGTATGTTTATTATTTTGGAAAATTACGAGGGTGGTTTGATAAGTCCATGACTTTAAAAGAAGAAATACTTTTTATTCATAATTTATTTTTGTGTCTTAAAAAGAAACACCTTAAGGAATCTTTACACTGCATTTTTTCTGCAAAAGATTATTACTTTTGGAAACAAAAAGCTCAAGCGACTTCTAACTTTTCTTAATGACCCTGTCGACCCTCTCGGCGGCACTCATGACATCAAAACTCATCAAATGAAGATGCGAATCCTTCCTATTCCCTAGATTCAATCCATTGAGATTTTTTCTCCTACCAAACATGAATAAATGTCTTGGCGGGCAAAGATTTTCATCAAGCCAAAAGGCGGTGTCTGAAATGAGCCGTCATTTCAGTTACCAGTTTTCAGGCGATGAAAGAAAACAATAATGGGTTAAAGAAGTAGGAACTTCGTTGGACTAAATACGCAGAGCTAAAATAAGATTATATAGAGTATAATAAAACAAATTATTCCGAAAAAAAG
Source organism: Agriphila tristella (assembly GCA_928269145.1). Taxonomy (NCBI): domain Eukaryota; kingdom Metazoa; phylum Arthropoda; class Insecta; order Lepidoptera; family Crambidae; genus Agriphila; species Agriphila tristella. The sequence continues at coordinate 61,486,250 of OV743429.1, read as the reverse complement.
TGTTTCTTCATTACAAAGTCATGGACTTATCAATCCACCCTCGTATCATTAAATAATTTATAATGTTAATATCATTTCTCCATCAACATCAAACCATTTTTATGAAATTTCACTTTTAGAGATACCATAAAGTTTATGGCATAAACCATTTATACGGCGCATATAATGTAAAAACTTCATAAAATTAGTAAAAATTCACATGCCTTCAATTTTCGTGTAAATTTTTAGAAACCTCTTTGTTAGTAAGCTTGCATATAACTGTCTCGTAGTAATTGCATTACGCAAGTCCATTGAGGGCATTGCGTAAACTAATACGGCTATATCCGTCAGTTTCCTGGCATTGTATGTGATGTAATTGACAGAATTCGTCACGTCAACGGATTTGTGAAAAGTAATACCACTGCCGCTGAGCCAACGCGACGTAATCATAATTTAAATCGAGTTGATAGATTTGTGCACGCCAGCGTTTTATCTTAGCATAGTGGGTAGAGAGTTCTGAAAATCTATAAAAAAACATCGATATCTATTAAGGCCGTACCTATTTATAGTAAAATCTAAAACAGCGGTTTAAAAATTTTGAGAAATTACTAATTGAAACAAAGTATCAAAATAAAAAATGGTAAAACAAACCAAGAAATCAACAAGAAAATCGGCAAGATCAGACGGCAAATATTTATCGAATAGATAAGACGTTCACAACATCATCGTGAGTGTTGTGATTGCACTGAATGAAACTATGTCATTCACATATTGCTGCGTGGACGCAGAAAAGTATTGATAGGTAGGTTAAATGATTAAAAACATTTATTAATAAGGATTCAAAACAAGGAAGTCGATATAAGTAACCTTAGAGCATCGCGGAAGTAAGTAACAGAACTTTTTTTGTATTCCTTCGGCTGGCGTCTAGCGCTCTTTACTAATTTTCATTCGACATTCAAAAACCGTATTTTTGAATCGTTCATGAGTCATCAACTGTCACCCAGTCTCTTTGGTCAGCGGTTTTTGAGTGTCATTTTTGTCAATTAAGTCGCATGCGATTTAAGTCACACGAACGAACGATTTCAAACAAATGATTCCCCCTGCCTTTGCACAAAACGTGCACCTCAAAGTCATTTAATTATAGCGTGTGATAATAGCCGGTATTCAAAGTTGAGGAAATAATAAGCTCGAAGCCCGGTGGCTGTTTTTATAGCGAATTCTTGGCAAGTGTGGGCAACGCGCCGGCGCGGCGTAGGATTTCTCATGATTCTCTGGCTAGATCGTGTTTGGTTTCCGCGTTTTTTCATTCAGTATTAATAATGTGACCAGACCATATTGAATGCTAATAATTATATAATTATAATATAACGATGTTGGTGTACTTATGACAGGAATATTATGTGAGCATATTATTTGGTGCTCGTTCTAGCCAGCCTCAATAACGATTTAACACAATTTTTAAAAGACGATGTATTTTGACAGGTTGATAAGTAACAATAAAACCCTGTATCACGCGATATAGGTAACAGTGGCGAAGGGTCCATACATGCCGATTCCTATTGGCTTCCCTTTTAGAAATCCCACCCTTGCAATCCACCATACAGTTAGGAGAATTTTTAGAGAAATTATTGGTCCAGCTTACCTTTGCCATATTTCGACTTCTCGCCACTGATAGGTTAATATTTATAACGTGTTTAGGTGAACATGCTGGGGGGCAAAAAGTCCTAAAAATATCGATTTTTCATACTTTTTATCACTTATCATATCTTTTGATAAGAATTAAGGCAATGTTACCTTGAAAGTTTTTCACCATAAATTGATTTTGTTTATTTGTCATCTAAAATTAATCTTTATTCGTTATATCGCTATTTCTCACAATACAACTCAACTGTGAGCATTAGCATATGTAGTTACTTATAATTAATAGTTTAATTTTTTATGCTTGGTTTCAAAGCAATGGAAATCTATTTTTAACTCTTTGTGTTACTTATTTAAATTTACTAGTGATGTATTATTATTTCTTTTCATTGTTTAAAACAGTCACGCAATTGATGGATTACTGTTCTTGTCTTCAATAGTGTCTGGGCATTAGCGAGTTCTAATGTTAGAGTTTTGGACCAATGACTAGTAAACACGTCTTTGAAATGTAAGGCATATGTTTGTGACTGTTGTCCACATTATCCTTCCTAGAAAAGCAAAACATGCGGATAAAACGTGTCAAAGTCAAGTTTTGTATATAACCCAATTAACTTGTCAATTAATAATGATTCAGGTAATAAACATCGTTCACGCAAACCTGCAAAATCATAATCTAAAAATTAAACGCTATTTTTTATAATTAAACGTCCTATTTTTTTATATTTATCTATATACTTAAACGTGCCTTAGTAAATCACAACCGTATAAACGTTGCATTGATGAGGAAGGAAATGCTGAAACAGATAGCGACAAACGATGTTTGGTTAAAGTTTAAAAAAATATGAGTTCTTGGTAGGTTTAGTTTACTCCTGCGATTCGGAGGATAAGCACATTTCTATAAAAAAATGGTACTAGGATTTTTTTTTATTGGTCAATTACAATGTAATACGTGGATTTATTTAACAACTTTGAGACAATTTAACCACAACCCTAGCCTAGTACAATGTATGAAGTGAGAAAAATTTCAATAACTTTGTGACAATTTACAATAACGCCAGTAGTCTTTATTATACAAACTTATAGAGAGCATGATATTTTTAGCAGTAAGTAAATGCAAAAAATACTATTTTATAGCAAGAGATATTTTTTATCGGATGATACAGATGTATTGTAGCGTGTCTAACATGCTTTGCCAGTAGACACTACACCTAAACATCTATTGTACACCAAAATATAATGATCCAGTGCTATTTGTCGCACGTCGCACGCCATTGTTGGTGTCAAATACTCTCGACCGAATTTAGTATCACTTCCTCCGCTATTTTTGAGTGCGACAATGTCTACCATTATCCATTGTTTTTGTAGTTTTGTCATAAATTAGGATAAAGAGGTCAATGTTGCGACTGTCTTCGAAATCTGAATGAAGCATACCTGAGTTGTTTTGTAGATTATGACCTGGAAATACACTTTAGTATATCAAATTTTTCTAGTCGTTATATCCAAATTATATACTGGTGATAACACATCTAGTTTACAAATGTATTTATTAGAATCAATTCAATTTAAAAAGAAAAAAAACATCACGAGTTGTGAAGTCTGCTTTCTAATGTTAACCTTTGTAAAACCAGATCGAGTCCCGCCCAGGAGTTTGTATTTTAACACAGAAAAGCGTATTATTAGTAAAATAAATTGGACGCAAAATATTAAACCGTTGAATAGTCGTAATTGGCCTACACAATTGTTAAATATGTTTGTAACTTTAAATGATATCGTGCTGTGTACCTGTCCCTAATAAATAAAATAACATATTCGTCACACCATTTATGTTTATCCTACCGCACCACACAACAACAATAATACCACCAGCTTCAGCGTTAAGTATAGTCATTTTATTCCGCTTCGGTTGCATCCATAAACATTCTACTCGCCGAACTATTAATATAGTACGTTTAATAATAGGTATATTGTATAATATAATTCGCAACAATAATATGTGCTACAACATCCGAGGCGTTGCCGCTACTTCCTGCATCACAAACAGATGCCACAAACAGGAAACTTTGCAGTAATTACAGTCTGTACAGTTGTATTATCTGTGTATTAAATTGCTTGACCACAGGTCTTGTGCGCGTCTTTTATTTCTTTGATTTTTCTACACTAGATGATGAAAATAACAAATATGCCCTGCCTTACCGCATTATGAACATATATGAAACTATAGGGGAAACCAGGCAGATGCTAAAACTGACTCAATTCCTTTACCCGCTTTGTTTTGTTCACCTTAAGAAATTCCTACCTCTTCAAATCTGTTCTGTCTCTGCCGCCAGCCACCACTTGTCCGTGACCATGACTGGAAGCAAGTAAAATTTCCTGTTGGTGTAAAATAAAACCGTAAAAGTAAAAAAGAACAGAGAAGATCTAGAACATGTCGTAAAAATGCCACAATCTTTAATAGAAAAATGTTGAACCTATGCATTGTAGAATCAGAATAGGTGTCCAAAACAGTGAGAACTAAGTGCGATACGAGCACGATAAATGGCAACACAGTGCACGCACAGCGATGCACAAAATGCTGCCTGGAAAACCCTTTTTCACACTAAAAGTGCACTCATAGGGATGTGACACATAAGATTTTTTCATTGATGAATGAAATTTTATTTCTTTTATATTCTTTCAACTGTTAAAGTTTAAAGTAAAATGGTGTTTCTGTACCTATCCAATAAGTATATGTTACCCATAAACACAGATTACCATCCAAACCTAATCTCAATTTTTGACAAAATTAGAATGTAATTTTTCAACACACTTGCTCGTAAAGTGAGCCCTAATACATCGCTTTTAGGGCCATAAACCGAGCTATAACAAATGCGTGCAATAATATATAAAACACTAGTTGGTTATAGAATTATCCCTACAAAGTTAAATAGGTACCTTACTGCAAGTTATATGCGAGTAAACAGAGCATTCCCAATTTAACCGGGTAGGTAGTTATTTTTTTAGTAACAACAAAGAGGTTTTATGCCGCTGAAAATTCATATGCATTTTTTGGAATAAATAAACGTGTAAGTCCTTAATTAAGTCAAACAAATATTTATTATTATTAAATTATTCATAATTCACAATATTTTGTTTTAAATTTTAAAATATTTGCATTTTCTCACTTAAAATTATAATTTTGAAGTAGGCTGTATGTTGGCAGTATGCTCACTCACCCTTTTGTTCGCAAAATATTCTTGCATTGGGCGTGTGAAAAAAACAAAAAAAACCTGCGCGCCTTTTCCCACAGAGAAAGCAATAACTACGTAAGACCTTTTCCCATCATAATTATCATATTTTGTTTTTGTCGTATTTGTTGCTGTGTGGTGAATTACTTTGCTTTTTCCTCGCAAACGTCGTATGAAGAAAGCAAGCAAATAAATATATTTGTATTTGTATTTGTATTGGAAACTCGTGAGCTTTTGCTTATTGCACACTCGGCTGAGTTGCGCCCTCGTCTGCGGCTCGGGCTGCAACCCACAGCCTTGTGTGCAATGAGCAACCTAAGCTAACTTGTCTCATAATGTACTATTGTACAATCCTATAATTATAAAGCATTATAGTTACTATTTATGCCAAAAATCTAATAATTGTGTGTGAACTCTGAGCTTCAAAAATCTTGCCAAACCGTTAAATCGAGCAAAATGACCTACATTTCATATTCAAGTTGCAAGTTACTTATAGTCGTACACTTACAATAAGGTATATTTTACAGTGAAACTGTTAACATGACAATGTGATGTGACAGTAAAGGTAACTCTACTAATGCAATAGTAATAGTAAATAAAATAAACGAAACTGCGAGAGAACTCGAGATGTTTTCGACATACGTGTCAGTGTGTCGGCGTCGTGTTTGGCGACCGCTAAACCTGTTCGGTGTAAATATCGATAATTTGACTGGGAGTCGATAATATTGACAACGTGTCCGATATAAGGTACGCAATAAGATTACTGCGGAGTTTCGGATTTATGTTTAAAAATAGTATTTGTCTATGCTAATTTATCAAGGGGTAATACGCAAAATTCATAAGTTTTTTTTCATAACAATGTAAATATTAATCGAACACAATACGTTACTTAAATATTTTTAACAATAGGTCTTTGAATAGGTACCCACACTACAAATAATTTGAGTAACTAACTTTTTATTAGTGAAGTACTAGCGGCCGCCCGCGGTTTCACCCGCGTGGTTCCCGTTCCCGTGGGAATATCGGGATAAAAAGTACTCTATGTTTTAATCTAGGCTATCTACTATCTGTGTGCCAAATTTCAACCAAATCCGTTCAGTAGTTTTAGCGTGATTGAGGAACAAACATCCAAACAGCCAAACCCACAAACTTTCACATTTATAATACTAGCGGCCGCCCGCGGTTTCACCCGCGTGGTTCCCGTTCCCGTGAGAATATCGGGATAAAAAGTATTCTATGTTTTAATCTAGGCTATATACTATCTGTGTGCCAAATTTCAACCAAATCCGTTCCGTAGTTTTTGCGTGATTGAGGAACAAACATCCAAACATCTAAACATCCAAACCCACAAATTTTCACATTTATAATATTAGTAGGATTAGTAGGACTAGCTTCAGCCCGTGCCTTTATCCGCGAGAATTGACTCATGCTACGGTAACATACAATGTTTACAAACAAAGTTTCATCCAAATGCGATCAGCCGTTTTTGTGTGATTAAGTAACAAATATTCAAACATTCGCACTAAATAGGAAGTAGGATTAAATATAGAAATACTTAGTATTTATCGATATATTTGTGCCGCCATGGCCTCCTTCCCTAGCCTGGCAGTGAAAGCCAGTCGGCTGGCGTTTGGCAAACAGCCCTCGAGTGCCAGTTCTCTCCGAATGTCGGAAACATCCGCAAATATTGTGACCGATGTGGCCAGGAATGTTGTTACGAACATTGGCATTAGAAATTGTTAGATAAGTAGTTCAATAATTTTGGATCAGCCCCCTGATAACTGCAGTTACATTGCTGCTTTAAGTGAGGTAGTTGTCATATTGGTTCTTACTAAAGCAGCAATGTAACTGCGATTTCTGACAGAGTTGATTGCAACAATATTACAAAGTCAGGGGGCAGGTGAATAAAATGGTCTGATCTAATTCTAAACAAAATATCCATATCCATATAATCCATGGATTGGATTACGTGCATGGCAAAAGAAATCGGATAGTGAAACTACAAGTAGTTACACTATAACTGGACCAAACCACAGAATAAATAATAGTACACCAAACGTCAAAAGTATATTGACCAAAACAAAGTCAAATTATTATTTAAGGAAATATTTTTTTACCAAAAAAATTAGACTTACGTATTTTTTTATATTTTTAGTTAATCGCATATATTCTAGTCGTTGTTTTATTCGGAAATACCAGTTAATTTCTTAATTTTAATGTTTTAGGAACTTACTATTGTCTCATTTCAAGTCATATTTCGTTGATTTTTTTTGAAAACATTTATTAGACTTTAGTTAGAGAAAACAATAATCTTCTATCTGAATCCATGTTCGCACCAACTGATATAAAAGTTATACAAAGTCGCACGCCCTTTCAAGCGTCGGAATTTTAATAAACACCCAAGTGTTACATTCCTCATTGAAAATTAGCAGCTTCTATAAATACTTATATATTTTTCATGTATAGTATACCTTACTTAGTGTTTACATCAAAGCATCATGTAAAATTTTCATTCCTTCCTTTACTTTTTATGCACGTTTCCGAGTCTAACTGAACGTGTAATGAATATTGAGCAAAGAGATGCGGACGAGATCATATTATTATAAAAGTTGTATCAGTTATTCTGTTTCTATTAAAGCTCAGATTAACCATAAACAAAAAGTCATAAAGGTGGCAAATAAGCAAAATACTTACCTTGTTAAGTTTATAAAAATGTTATGGGTAGGTACAAATTTGCCGTTCTATGAGAAAACAAAAAGAAGCTACAAATAATTTTTGTTTAGAAACTCAAGAATACTCTTGAATTTACTTAGAGCATCGCGGCTTCGTACAGAAACCCGTCTTGCTCTAAGACTACTTAGAACAAGAAATATAAAAGTTTGGCTATTGTTTGAACAAAATTATCGAATTAATTAAAATAACATAAACTTACGTTATCTTCTTTTAGGAAAGTGGAATTTGTGAAAAACGGATGTTCTGGGAAACATTTTATTTAAAAACCGTATCATTAAAAAAAAAAATATCGGATCGGATGTTTTAGGAACGGACATTAATTAGGGAAACAGATCGAACGTTCCGAAAGAGTTATATGGCAAAAGAATAAATAAGATATTATGGTCTGTTGTTTTATGTAAACTTCCAAGTGAAGCGGAGAAATCAGAACATTAACTCTCTTGTTAAGTTAAATCGCCTTTGAATTGGCTACCAGATTGAGGTGCAATCGCTTCCTCGTGCAATACCTACGTGTGCCGCATAGCGATATCTCCGGAATTATCCGCGAGTTTCTTCTCATTTACGTGCGTCCAGTATACCTGCTTGATAGTGGATACGGACATGCTTTTGTCATATGAATGTTGTTTGAATGACACCTGCATCAAATCAAGGCAATACATGTAAAAATATATTTATTGTTCGAGATGGCGAGCAATTCGACAAAGGGTCAAATTATTTTGATTTCAGACATACTCTTGTATCAGACCAGATCCCATAATGAGATTTTTTGACTTTACCCCTGATATTTCAGAAAATTTCCTGACATTCAACGTTTTGTACATCAATATTCCATATTCAGTTGACTTTGATTATCTTCTCTACCCAAAATGATTTAAAAATATGTGTTTTCATTACTTACACAATTTCTTTTTGGAATAAAAAAATCTCTGTCAATTACAGGTTTTCCCTGTTTTCCTGGCCGATGGCTAGAATTCCTGACATGTCAGGAAAATTCCTATCGTCTGGTAACCCTATTGTATCTGAATGTTATAAAAATCTGCTCAAAATCAAGGTAAAAACAGCCTGGTCACGTAAAATCGGGTACCTTGATTGAATGGTAATTTCAGAAGAGGTCAGTTCTTTGATCCCAGGTAGGTATATGCTTCTGAATCTTTTTTACCTAGATTTTTTTCTAGATGATGAGATGACGTATGAGATATGAAATAAAACTATTCTATAGCTTGAGTAATAAGCTATACAGGAAAGGAAAATAGATTCAATAAATATATTCACTTTTATCTCTAGCGACATAACACGATCAACCAACTCACGCCATGCTTGCTAAGCTCTAGACTCTAGGTCACCCATCGCATGTGTCCATAAGCGGTTATGTAACACATTCACAAACACCCACACGCTCGATAACCATTATTTAATATTCTTTTTAAGGCTTTGATCGGTAATACTTTTTGCAATCTATAATAACATCGCATAGGGTCAAAAAACTTTATCGAATGTGGACAGAAAGTAGCGAGAGAGGTTTTTACACTGAAGATTATTTATTCTGTGGTAGCACTTAGACAATTATAGAGGCACAAAATTTGCTATTCAATACAATAGCGGATCCATTACTGCTCTAATAATGATGACGAAATAAATATACTATTATTGAACGTGTGGCGAAATTAACATGGTTAAAATTAGATGCGAGGACCGCTTGCTATGTATTTACATGTGTACATTATATATTACTTGTATCCGCCCGCCATTTCTTCCACGTAAACTTTTTATTGGTTAGGTATTAATCTTTCTGCGTGCCATCATCCAAAACCGTTCAGCCGTTTCAAACTTTTACATTTATAATGTTAGTAGGATAGGATAATGCAAGTTTCTGTAAAAAATAACTAAAATAGACACTAAAAATGACTCTCTAGGTACCTAACGTGAGAAGATACCTAAGGTACCTATCTTTCGTGTCGGTCGGTCGGTGCGGAGACTTGGCAATCGTGTGCGGTCACCGGGGGCTCAATCGCGGTAATTCTGAACAATAAAACCAAAACCATTATATTGTCATTTAGGTTATATTTACCTAAAAATCTTTGGTTTAGTTTCAGAACTCCCATTTAAATTGTCCAATACTAGCATCCTAGGCTCCCAGGGTATAGCTTCCTACAATTTTAACAAAATTAAAGCGAGTATTTTTCTGTAAACGAAACTGAAAAGGTGTCGTCGTTAAAGTTTTAGATTTGGTTTTATCGTTGAAAATTAACGAGATTAAACCCCGGGTCAATGAACCATCATTGCGGTTGCGATTAGGTTATCGAGTGAAAGTGTTCTCGAGTCGGCTAGTCACCTCACCTGCCAAGGGCTGCCACGAACATTGTAAATCTCATTAAATATACAACGTGTTACAAAATAACCCCTAAATGATAGGGACCATCAAACTGAACAACTTTTAAAGGACCAACTCTGAAACCGCGAAAAAAATCTGCTGTTTCATACATTTATTTGTATTTTTGTTATTATATTTTTTATACGAAACCGCTGATTTTTTTTCGCTATTTCAGAGTTGGTTCTTACAATCTTCTGTTAACTTTTACCAAGTTACCACTAAAATTGTCTGGTTTGATAAAAATGCAGCCGTGTATAAGCGCAATTGTAACTTTTTAATTAATAAATTATTCTCTGTTTAAATAAATAACAATATAACTCTGTTCAACAAGAATTGCCAGCCCTGAATACCTTCTCATAACTTCCGCAAGCAAGCACGTATGCCATACAGGGCTGCAATCGCATGCTGATGCGTTTCAAACAACCAACGCTGTTTTGATATATATTTTTTACCATTATTTAAGTATTAATACTTTACAAAGTCACGTCAACATTATACAACCTATAAATAAACTCCACATTAACAAATAAACAATAATATTCTATTGGATTAAAATGACTATCCTTGATTTTGTTTATGTCCAATTAGATGTTATTTATTGATTGATTCAGAAACGGACTAATTAAGTAAGTTAAAATAACTGTGTACGTGATGAAACCCTCGTCATACCCAAGAGTTTGTTAGTGTAAGTGTAGCTGAGAGTGTCAGATAATGTGTTACAAAATTATCTCTTTACATATAAATACAAAACAATGTTGTAGAGCACAGTAGTTTTAACTATTAAGTATTCTGTGGTAGTGTATCGGAAGAATATTGGAGGAAACTTGAATTTAAATTAAACATATATGGTCAGCCACTATATCTAGACCTCGTGGGCCGTTGTTCGTCTCACAAAAGGAAGTGACAGGCGTAACTTAACACTTCAGGAGGTCGAAGCCTTGCCTCTACTCCGAGACGAAATGTGCGTGCAAATCAACGTTGTATTTCACATACATGGCTGTGTGTGGTACAGCTGATATAAAAACTTAGCATAATAGATACGCCATATACATTGAACTAAGCAATTTGGTTATATATAATCTACTATACAGGGTGGATTTTTGAGACGGTACAAAGGGCAGGTACCTTAACCGTTATAGTTACAGGAAAACGTTCCTAGGAGACCATCTATAACTTTTTAAGATATTCTGAACTGCATTCACCAACGAACTAAGATCTTAGTTCGTTGGCATTCACAGATTTTGGAAAAAAGTTACCGTTAGCAAAAAAAGTGCTAAAATACCAAAAATATTTTTTTTATGCCAATCGATCCTATTTCTTGTGGGGATCATAAGACTCTAAAGGACCATTTAAGGTATGAGTACTAGAAACGACAGAAATCGCCAAAAACTTTTCCCATACATTTTGTACGGAAAAACGATAAATCTTCTCGAAATATTTTTTATTGCCAAATGATCGTATTTCTTACTGTGAATAAAATACTCTTTAAGGCCAACTGAAATTTAAGTACAGAAACTACGTTAGTCACACACAACATCGTCTTCACACGCAGGCACAATCTTTTGCAACATTAGATCAAAAAAGTAATTGCTGTACTCAAATTTCAGTTTGCCTTAAAGAGTATTTTGATCACAGTAAGAAATAAGATCGTTTGGCACAAAAAATATTTCGAGTAAATTTTTGGTTTTCCTGTACAAAATGTATGGGAAAAGTTTTTGGCAAATTTTGTCGTTTCTAGTACTCATACCTTAAATGGTCCCATAGAGTCTTTTGATCCCCACATGAAATAGGATCGATTGGCATAAAAAAAATATTTTTGGTATTTTAGCACTTTTTTTGCTAATTATAACTTTTTTCCAAAATCTGTAAATGTAGTTTAGAATATCTTAAAAAGTTATGGATGGTCTCCCAGGAACGTTTTCCTGTAACTATAACGGTTAAGGTACCTGCCCTTAATGTACCGTCTCAAAAATCCACCCTGTAGGTGTTGATGTCCGAACAACTACCGATATTCAAAGTGTTGAAAGAAAGAAATCATTAGTTTTGTCTTTTAAGTGTTTGAAATGTGAAGGTGAAATAATGAAGATTAGTGTGCTTAAAATAATAACAACGGCACTATAAATAACAGCTGTGAATGGGGAATGTCTAAAAACAATCAAATTTGCTATATTTTATAGGTATAGAAATAAGCTGCCTTATATAACAAAAGGTTCAGAATTAATGGATGCGTGAAAAAAAATTAAAAACAAAATCACTTCTTCTTCACAGTCTTCATCGTTTTGAGTAAAGATGAACGTAAGTTGTCCCGTAAAGATTTAAAAACCTTTAAAGAAGATTTAAACCTAAAAGCATGGGACACATTTTGTAAGATTTATCATCATTTGTCTTTTGCATGCGCCCCACGTTTTTAGGTTTAAAGCTTCTATATGGATATACATTTTTACGGGAAAAATATTTTATATTTTTTGTCTGTTTTTATATGTTTTAGTCTGATTTTTTTCTATATCGTGTGTGAGAAATAAAGTGTAAAAAACTTTGTTTAATGAAATCAGTAACTATTTTATTCTATTATTTTAGTTTAAATGCTAAATTATTATAAGAATGCTTGTGGGTAAAATACGGAATACATCCACTAAATGTATGGCTTTTGACATCGGTTAGATTATTCGTAACACGTGTGTAAGACGGAAAATACTCCAGCCATGTTAATATTTGAAGTAAGAAGTATTGTAGAGGGCTCCACACTCGCGCCGCGAACCGCGGCCGCGAATCACAGGCGCGGTTCGCGCATAAAAACGGTGCGAAATATATAGCCCTCCAGACTCGCGCGTGAACCGCGGCCGCGAATCACGGCAACCTTAGTTCGGCACACAAGCCCTTTGACGCGGACCAAAAAACCGCCACCGGACGGGGAACGCCGCGAAGCGCGAACGCGAAGCCGCGAAGCCCATACGCGAAGCCGCGAAACCCTCCACACTCGCGCTTCGCGGCCTTCGCGGGCTTTCGCGGCGCGAGTGTGGAGCCCTCTTAACATAAGTTAAGCAACTTCGCTTGACGTAACGTGGCGCTGCCTGCAGGCATCGAGTGACTATGTTTTGAAGATTTATGGACTAATCAATATCTTCTTAAAAATAAAATATTAAAAAATATTTAAATGACAAAATAAAAGATTGCGAATTTTTTTCTATAAGTAACTATTAGTTTACGTTTAACTTAAACTTACCTACATTATTTTTGTTTACATAAATTCAGAGGTTCGGATTATATTTAACTAGCGGCCGCCCGCGGTTCACCCATGTGGTTCCCGTTCACGTGGGTATGCCGGGATAAAAAGTATCCTATGTTATATATGTACTATGTTATAATCTAGGCTATCTACAATCTGTGTGCCAAATTTCAACCAAATACGTCAGTAGTTTTTGCGTGATTGAGGAACAAACATCCAAACCCGCAAACTTTCACATTTATAATATTAGTAGGATTAAAAACAATGATAGTTGGTCTATTTATCAACATAAACCGTTATAAATAGAAGTTTGATAATTACAAACCCACTCTTTAAGCTCAAGGACTGCAAATGCAATTCAAGGACTTTCATCCTACGCAAAATAAACTCAAACTAATATCTTGAACTAATTCATTAACATCTGAACTAATTCAGTGCTGATCTTACGTAAAGTAGTTAGCTTTAATAATAATAGTATTTTTTTGTATATTAACGATATAGAGTAGCGTGCTACGATTTTTTATACTTATAAAAATATTACGCAACTTTCAATGCAACAAAGACATTCAAAGCTAGTTAGATTTTTATGTTTTGTCAACTACAACCGTATTATTTCTCTCATTAACCATTCATTTTTCACATCTAAGTGATACCTATGCATCTGATTTTGTCCATATTATGATTTGCTGGTTGGTTTATTATACACTAGCGGCCGCCAGCGACTTCGTCTGCGTGGAAAGGTTTTTTGCTATCCCTCGGGAACAGTACTTTTTTCGGGATGAAAGTTACCCTATGCACACGTGTATGCAAAATTTCATGAAGATCGCTTCAGTAGTTAAGACGTGAAGGCGTAACAAACAAACAAATGGACTTTCGCATTTATAATATTAGTAAGGATCTATCTCGAATTCTCGATGCGCACACATCCTACCCGGTTTCGAAATGTTGGTCACCTGCGCGCTCTGAAGGATGCCCCGGCTCGACCGTTTAGGATGTGCCAATTGTTGCAACACTGATTCGGCCATTTAGATCGATCATCGTGATAATTTCAACTAGCACCTCCACAGGATGCTGGGTTAATTTGAACATGCACCTTACAGCAAAGCAATAAAAAGAATGGGCTATTATATGATAAACTATGTTTCAAATTACAGTACACAATCAAATTAAATTTTTCATAACATAAAGTAGATAATATTTGAGTTCTTACCGTTTACCTATTTTTACGTATACTATTAGTAATTAGTAGTACTTATATAAACAAAATTATCCGAACCACTCGAATGAAAATGGCGTCAGAATGATTTTTAACGTGCTCCACGTGTTGAATAGCACCTAAATACATATAAAATTAGCGATGTTTCATCTAAACACAAATAATATTTTAGGATGCTATTGTGTTTGGATTTTTACTTATCTTTGACATCACAAAGAAACATAAAAGAAATAACTTATGTTTTCCCATCTTTACATTGTTTTAAACTATCATCACTTTTAATGTTTATCGAATGTTCTCAAAGAAAACCACAGCAAAATATGACTTTGGTTAAATAGTGTTGGATTTCTACTTTAAAAGCTTGAACAAAGTTCAAACAACCATTAAAGTAACATGCTTCGTAGTTTCGGAGTGTGTAACATAAAAGGATATAAGACATCCTCGTTCTGGTTCAGCGAACCAAGACCGAGGGTCTCATTGTCTACGCTTCGCCTTCAACTCTAAATTTTAAATGTATTCAAAGGAATTTTAAACCAGTTGCATGTCTCGGTGTTATCTAGTTTACCTCGATTAAGCATACGATACCCGTGATACGAAATGTGGGCGAACAACTTTTAAATGTATGTTAACGTTGCTGTTTCTTTGATTCCAGGTGAGAGCTGCATAGAGAAGCCCCTATCAACGCTGTGGAGGAACTACCAGCAGTCGACAAAACCTGATGTAGTTATGAAACTGTCAGTCACCAACTCTGGTCTCAAAGGGTTCACGAAGGAGCACGGACTCACAGAATACTGGTCGCACCGCATCACGTACTGCGCCAGCCCACCGCACTATCCCAAGCTTTTCTGCTGGGTCTACCGACACGAGGGCAAGAAGCTCAAACATGAACTTCGCTGCCACGCCGTCCTCTGCACCAAAGAAATTATATCAAAGAAAATCACAGATGAACTACAAGTTAAACTCAAACAGGCGTTAGTCGAGTTTAAAAAGGATAGGATCTCCAAGCAGAATGCAAGGTTAAGTCTAGCTAACAGCATATACGACAATCCCAGCATGCCACGACGGAAGATCCTTCTCAGCGTGGGTGCTATGAACTACCGCCCACCGCTCGAACGCTCTAAGTCAGCGCCTAAACTAGGTGCCATTGAAGAGCTTTGCTCCGAAGAAGATGAAGAGGAAGCAGAGATGAACGCTACACGCACCATCTGCAATGACTGGACAAATAATAATCTCAACAACCTAGAGCTCGATATCTCACATACCCTCGACAGAAGACGACCAGAGATGAAGTCTCCTCGTAAAATGTCATGCCCAGAAGGCGTCATGGAGAGAACTCGACATGACTCCGATTCGAGTCACGAGCCGGTTTCAGACGACTTCCTGGATCTTCTTGTAAAGGAAAGCAATGAAAAATGTACTGAAAATGAAACTAGTCATAAAGATAATGCGGAGTCGAGGTTGCAGACTCTCGAATCTATCGCCGAATCAAACGAACTGAAGAGCGAGACGTCTGATGGCGATGGCAAAAGTTTGCAACTGCTACCTCAAAGTAACTTCCTCGTCTCGGACAGCGACGACGGATCCGTTTCTTCGGGCTGCGAGACCGCGAGCACTGTCACCTCATCCGACACTGAGCCGTCATCGCTCCCCTCGAACTTCCCGCAAGAAGAAATATTGAAAGAGCACTCAGAGAGTGAGGAAGAGTGTGTGGCGACATTTGGAGAGCCACTGGGCTTCGACCGAGCTAGCAGGGGCAGCATGAGAAGCTACTTGAACTCAATTCACGTCTTAAATAATGAAACTGACCTCCCCAGCATCACCTCTACTGAAGAAGTGAATCATGTACCGATTGGGGAAAAGAACACTTTCCGTCGAAGATCTACGTACCCCCCTCTACGTGTAGAATCCATTCTAAGCAGTTTCGAACCATTACTCGATAATTTAACCGACGACGTCGACAGTTTAAACTTGAGCACTGAAACTGAGGTTTTCAAAAACGCCGGGGACAATGACAGTGCTTGCAGCGATGAGTCTGGCTATTCTGAACTGCTCGATAACGGCAAAGATAGTATAATAGGAAACACTATTATGGTATAATTAGATCATCCGTAGTAATGTAATATATCATTAAATAATTGGGTAACTGAGCAATGCACACATAGATTAATAAAATTATGTACATGTAACTTTAGAGATAGAAGTTGTAAATAACAGGGTACGTGTTGTAATTGATCCAGTTAATGTATTACTAAGTATAGAATGTTTGTATATATTGTATTTTAAGTTCACCTTTGACATTCTTAGAGATTTATCAAATTCGATTATATATTTTGTAGATGCTGCAACTCTGTGATGCTGTCCACGTCCCTTGTTACGTTGTCTACTCCTGTATTTATTGTTTAGAGTTGTGTCAAATCACTGGTCTGTAGGTTCTAGGCATTCCACACACTGTCATCAGGCCGCTCGTCAAAAGTAGGGAAACATACTTGGTGAAATTAAAAACAAATGAAAATTAATGTGCCTCTTTCATTCTTTGATCCTGTACTTACCTACCTGTACTATTATGTATTTTGTGTTACTACTAGAACCACATTAGAGGAGAACACAATCTCAGGAAATTTTATTCACTAAATTGAAATAGAGTTTTGCCATGAAAAGACGTTAATAATAATGAATACATAATATCATAATTTAACTATAGCTTTATTCATTGTTAAGTTACAAATTATGTAGGTACTATCAATCTTTAAAATGATACCTATTTAAATGCATCACGTATTATTCTGAGAAATATTATTAAATTACTTATGGCCATGTATCAATATAGAACAGGATAAAAACCACTGAATGGCGTGCGTGCAATAATAAAAGCAAGCACATGGTCAACGAGTGTTAACGTATGATATAATCTTTATAGCCAGCTGCCCAACAATAGTGTTATCATTGTATTTAAGAGAAACAAACTCTTTATCAGTAATTATTTACCAAAACACAGACAAAACAATGATAGTAAAGAAATGTAAACAACGATAATTACTATTAATTACGATTGTCGTTAACACGAGGATATCACAAAGAATTAAGTTTTTAAACCTAAATCAAAGCCAAGAAACTTTATG
This sequence comes from Agriphila tristella, assembly GCA_928269145.1. Classification (NCBI taxonomy): domain Eukaryota; kingdom Metazoa; phylum Arthropoda; class Insecta; order Lepidoptera; family Crambidae; genus Agriphila; species Agriphila tristella. Next base: position 61,468,744 of record OV743429.1, on the reverse strand, counting down.
AAATAAAAATAAAAAGTAAAATCTGGAACATCATGACGAGAAAATGATCTGTTTTTTCTAGTAAGTATATTATTTAGCTTCAGATAATTTTTTGAAGTTTTTTCATGACCCAGACTAGGAATGGAACCTGTTACAAAATAATACTAATGATATGAACTTTCGTCGGTTCTGCAATCTTACGTCACAAACCAAACATAAATCGTCTGTCTATGCACTCTGTAATGAATTCACCATAATTATTATGTCAAAAGTGAATTATATAAGGTACCTATTATAAGACTTGATTGTGCCTCAGTAAAGAAAGGCGACAACAGATTTGATCTCCTACTAAGTAAGATGTGATCCACCTTACATTCTTCTAAAATCCACGATTATGCACGATTAATTTTGGAAACTATCATAAGTATCACCTGTTCTAATACATGAGTGAATAACAGAAACACCACATGCCGCGTCGGAGGCCCATGGTGTACCGAACCGTGACGCCAAAATTATGACCCCTTCTCCATGACGATGACCATAGGCCGTAGTTTGATGGTCTTTTATATCTTCAATTGAATAAATAATATTGATGAGGAAAAACCATTCGATATGTTGTGTAAGCTACATTTTGTTCGGCCGCCGAAATAGATAAACAATAAATTGTTTAATTGTTTCGGAGGCCGTACTAAAGTACCATGTATCATGTAAAAATTACTAAAGTACCATGTCAAGCCATATTATTGCATTAGTAAATAACCGTTAGACTCGTATTAATGTTTTCAACTACTTTTTTAGCACGTGCGTAGGTTTTACAGTGTGGCTAAAAAGTGTCCTTTCGGAAAAAAACTTACTATTATATGCAAACAAACCGTAAATATTTATGGAATATGGAAGTGTAGATTTTATGTGAAATCAGCACTTTGATTGGTATTATTTGATGGAGTGGTGTTGTGGTGTGGTAGCCATGGCGACGGCCTGGTTCGACTCCCGGCCAAGCTCAAATATTCAGGTCAATGAGGGGAATTTACTACTTTACAGGGTTTACTATTCACTTCTTGATATTGACGAAGGTTCTTTGTTTGGTGACGTCTACTAAATGATACAATAAAAGTATGATATCCAACTAATGTGGTCAGTGTTGTCGAATAAATTACATTGAATAAATATTTCAATTGGTTACATTGAATTTTCAAGTGATTAATTTCGCAATAATTTATATGTATAGTTAATGTTATTCGTTGACTCATGTAGCTAGACTGACAAACAAACTGGAAATAGGATACGAAATATTAAAATTTGTATTTAACATCCGTATTTTTTTTTATTCATTTACAATGTTTAAAGCTTTTCTAAGGTTTAAAGGATCATTTCTTACTTCAGAGAAATTAGATATGAACTCGAGTCATCGAATTTAATAAAATATGACGTAGGTATCGTAATTATTATTTTGCTGCCTTTTTACCTAGCTAGACGACAAGTTTTATAAATCTGTATAGATTTATAAAACCTACAATAAGTTCAGAGTTGTATGTAGGTAAAGTATCAACAACTTAGTAAAATATCAACAATTTAGAGCAACGCAGCTTCCGTCCGCGTTGCTCTAAGACCAACAGTGACAAATGTGTGTCAATAATAATAAAACAAAAAAATCTCCGCCATTGTATCATCTGTAGTTAACAATAATGAAAATTTCAAAAGACGAGGTATTTTAATAATACTAAGGCAGCCATTACACACTCAATCATCACCGTGCGATACTGACAAAGATTGACAGAGATTGACTTTGTAATGTGTTCGCGATCTGTATCAATCTTTGTCAATCAGTTGTGGTCAGATCATGCTGGATTGACAATTTATGTCAGGTAGGGTTAGGTTTGCACCTTTTTAGAGGTAAATAGTATTTTTATCAAAACATTTTAACTTTGGGGAAATTTATGAAAAAATATAGCCCACATTAAATTTGTATCTAGCTTCCGCGAGAATATTCCCTAGGGAACCTTTGACAGTGATAAAAAGTACCCTATGTAATCCAGATCATAAACTATATGTGTGCCAAATTCCATCCAAATAAGTCATCAAACCGCACCAAGATCCAATAATTTACCATATTAGATTATGATAGGTTGTTAATCTACCAAAATCTACTCGCATCGGCCTATCTATTGTCTAATTTCTAAATTTAATGCAATTTCTTTCAGGATGTGTCACATTACTTCTTTTTGGTACAAATTAAACTTACCAAAGAACCGCAGCAATGTGTCACATCTATCTGTCAAATGAAAACGATTGCCAAGAAGCTTATACGCACAATGGAGATTGCTCGCCTAGTATCATAGTGAAGATTGAAAAAAGACTCTTTAGTGACGTCACGGCGTATTGCTATCTGTTTCTTTTCGTTTTACAATACGTTTTCGTTTCTCACGAACGAAAGAACGAACGACGAACAACGAATCGTATTGTAACACCAAAGAAAGAGGTTGCAATAAGCCGTCACGTCACTCAAGGACATTTTTTCTATCTTCACTCTGACACTGGCCGTGCAATCTCCATTGGAGGGAGGTATAAGCTTCTTGACGATTGCGATAGATTTTGACATTAGACAATGAGCGGTTTTCAATGACAGATTTAAATCAATGAAACTGTGAGTAGATGGCGTTGTGCAAAAGTATGATGTCAATGTCAATGTCAACTTGTCAACCCTGACATGACATATCCAAAAATATCTATTCATCTCGTCCGAAGAAATAATACTACTTCACAAAACACCTGCAGATCAATAAATTCAGCCATCTTTTCTAAAAATCACAAATAATAAGCACAGCTTCAACTTACGTGAGCGTTGTAAGCATGAATCGGACTGGGTGTCAGCGCGCTCATAAGTGCTGTAAGCAGTAAGCCTGATTCGGAACGCGGCTTTAGAATTTTTCGCTAGTTTTTTGACATCATACTTTTTGATAGAGCATAGCCTTCTATATCTTCCAAGCCCTGAAGTTGAGCAGAACGGCAACATCGCATGAGGTCAAGCACATAGTATAAAATTATTTTAAAAAATATTTATTATTTGTTTTAACAGACGTTGCCAAACTTATGTCCACGGCTTGGAAATAAAGAAGGCTATGGATAGAGCCATCTACCTAGTTAAATTGGAACTATTTTTTTTTTCTTAAAAAAGCTCTCATTAGCCCCTGATCGCAGTAGATTGTGGCAGATTGTCAATCTACAGTCTGGATTGAATGTGTAATGGCTACCTTAAGCAATAATACGGTAATACTTAAGTATTCTTAGAAATATGCATGCAACATGAAGTGGGTAATAGTGACATTTGCATTCCGAATCGGCTGAGCCACTTTCATATCATTTGAGTGGAATATCTTGAATAGTTATCGGAATTCTCGTAATGGAATGAATGAAGGAATTTGTGCAATTCTGTAGTTTGTTGTAAACTAATTATAAGCTACACTATGGATTCTACGTATTGCGGAATTTAAATAAAAATAGATTACTATTAATATTAAATCAATTTTAACTTAAAACCAGATAATGTGGACCCCTCCGAAAAGTTAAACCTCTGATAAACCACCGACAAGTACCTCAGAAACCGGGCATTAGTTACTTTCGGAATAATAAGTAATGGAATCTTACTTATCCTCATCTTATCCTAAGTAAAAAAAGCAATAAAACAAATCAAAAAAGATACCTACCTATTGAAAATACTAGAAGAACATTAAAAGGAAATACTTGTAAAAAATAAATATATATTAAATAAGATATAAATTGCAGAAATTACTGCTAGTAAAAGTTATAAGTAACGGATTTACAGTCTTGGCCGCCCTAGGCCGAATAGTACCAGCCGCCCCTTTCTCAGATCCCATCATAGGGGGGAGCTCGGAGCCTCTATGTATGGGAGGATGCCTGTCTATGTTATGTTTCCTGTTGTGTTCGTTCGTTCGTTTTTTTTGCATCCTGCACAAAACTACAGCAAAAAAAACGAATGCGCGGCGCGATTTTTAGTCAGTTTCATCCACTTATATCTTGAAATCTTGCCTGTCTAGCTATAGTTAAAAAACGGCCGCGCAGCGCGATTCTTAATCAGTTTCATTCACTAATATAATATAATGGTTTCATCCGTGAATACAAAAAAACCTGTTTCACTCAGCTTAGTATCGGCCGCACGCCAGTCTAAACCGTAACAAGCCTATCAAATGCGGCAAAAGCTAGTCAGATTGTAACTCGGACGTTAATATTATAAAAAAAGGCAAAAAAAACCGGCCGCGCATCGCGATTTTTAGTCAGTTTCAACTACTTATCTTGTAATCTTGCCTGTATTTTACAAAAGAAATTGCCGCGCTGCGCGATTTTTAGTCTGTTTCATCCTCTATCTATATTTCATCCGCGAAATTTAAAAATGCCTGTCTCTGCTTTAGTGCCGGCCGCACGCCTGTAAAATGCCTGTCAAATGTGGCAAAAGCTTTTCAAGTCCTATAAGAGTCCTATCATCAGTCTATTTTTCGCCTCGCTTGGCCGCCCCTAATATCTGGCCGCTCTAGGCCCGGGCCTCCTTGGCCTTAGGGTAAATCCGCCACTGGTAATACTTACTATATAAATAAGAAGGGGCATGTAAGTAAAGTTTCAAATAACGCCTGAAATTATCTCATAGCGATTTCTAAGGAAAAAATCTTTGCCATCCTGTGTTAGCTAAACATTATGTAAATACTTTTAGCAAAGACAATTTAAAAAAAACTCTGTATTTTATACGGTTACGCTCTGTTTTTTAATGATACATAGATACAATACAGAACAACAATAACTTATAATCACCGGCCTATTTTCATTTCAAACTTATCTCGCAAAAAGTTACCAAAGCATCAATCATGTTATTTTTGGCAGCTAGTCCGGAAGTACGCCGTTAATTTTTTGTTAAGAGTTAACACTCTGTAAATCCCATTAACAATGGTTTATTTAATAATCTGTGGGAACGTCAATGTTATCCGCTCGCAAATCGTAACGCAACGAAGCCGCGCGCCGGTTTCAATAGATCCTGCCTCGTATGAAAATTAATTATGAGTAATTAGAATAAGCACATGTTAATTTTAAAATTATTGTTCAATGAGGTTTGGTAGTGCTACTTATTATGATTTGCTGGACGTTGTGATTAAAATCTACGTACAAAAATAATTTAAGTACCTAAATTGATTGTAAAAATTAAGCAACTTATTATTATGAATGCACATTAAATGCTATAATTTAATTTAAATTTACTCTAGTATGAACAAAAAATTTTTTTTATTTATAAGTTTATATTTGAATGCAATTTCGTTTGAGTACGTCCTAGTACATACTTGAATTCGAATTTATTTTATTTAACCTTTCGTGCCAGCCAAGTGCCAGCCCGGCCAGGAATAATCACTAAAAAAGTTTTCATTTTTACCGACCTGTAAAATAGTTATGGTGCCATCTATCGAAATTCAATAAAAACTTTTATTTAACGCCACCTGTGAAATAGTTACTGAACTAACAGTAGCTACTTCACCGCATGCGTTCAAATGACTGGTTTCGATTTATACATTCTCTTAACACGTAGAGATGGCGCTACGTCAGTAAATGTAGAGAGCTTTTTCGTGATACAAAAGAGCTGTATTTTCTGGTTGTCTTTAATTTTTGTACTATTATAGAATAGACAATACACTAGACTAATACTACTATATTAGAGTATTATAAAAATATTAATAGGTACTCTAGTCACTAGAATTAGGCCTACTATGAGTAAAGTAGTGACCGATCGGTTTCAACACAAAATAACTAATAGTACCTACAAGTGTTTCGGTTTCGGTTTCGGCCAGTTTCGGGCAAAAAAGCTAGTTTCGGCCAAAATTTCGTTTTCGGTCAAATATTGGACGAAACTTTCGGCTCGACCGAAACTCGATTTTCGTGAATTATTGTCGTGTCTTGATCGGCTGACTTTGGTGTTTGCCGGTGCGATTATGTTGAATTAAGGTCTTACGTGGTTTAATGTGCATCTCCTACTTACCTTCAGTTACTCGATTTATTTTCATTTTTCTTTGTAAAAAAAACATCTAGTATTTATAGCTCGTGAATATTAATTATTAAATAACTATAACAGTAGTCATCTCGAAACATTTCCTCTTACTGCGCGAGAGCGTCAAAAGATTACTAATTCGGACGGGTAGTAAGGAAAACACAACAAATAACTTGTCATACGACTATTGTTAAACAATAAATGATATTGATTATTGAAAAAGTTGACTTACAAAAGTAAGTTTAACATAATTATTATTTGATTCAAATATCATTTTTTTTTGTTGACTCCGCCAGGGATTCAGCGAGTTGTGATCTCATTGCTATCCAGGGAATGAATAACGGATATCCAGATAGCTATTTTAAACTGATCCGAACAGCTCTTTGAATGCTGATCAGATCAGTTGGGTATGTAAAGCGATCTGGATCTCCTCCATTCACTCACTGGATAGCCATCATCAGATCACAGCTCGATCGATTCCTGGCGGAGAAACAAGGCTTCAAAGTTACCTCGTTTGTATGAAAATCGACTAGTGTTTCTAACTATCCATCCACTACTAGCGAGCTTGAAATAAACCCTACGACCGCCAAATAACACGTCAACTTAATAAGAGGAAAAAAGTTTCGGTTTCGGCCGAAACGGAACCAGCCCCCCTAGCCAAAGTAACATTTGCAAATTTTCGCTAGGTATTGCTTCGCTTCGAAACATGTATGGATCTGACGTTTTAAAATTCGATTGTTAACGAAACCTTATGTCAATCCCATTGACATAAGGTTTCGTTAACAATCGAATTTTAAAACGTCAAATCCATACGTGTACAAAGCGAAGCGATAACGAAGATTTGGGAATGTTGCTTTGGCTAGGCCCTTAGGATCGAAAGTTCGGTTTCGGTTTCGGCTGGAATTCCAATTTCGGTCGGACACTAGAGTAAAGTGTCTAAGTTATACCAAAGTTAGTATATTTACCATTGGTAATATTAAGTTATATATTTATGGCTGTTTTTTTATGTCGAGAAAGTAGGCATTCTGCATTTCAGGAAACAAGACAGAAAGATGCACTGCATCATGCCAGCCAACGCAATTATATCATAAATTAAGTAGTTCCATGGCTGTGCTTTTCTGGTAAGTTATGAACTCCACGAATATGTCGGCAAGCAAGGAGCCAAGATGGAGCAATTCACACCCCATCAGTTTCGCTTTTCATATACTTTAACATAGATTTATTTCCATTCAAAAAGCATCAAAGCTTTTAACTTGACAAAAAAATCATTCTTCGAAGACAAAAGTTGTATACCTACTTCCAACTATTTACAAAATTACAATGGTTGCTCCTGAAGATATTGTTCTAAAACTTTGTCCAAAACAGGTACTGTGTCTAATTGAGACAGGTACAGGTTGTAAATTTAACATCGCAGCAAGTGCTTTTATGGATACAAGGCAGTAGCTATTTGGAGGTAAATATTTTGGTCTGCGATTGTGCATTATGTCTTTGTTTCACGACGGGGTGGGTTTTAAATGGTTAAGGGGAAGAAGAGAATTGGCATGAATCACAGTTTTTGCCACTTAAAATTGAGTAAGTATTAAGTTATGTATTTGGACGGAGTTGAAAATTTTCTTTCTCTTATCTCTAATATTTTTAATCTCCTAACAGCCTAACTCAATACCAAAATAACGCCAGCATTGGTTGAATTCTGCTGGGTAAATCATTAACTTAATTCTATTTAAGTTTTTCTATTTAGTAAAGAGTTCATGACAAAGATAAGTATATAGGTGAAGTTAGGAGAAATACTTATACAACGTGTTACAAAAATATCCCTAATGCCGAATATGGTAGATTGGATAGGGACCATCAAACTGAATAACTTATACTATGGGACCAACTCTGATATCGTGAAAAAAAAATCAGCTGTTTTATACATTTTGATATTTTCCTTATTAATCTTTTTATGAAACGACTGATTTTTTTTCGTGATCTCAGAGTTGGTCCTATAGTAAAAGTTGTTAAGGTTGATGGTCCCTATCTACCATATTCGGCTTTAGAGGTATTTTTGTAACACGTTGTATACCTTCAATTTTCACAAAATTACAGTCTACGTACATCGAATGGACATGACATCAACATAAAAACCTTTGTTCTTAAGTTTCGCTAAGTTTAATTACCTATTAATTAATTAAAAGACACTTGCTTATCATCTTTTGAAGACGATCCAGCTAACGTTCTCGATAAAGAATACGTAAATGCGTGCAAAGTATAAAATTGCAGCCATTGCAATTGTGACACTACTGTCAAAACTTGACCTTAAGTTCCCAAATTGGTGTAAAAAATCACCGCACCTTGCGCAGTATTCAGTAGCAATATCTCCATCGGGTGTGACCAATGATCTCCCATAGATCCATTGTCGTCTGTCTCAACATTTCCTTGCGCAAAGGTGCGTGCCCTAAATAATAGATGGCAGTATAATAGATGTTTTTTAAATTGAAAAAAAAAACAGGAGTCGGCTCTATAGGTATACAAAAGAATGTTAAATTTTTCTGCGTCTGAAACATTTTGGTATAGATTTTCTTGTAAATATGTTACCTAATCTGCAATGAAATCTTATGGTCGTCTATACCAAAAATTATTAAGGCGCCCAACTAGGTACCCAACTAGCACACCCAATAGATACATAATTTATTTTTATTACTAGTAAACTAAGTCAATAATAGTCAATAATTAATAAATAATAATTAGTCAATAATAGTCCGGTTAAGAATAGGACTGTCCCATCTCATCCCGTGGGTATCGTAGAAGGCGATAGAGAGAAGTTTTAGGGACCCGGTGCAGACCATCGCACAAAGGGTCACTCGAATGGCAGCGAGGAAACTGTCAACAACAGCATTCCCAAGGAGGGTTGGTGTCAGGCAGGCGGCCGACCGTAAAACTTTGCCAAAACCTAATGCAGTATGTATTACATGCTGCGCCGACCCCAATAGTGTCGTTCTACGAGCGCAAAATTTTATTTTGTGTAAGACAGCACTACAAATAAATTGGGATAAGGACAGGAGGATGATGGAGTAAACTAAGTCAATATTAAAAAAACTAAGATCATGCCCTCCTAAATCGTCTCTAATATTTTTCTAATAACTCTTCAACAGTTTCAATTCTTTATGTAAGTTTTAAAATCCATTTTAGCTCAAAGTGGCCACTTTTGGCTAGAATGGATTTTAAAACTTACAGAAAGAATGAAAACTGTTGAAGAGTTATTCAAAAGACATTATAGACCATTTAGGAGGGCTTGATCTTAGCAATTTTTTTACACGACTGCCCAAAGCATAAAGAGTGTATATGTGTTCAGGGTTCATGTATGTTTGTGGGTATGTGAGAATCTTTATTCCACCACCATAACTTCTAAATGCCTGAACTGATTTTTTAAATATTTACCTGGTTTACGAGACTAAAAATAAATGTATTGGCGGCGCTTGTAGTAGGTACTACGAAGCCATTACTATACAAGTTATGTAGCCCTTCAATCAGTCGGTAAAGCTCATTAGTTAAGCGGAGGTGTCTAACCGAACAGCTAATTACGCGCTAACTGGGCCGGAGCGGAGCGGCGCTCTAGCGTCAAGCGGCAGTGGGAAATAGATTGATCTGTGAATTATGACCACTCATTAATTGATGGAAAACAAAATGAAAAATGATGATAATAATTACATTATCATAGTAGCAGTCTATGGAATGAGAGATCAATGATTGACACTGATTTTGATACTATCGCAGTTTACTATCTTAAGTAGCTTGATTTGGCAGTAAGTATGTACATCCAAATTGAAATGATGGTCATTATAACTATCTGTATGTCAAGTTATATTCCCAATCGTCCAGTAGTTTGAACTGTACGACGATAATTCAGTCAGAAGACAGTCCGTCAGGACAAATTATTGAGTAAAAAAATATAGATGAAGGCGGCTCAAAAAATCATGAAGATACACCTAAAATGTATGGCATACATTTGTAAGGCCCACAAATTTTAGTAATATGATTAACTTTTTCAAAAATGCAAGCGGGCTGATTGAATTCGACAATGAAATGAAATTAAATTATGCTTCAACAATGCAAAGACAGTTTTATAGTTTATAGGATAGTTTATAGATTAGTTAGTTTATAGGTTGAAAATCAGCGTCAGGTTTCACAAACCTGACTACTTTGACGCAGCCGTGAGGTGAGATCTATTCTGTTTTTTTTTGAGTTAAGTTTTTGTTTGTCAAAAAAAAACATTTTTTTCATTAATGTGTCATAACATGTATTTATTTTTCTCTCATGTCTGTATCAAATAAACTTTATTTTCTTTCATTCTTTCTTTCTTTTATACATTCTTTCTTTCTTTCTCTCTCTATCTTTCTTTCTAGTTTACTATTTTGAGACGTCTAAAATGAGTCATCGCCATAATAGGAGCTAAACAAGAACATAGATATGTGTAACACGCTAAATAAAAAATAAATAAACTCAAGACATTATATTATAGTTCATTAAGACTAAGTGTCAGCCGCTCAATCACGGGTCCAGTTTGACAAATAGGCAGATAATCCAATCGTTCGCCGCGACTTATAAATAAATCATATTTTGAGGTCAAGCTTTTTTTTACTTTCTGTGGCCTGCTTTAGTTTTTCTTCCGATGCAGCCGCTGTTTACTTGTTTTGAGTAGTTACACGAGTAGCAACTACGAAAATGTAATTTGATTATAAGGCATTGACAATCTGGAAAAGTAATCCCTGTTGGACAAATTCATTTGACTATCCAGTTTCACCACGTGGAAGAAGGGGCTGTTTTGACAGTTTATTTATAGACCTATAGAAACCTAATTAATGTTTTATTAAAAAGTTACATTATTACTAAATATTAGTGATTGTTAGTAACTCTATGGACTGCAATTGTCTGAAATAAATGATAATAATATTAATAATAATTACTACTTACTCATATTTAATAATTTGGTGATTTTGACTGTTTCAGTTTTTTATTAATGACATCTACAAAATTGTAACAATTTTTGGAAAAGCAAATAAGTACAAAATATTATTACTAAACGATAAAATCTTTTGTCTGACAACTACCACCAGCCTAAAAAGATGCAGAAGAAGGCAAACTACCTCTAAATTGACCAGAAGCAGAACCTTCCCCCCTACTCAAATAGCCACTTTTCTATTCGTTCGCTAACTTAAAGCTTAAAAAAAGCAATTAGTCGATCAAGTCACACGTTGCAAGTTTATGTAAATCACAGACATTGTTGTATTGTGTGGTGTTGACAAGCCTAATTTTGAGTTTATGGTTTATTTTTAATTTTTAAGTTTATTTTTTATTTTTTTATTAATTTTATTTGGTTTAAAAAATGAGAATAGTTAAATCATACCAGATACAGTGTTTTCTTTCCAGGTGGGAAGCAAAGTTGGACATCGCTATTGGATACGAACATTCCAGCTCTGCCGCCCTCTGATACGGCTAATGTAATGAGAATTATAGATCTGATGTAAAGAGAAATACAATTACTTTGAACGGAATTAAATAATACTGAATTATAATAAAAAAAATAGGTTTGTGAATATAAGAAATAATGAGTAAACAATAACTAAAAAGAGAAAAATATTCGGAATGAACTAAAGATTTGAACTATGTACAGTTTTCCGTGCCATAGTCGATTCGCTGTCGGACTTTGATAATTTTTAAATTAGCAAACGAATAGAAAAGAGGCCATTTAAGTAGGGGGGCTGGACACTCTGCATTGACTGACCATTAGAATACAGAGTCTGCTGTTACGGTGGTCGTCAAGTATTTAAGTGCAAGGGACCGGACAAACAAGACGGTAAAGAAGTCATTTCCGACCGACATCGGGACAATGCCCACATTGTTCTGCTGACCGTCCATTAGACAAGTCCTGAACTAAGGTAACGGTTATGGGTTTCATTTACATTGAGTGCCGTCAATGAAAAATTGAGAGGACATAATTTTGATTACTAAATAAAAGGAGAAAGTGACGACTCACATGTCAACGCACAGCCTAAATTGGAATTTAAAGTGTGATTTTTGAAAATACTCAATTTCAGCAAGCAGTGCAATTCAACCGCACATACACGTGGTCTTGGACGGCCGCTAGGTATTTAGTTCTTCGATCCACTGCAGATGAAGATCTTATTTTTATATTTGTTAGTCTTTTAGGAAAGTACCGTTTCAGTATATTGTTTGAATAATACAGTTAAACACCTTTAGCGTATGCTCAGCGTTAAGCGGGATCCCGCCGCGGGCACATAGCGCGGGAATATACATTGCTGGTTTTCTGACGGACAGATGCTAGCAGTGTATGAGTAAGCTCTAATCTATGTCACTCCTTATGCCAAGTTCAATTCAAGTAATATCTACACAGTCGAACTTAATGCGTTGCCAATCAAATAACCGGCTAGCTGTTCGTTGACACATGGCGTTAGGCAAATAGACTTCGTTAAAAAGTCTTTCTGTCATTAGTACGAAACCCTTAACTGCCATATAATATTTAATTCAAAAATTAACGTCAGCTATCGTATGTTTTTTGCTTATAAAAATGAAAATTAAGCTCTAATATGGTTTTTGCACATTCCTGCTTGCTAAGTAGTCTTTTTAGTGTCGAGTCAAAGGCCGGTGGGCAAGTGAGCCGCGCGCATAATGGATGCCGCGCTCTGCTTTGCCGCGACTCGTGGCCAATCAGCGCGCTCTCGTTTTCGGCAAACCGGCGCGGCGGGATGGTGGCACAACGGGTGCTACGTGTCACTTGCAAGTTGCAATTATAATATATTTTTTATTAAGCTGCACAAAAATAATCATGGACAATTTTCTTTCTTGTGAATAAGGCACTAAGCAAATCTATAAAGTTTTTAAAAGTTATTCGATATGAACACAAAATTAAAAACGCCTGCTCCCATTAATGTCTTTTTTTATATGCACTTAGGATACTGCATGGCCTTCACTTCAGTCACAGTACATATATAAGTTTTGAAAAAACTTATATATGTACTGTGCTTCAGTCCTCACCTGATGTTAAATAACGATAAGGCCGCAGGTGGAAAGCGCCAAACACCCGGAATCCTTATCACTGAGGAATTGGGTATCTTACCTCTAACTGCCGGAACACAATTTTTTTTTATTGTTATTATAGCGTCAGACTTAAGTAAGATGGTGGTAGAGCCAGGCGGACTTGAAATAACTCCTACTACCTATCCATAGGAGCACGAATTGAAGAAAGAAGAATACGTGCTACTAAATTGTAATAAATCAGTATATGTGTAGCTACGAGCAATTGATTAATCTGTTTTCCTTCACTTGTAGATAATTATCATAATCTAATTAGACATTGAACGTTGCATCAAATCAGGTATTTTTGGTTTTTGGATAGAATGACTCGGCCGTCTGCCGATGTCGAAAACTTGGATTTAACATTGCCTCCACATTACCAACAATATATCCAAAAATCAAAAATAACTGATTTGATGCAATCATTACCCACTTTTCATGTCTAATTTTACTGTAGTATCAGGCTAGTATTATAGAACAAAATCAAACTCAAATCTCTGCTTGAGAACACACAAATCTCTGCTTGAGAACACTCAAGCAGAGATTTGAGTTTGATTTTATAATACGAGTCTCATTTCCGTATTTATAATCCCCTTTTAACGTTGAGAGCTAAAGTCAAAGTCAAATAAGCTTTATTCAAATAAACTTAATTATTAAGTACTTTTGAATCTTGCAGTCAAGCTATCTTGAGTGAGATCATGCCTGAGATGCTGTTGCTTTAAGAAGAGCATCTCAAGTATGATCTCAAGATAGCTCTCAACGTTGAGAGCGGTTTATAAATATGGGCCTTAGGCTGTATACAGAAAGAAATCTGGTAGCCGGCGCCGATCTACCAGCGCTTATCGGCACTGCCCGCGTAGGTAACCAGCGCAGGAATTTATATAAACAAGCGCCGATAAGCGCCGAACGTCATCGCCGACAAGCTGTCGACGCTTATCGACGTTTATCGGCGCTTGTGCATATAAATTCCTGCGCTGGTTACCTGTGTGGAACAGCACCGATGAGCGCTGGTAGATCGGCACCGGCTACCAACTTTATTTCTGTATACGGCCTTAGTGTGCCACCCGCGTGAGGTGCAGGCGTCCGCAGGCGGATTCGTTTGGCGCTGCGCGGGCGCCGGTGCGCGCTCCACTTGCATTCGGGGTTAAGACGCGGCGCTCGTTGACACACTAACCGCCGCCCAAGCTAACCGACGGAATCCACCAGGACACGAGCTTAACCGAACTGTTAAGAGTGGCCACACATAGACGGAATTCCGTACACTACATACGTCATTACGAACGCAACTAAATGGACCTACCACACACATGCGGGATTTTTCCGTATGTAATTTTCATACATTATCGATATTCTGTTCAGAATTCCGAATCGGGATTCCGTTCCGTCGTGTATGTGGCCGGGCTTATTGGTGGAAGACTTCCTCATCAGCTTCTACAGTACTGCTGACATGAGCTTGTTCTCCGATCTTTAACTTTCTCGCACCCATTTAAGTAGGTATGTTTTATTAGTAAAATAATACTCGCACCGCAGCATTTTTTCACCCGCAACGGGTAAGGACTCACTTTTATCTAACCTGTGTTATGCGACTCTATAGCCTAATAAAACAGAACTGGATCAGAAATATTAGAAACTGATTATTATATCTTAGTTCTGGAATCTAAATAAATTAATATATATTGTTATTATTGTTATAGACGGCAGATTAAAAAAAAACGTAGTTGTAGACCACGGAGCCGTTCATAAGATTCAGCCTAATAATTCCTTTACATCTACAAATAGTAATAAAGATCTCGTTATAATGTAAAACTATCTACTACGTTTATTAACGTTTTTAATGAAAAACTCTTTGATGTAAACCACCTAAGTATAAGCAAGCTTTTTGCTTAGAGGGAAACTCCGGCCGCAATATATTGTAAGCTTATACCTAAGTTGTTGTATTAAGCATATTTGTATTTTGTATAATCTTTCGTAACGCCCTCCATGGCTGAGCGGAGATGCAGGGCCTGATGTGTCTATCCCTTTTTTTTGTATGCCGAAGGAAACCGCATTTACGCGCTTCCCTTCCCGCAGGTGATCGGGAAAGGGGCATGTGGGACTCGCCAGGATGGGACCGCATCTTCGGCGTTGCAGCTCCCTCCACGACTGCCTCCCGTGAACCCACCCAACCCAGTGGTTCGATGGGATCTCGGGAGGAGGGAATACAGATGTGTCTATCCCTGAGGGTGATGCTTCAGCTACGGGTAATAATATTTTGGGTACTTACTGGAACCAATTAAATAACGTGACAATTTGTCAATTGTCATGACAATAAATTGGTTTTTTACATTACGGTGAAGCTTTGGCCAATTAGTACTACATATTTTCAATTGTGGTTGACGCAATGGGTATAAAAATGTCATGACAGGTGACAAACATATATTAAATTAAGGCCCATGTATAGAAGATCGAAGGTACGTACAAACATTTTACCAGTGAAAATCTGATTGTTTGTGCTTACCAAATCATTAAAATTTATTTCATTTTATGAGCAATTATCAAATCTGATGGTTAGGTTAAGTTTCATGATCTAAAGTTAAATACTTAGCTACTAGTGTTAATAATTTTATCTATTTTTTTGTAATGCTGAAAGATGTGAGCTTTAGCAATGGCCCATTTAAATCGTTGAAATCCACAATTTCACACTGGTAATAGACATACATACGTGAGTACGTTCCATTATGTTTTTTTTTTATAATACACACACAAAAATTATATTATTCTATTCACTATTGTTTCATTTTTTAACAAACGATCAACTGATGCGACACAAACACTTTTGAACTAAAGAAAAACAAAAGGACAAAGATGTCAAAGCTACGCGCCTGCGCAGCTTTTAAAAAAATAAACCTCAAAAGAAAGCGTATTGTCAAACCAATAAAGAATGGTGTTAGTACCAAAATTGGTTTTAAAAAAAGCGATCACATGTGTTAGCTGTTAAACCGTGAACACAGAAAGCAAATATTTTGGCCGCACAATGGACCAGTGTGAACAAATAATTACGACGTTATTTGTTAAGAAGAAAGCAAATTATCACCAACAAATTTTGAAAAAAAAAATCCTTTAGAATCAGACCGTCATCTGTTTTTAATTATGATTTTTTGTGTTTATTTGATTTAAACGTTTTACGCTTTTTCGAACAAAAGCACCTAAATTGTGTTTAATGGTGTAAGAAAAGTAGGTACTTACTGGAAAGAATGGAAGAGAAGGACGTATGAAACTAAATTGCAATAAATATGAATTAAATTAGGATAAGGTCAGAAAGATGATAATGATGATGATGAAAACTATAGAGGTTTGGAAGATAGTTCTTAAATAAGACTATTTAATGAAAATATTATGTTAATTATGCTAGGTTCTGAAGTAGGTACATAGTTTAAAAATTTACTAAACTGATTGTAAGTTAATTAAATTATATGCCAACTTTTACAAGAGAAAGAGGTTACACTGTTAAATCTTATTTATACAAAAAGTAATTCAATTGATAACCGTTGCGTACTTATCGAAGTTTCAATATCAACTTATCGATCGGTGTCGGCATTGACAGGCGTTTGTTGCCAACAATGAGGCTTATGATTGCTCACTTCGGTCTTACTTACGCCATGTCATTAAAAAGGAACTATTTATTTTTAACGGTTGACAAACTTATTGTAAAAAATTGCAAAACTTTACGTATCTTTTGTTGATAACCAACTATGGTAAATAAAAACTCAGAGAAATATTTTCATTTGTGTTGGATTCATATATTATTTTGAGTACTACGTAAATATTAATATATTTACCCTATCTAATATACGATTATAGCGTCTATTAAAATAATGGGGGGTAGGTCATATCATAACTCTCCCCCCTCGGATGTCTCGATGAACAGACGTGTTTATTATAACATCCGTCATAATTTTAAATTTGTAAATTGGTTACTATTGTTACTATGTTATGATACACAACTATATGATAATTAAGTATGTTTTTAATCCAAGGTGGGAGGCACTGGTGACCTGTATTACGGGTTTAAAAAAACCTATTTCCGGCGCCAGTCTCTTACACTAAGGGTTATTATTGCATTCATCGTATATGACGTCATAGTAATTATACCTGCATTTTGTATCATCTAACATTGATGTAATGTAACCTTTGTGTGAAAGACGAATAAATAAATTATTTAATTTAATTCTGTTGAACGTTTCAAAGAAAACTGCAACCAAATAACTCTGCCAAATGATAGCGTTTTGAGAAGAATTAGTTAAGCCTGTTTATCTAAACTATGCTTGCTTAATTAATGATACATAATCAGAAAGGTTTAAACATGTTTAGTACTTAAATACTGCTTAGAAATAACAGAGGACTTAACAACTTTCAATAAAAAAAATGCTACACAGCAAAACATTAATTCCTTATTGTCCATTCGCAACGCAAAGCTAAACTCTTGAATTATAACATAATTTGCTTATGATTTTTTATCGGAAAACAGTTCTTGTCGCAATGTATTAGAGTGTAGTTTGATTAATGTTTTTTATTCATTGCGGAGAGTGTTCGTGATGTGCGCTTCATTCCGCGGGGTCTGCCGAGCGCGACAAGTGATGAATTATACGCATCTGCGTTTGGCAAAACAGATGCCAGATATGCCTTCGGCACGATTGTGATGTGTGCTCGCATTGACACATAAACTTCCTTTGGACAA
The DNA here is from genome assembly GCA_928269145.1 of Agriphila tristella. Classification (NCBI taxonomy): domain Eukaryota; kingdom Metazoa; phylum Arthropoda; class Insecta; order Lepidoptera; family Crambidae; genus Agriphila; species Agriphila tristella. The sequence continues at coordinate 61,450,934 of OV743429.1, read as the reverse complement.
GTTTATAAAAAATGTCTACAACAATTAATTAATTGACTTAGCAATTTGACTAGACTAACTGCGCGGAGTCTCCTTCTAAAGGTCCCGTTATCCCTCAAAGTGGTGCCCTGAACTTAATTATTAATTTATTATAATACTTTAATTAAGATGAGGGCGCCACTCTTAGGAGTCTTAACGCTGTGAATTTACAGAAAATTATTTACGCTGTAAAGAAATGCAGAACATTAAATCATTTTAGTTTATTTTAGGTAGTAACCATATTATGTTAAAATAATAAAAAAGTTTATGAATTTTATTAATTTGAAGGTTTTCTGGATAGAGTTTTTAAAAGTTATTCCTTTACTTCAGGCTTCAAAATATCTCGTTTTTAATCCAGCATGTACCTATATATTGTTATATTAGAAACTATTATATATAGCGTGAAATTTTAAACTATTGGTTCCTACAGTGGGGTGGTTCCACTCATGATTGCGAGCAACTTTTACTAAAGTCTGTCTAAAAAGTCTGTTTACATGAGAAATTATTAAATAATTTATAAATGCTTATACTGGTAACCCTGTTGGTGCTGTCAAAATTCTAATCGTAAACATATTCTTTATTGATTTATTTAGATGGGTTTTGGTGGGGTGGTTGGGGATTTAGGTGGGTAATAAAATTACCTTTGAAATTACCCATGTAAACAGACTTTTTAGACAGACTCTATGAGGCCAACTCTAATATCGCGAAAAAATCTGCTGTTCCATACAAAAGCGCAATACTTACTCGACCTTAATGTAGTGAGTGGAACCAGCCCACTGCGGGAACCAAATGATCAAAATTTCAGCGTGTATAGACGAAATGTTCTATGAAATGGTTATTCAGTACAATAAGTACAAACACTTCTGAGAAACTAATCGTAGTTTATTTAGGAACATAGGCATATAGGCAACTGTATTTATTTATATAATGTATTACTTTCAAGACATTTATAAAACGGTAATAAGACCCGTCTGTTTATAAAGTCACTATCACCATACCTTCATACCAACCTCGTTCGAGACAATCAGCGCAGGCGCAAAAAGTAAATTAACCAAACTAACTGTACTCGAATTGGCGAGGCCCTACCGCCCAAACAAACAGGCGGGCAGCTTTACCACTAGCTTTTAACTTTTATTTGGAGTAATAAACTGGAGATATATTTCGTTACGGTTAATTTTAACTACGGTCAGTTATTGTTTGGTGGCGGCTTCCTTTGAGGTTAAGACAGGTAAAGTTGAAAGAAAGGTGTATGTTCTAAGCTATTGTTTTTATTGCTACTTCACGAATTTTTAAGTCGGCCAATATTTCGTTCATGGCTTCTTTACCGAGGGATAGTCAAAGTTTAGTTTCAGTAACGCATGACCTTCAGACATTTTTTGATGTCCCCACTGCTGGGGCACAGGCGTTCCTAATGGGCCATCACACACCACGCGGGCCCAATGCGGATTGGTGGGTGTTAACGACTGAAAATGCACCCGGAACCAACGGCTTAACGTGCCTTCCGAAGCACGGAGAAGCTCGAGATAATACATTTTTGGTCACCCATCTCATGACCGACCCTTGCGAAACATGCTTAACCTCCGCAATCGCTGGGCCAGGCGCTAAACAACTGCGCCATCGAGCTCCTCAGTAACGCATACCGAGTGCCAATTAGAATTCAATTAAAATAAAGAAAAAATAAGGTTATCTTTATTAACACACGCGTAATAACAATATACTTCTCACAAAAATACGACGCATTTTGTTTCATATTTTTTACGAATGTCCTCGGGACTATAATTTAGCACATTCGTTAAAACATTACCTATTCTTCCTTTTCCTTTTTTAAAATATAAAAACAACGTTTATTGAAAGTAAAACACAAAATACAACATTATTTTAAAATAATATTTGTGACACCATTAACGTCCTTCCGTCCGTCAGTATAAAAGACTTCAACGAGAGCTTTGAAGATAATAATTAAGAATTAACAAAATATTGTTAACTTTAATAAAGTTTTCCGCACAAAATTGATATTTAAAAAAACGTATTTTTTTAAATATCAATTAAAGTATTATAGAAACCATTTATTCCAATAAACAAATCGTTCTTTAATTGTATGTAGCTGCTAATTAAATTATACTCGTAGTTATGCTAGCAGCAATATTGAAATTTATTACTTATAGGGTCTTAATTTTAAGCGTACTCGTTGTAACTGCTAAAATAACGAAATAAAACAATACAATTAATTCGTTATTTTTTTTACAAAGCTTCCATTTTTGTCCATTGTTGCCAAATTTTTATTATTATTATTATTATTATTGTTTACAACTTTGAGTTGGGTAAAGACTTTTTATAGTACAGATAAACTTATCGATAGAATACAAATTCTCAATACAAACTAATTACATTGGTATAGTAAGTACAGTCGGATTTGAATCTATTTCCTTAATTATTTATAATTAAGGGGTTAATTAGACTAATTCTTCGCGTCCTAATAACTGCAGCCTCGATTACCTATTTAACGCTGGAACCACGTTTCGGACGCGCAGGTTAACGTCATCTTTGAACATGCAAACGTACATTATGTTTCATGCAGATATTTGACTGAAGGCTTCCCGGCTAAATGCGTAGACCTTACATGCAAAGCATTGTTTATTGCATAAAATTAATTCATTTCATTTATTTACATTTGTTATAAAAAATGTTAATAATTGTTTAGCTAAAAAATCTTGATAAATCTACGCATACTGTGTTTACCCCTAATTGAGAGCAGTTTTTAAAAGCATCCCTTAATGTTCAGATTATTTTGTTAAAATTATCATAATACTGTTACTTAAAGCACTAATCCAATGACATAAACACCTGGTCCAGCACTTTACAACGACAAGTATTCAATTCATAACACCATTTCAATGCGTTTTCACAATTCCAACATGAACATTTAAAGTACACCTTCGTAAAATAAAACTGAATTCTAAAAAAAATCTTCCTCAAAAATAGCTTCGTAGCCTAAATTAATTGGTACACGAATCCCGTATTTATAAACAGTTCTCAACGTTGAGAGTTATCTTGAGATTATAACCTGAGATGCTGGTTCCTACAAGAAGAGCACCTTAAGTATTATTATTATTTATCGTATGAGGATTAGTGGCCACCTCGTGTTAGAGTTTATCAATCCGCCTGTAAGGCCTATGAACTATTGTCAGATGACAACCAGGACCGACGATTTAACGTGCCCTTCGAAACATGGAAGCGCTCAGTTGTAATGACGCTTAACGATCTCCCATCTGACACCTGGCCGGACGGAGCATTGCTTAACAAACTGTTAAGCTCCGCCAGGAGCGCTTCAAAGCATCTTAAGTATGATCTCAAGATAGCTCTCAACAGAGCGGTTCATAAATACGGGGCTAAATGACCCACAAGATTGGGCCCTGCGCAGACGGCCCCGATCGCCGACCGCCCACACACTCCCGTTACTCAAATGATATGAATCAGTCGCGGGTTCGAGTACAAGTCTAGACGTGTTGCACGTCACGCTCTCCTCAAGATGTACCTTCGGAAAGTATTTAAAATACAGCTAAGTAGGTCGCTATCATATTCTAAGTACTCATGCCCTTAATAATAATTGATACATGTTTAGTAACCACACCTCTATATAAATGATTTGAGGGTGTTAACAACTGCAAACGTAGCAGAAAATATAGCTTAACGTGCTTTCCGAAGTACGGTAGAGCTCGAGATAGGTAATACGATTTTGGTCACCCATTCCATGAGCAACCCTTGCAAATTTTGCAAGGGTTATGGAACCTAAATTAGAGATAATTCAGAAGAATGTAATTAATCTACAAACATTTACGAGTAACTTATTAATAGTCGATTTCCGTTTAAATATAAAATTAACTTTACTGATCCTTAAAAACTTGCGTTTGACATCGTTTGCGTAAAAGGAAATATGAAATGAAAGTAAAGCCATAACAAACAACAAGAATTATTGTAAACTATAGCTAGATTACAACACGAGTAAAGAAAGTACAATTTCTTAGGCAGCATCCGCCAAAATATGATCCATCTAACGGGGCCTGGACGGCCGCGTGGTGACGAGCGAATCGTCACGATTGCACAACCAGTCGTCATCGCATCGCCATCGGGGACGCAAAATGGGGTCAACTAACATGGAATTAACACTCAATAGGTTTGAGGTTAACAAAAAAGAAAAATGATTTTCTTGAATAGGTAGATGTGCGATTGATAAAAAAACATTTGGGCACAATTTTTTGCACCATAGTTTCGTGTTTTGGTACGTTTTCAATTGTTATAGTCACATGAAAACGTGAAGTGTGTTCAGTAAGTAGGTAGAACGTGTCAATTTTATTTAGTACTGTATCACTTTTAGGCTAAAAGTATTTTTCAGCAAAAAAAGGCATGCTCAATTCGTTAATTTTCTTTTTTGTCTAATTCTGTTTTATTCATAAATTTATTATTATTAAAACCCGCGTCAATTGGTAATGCGCCTGGCGGCCATGATTTTAACCTCAAAAACGAAAAACATATACACTTACTCATATACCCTTTCTTATTGAAAATAAGAATTCAATAATTAATATATTATATTACCTATTAGAATTTTACTGTTTTTTGACATTTTTAGTTGCGGATGACGATGATGTGTATGTTAATTTGACAAGGTTCCAGCGCATTACCAATTGACGGGGATAGTATTAACAGTAGTTGAGTATCAAAGTAACTGTTTGATTGTTTATGATTTTATTACATTTAATTAACGTATCGACTAAAGATATTGCGACTAAAGATATTGCTTTACTAACCTTAATTCACGACTCTGTCCGAAGCTTTAATTAAAACAAAGCTGTTAGGACTTAATTACGGGACTAGTAACAAACGCAACTAAGCTTTTGTCTCCGATACCTCTTTAAAAAGCAATTGTAAGTCGTTTGAAAGCGAAACTGTGAGATTATTCGGCATGCTTAAGGTTCTATCTAACGGTTCTCGGCGGGCGGCGCGGCGGCGACGGACGGCTTGTGCCAAATTTTTGGCAATGTGAACTTGAGGTGATGTTGGTGGTGTGAATCTTTTTATCTGTAATTTAACTTCTATTGATATGTCAAACAACGCCGATGCTAGTTTGGGATGCGTATCTTAGTAAATTTTGCTAGCACAATACATAGTGGCTGCTGAACATAAAATTGTTGAAATTGTTGTATTGACATAGCGCAGCATGCCAAGCATATGTAAATATTGTATTTGCCCTCACTAAAAAAAAAGGTAAGATGATGATAGCTAGCCAGGCGGGCTTGGACAAGTCCCATCTCCGACTAAACTGAGTAGAAACGTACACTTAAGCTAGGGTTTCCTAGGATGACGGTGCCGTCATATTACGGCCGTAATTTAGTGGCGTTGAATGTTGTCTATGTAAACAATATGGCGACACCGTAACGTCAGAAACCGCGCCGTATTGTTTACATAGACAACGTTCTACGTCGCTAAATGACGGCCGTAATATGACGGCACCGTCATCTTAGGAAACCCTAGCTTTACAGTGGCGGTCACATAATTAAAGACACTGATCGAGGTGACTTTGAAGCCTTGGTTCTCCGCCAAGAATTGACCTAGATGTGATCTGATGATGGCCATCCAGGGCCTGAATGAAGGAGATTCAGATCGCTATACACACCCAACTGATCTGATCAGCATTCTAAGAGATATAAGGATATGTTTAAAAAAACACTTAATTAGCATAAAAATGTATTGAAACCCTGAAACTGAAAACTAGGACCCTTATATCTTTTCAAATACTGGTCAGATCAGTTGGGTGTGTATAGCGGTCTAAATCTCCTCTATTCAGTCCCTGGATGCCTATCGTCAGATAACAGTTAGGTCAATCCTTGGCGGAGAACCAAGGCTTCAAAGTTACCTCGTTTGCATGAAAATCGACTGGTGTCTTTAATTATTGACCGCTACATCCTGTACATCAAAGAACTAGACCACAGAAGCAGCTAAATTCAAATCTCATTAACAAATACGAAGAAATTTAATTTACAATTTCACACAAACAAATTGCTCCTCTAAATCTCGGACCAATTTATTGACGCACATATAACTGTCTCAAGTTATTAGCAACATAACCGGGAGTTTATTAATATAACAAGCAATAACTCTTGTATGGGCGGACAAATTAATGAATCCTAGACAATGTGGGAATGTGGAAGCATGTCAGTGTGTCGCTTGAGAGTGAGCGCCGAATTCTGCGCGCGCGCACCTACGAACAATTTCATAAGCGATAGCGGATATTGAAGAAATTCCATCGGATACAATTATGCATATAACTTACAAAACAATTACGATATAAAAAGGAAAATAAAAAATACTAATTAATTAGATAGAGTTTCAGCGAAATCAAAAACCACAGGAGTTTTTTGACATAGGTATAAATCGTAATTGTGAATGATAAATTTTCTGTTAAAATACTATAAGGCTAAATGGACTAAGAGCTAGCCCCGGAAATAGGTGGACAATTTACAGAGCTACGAAATCCCTCTTGTTAGTTTGCCATACTATCATTATTAACAGATCCGGGCACCTCGCAGATTTTCAAAATGCGCGAAAAAGTGGTAAAGTTTGATGCCGCCTGGCACTGCTTTTCTACCAGTCATAATTCCTGGCAATACTATTTACGATTTAGATACATGATTGGCTTGCTATTATACGACACCAAATCTAGAGCTCTGTAAATTATATACCTTCAATCGCTTTTCAGCCCCTTTGTTGCTCAACTACTCCCACCCCCACCACGGAAAATCTGCGAAGTGAAACTATAGGGATTACGTCGCTCTGTAAATTGTCCACCTATTGCCGGGGCCAGCTCTTAGTATAAAAGTTCACCAGCACTTGAACACCTAATTAGGTTTTAACCGTCTGTTTTTGAAGTTTTTATGTATGAACAAAATGTCAAAAACAATGGTTTAAACTTAATTGGCTGTTTACGTATTTGGTGAGCTCTGACCTAAATAGTGTGATATTTTAAAGGCTCTTCCAAACTCTACTGATTAAGTACAGATTTTAACGTAAGTGTCCGCTTACTAACGCACTCAGTGATGGGTCATAGACACTTTACAGATACTTGATTGGAGATCCATCCATCTTTGTAACGACCGCTGCCACAATGGCTGACGCATGCGTACAACGGTGCCCCACAATTATTCGCCAAATATCATACCATACCACAACCTGTATGTTGTACACCTAATATCAATGACGTACTATGTAATTGGATTTGATGAATTGATACTTTTCACTAATTGTATAAAACGAGGTTTTGATCGGCGGGGTCAAGAGAATGACATGATTTTTATTCATTAAAATTTCCATATACTTTGGTACCAATTAGATCTTTTTTGTAGGTCGAATATTTATGATTTCTTATCTCAGATTTTTAGTAAACATTCAAGTAGAAATAGTACTTATAGGTGAAAGTAATTTAGTGAATAGCAAACTTAAAAAAAAATATCAAGAATAACTTACAACCAAATCTCTAAAACTAAACTTAAGAATCTGCTTAATCTTTTCTTAACTACAACTCGACCAAATTAGTACGGTATCATAGTCTAGCTGTCATGCATCATTTGCTTATTATCTGTTGTAGTTAACTACAACTCGACCAAGATAGTTAGGCAAATGAAAAAGGATTCTAAAGTTTAGTACAAACTAGTCAACGAAAGTGCCTCCAAAGTGACGTAACTTTTTTGATCAGACTCTAATCTAAATATTTTTAAAATAGGCGACAAACGGCCAATTTCAATAATCTATCTTCAGTAAGAGATGTTCCTACTATGGATCTGTTACTAGACTCCTCCTCCTCCCCCTCGCGTCGTGTTCCTCATTACTGAGGGTCGTGAATCCCCCGATGGGTAGTTAATTTTTCTTTGACGATGCCCCTCCATATCTGTCTGTCCTTAGCCTCATGGAGTGCATCGTGTAGCTTGGTGTTCAGCGTTGAGCGGATTTGGTTAGACAACCTAGTTGGGCTTCGACCTCTCGGTCGTTTGCCATCGACCTTGCCAGTGACAATCAGTTGTTCGAGGTTGTGTCCCTCTTTTCGGACGATGTGACCGAAGAATTCCAGAATCCTTTGGATACAGGAAGTGGATAGCCTGGTTTTAATGTTGAGCTCTCGAAGGATAGACTCGTTTGTTCGGAATGCAGTCCACGGTATTTGTAGCATCCTCCTCCAGCACCACATCTCAAAAGCGTCAATGCGATCTCGCATTGCTGTTACTAGACAACTGTTGTTATTTCTCGTCATTTAACAATAATATCTAGGCAACAAATCTTTAGTAAGCCTCTCTTACTGATGATAAGTTATTGAAATCGGCTGTAAGTGATAGATCAGTAACATTTAGCAGACCCCTATTCAATATGTGTTTTCGGAGAGTTGAGTGCTCGTCCCATTATGTTAGTAGTCAGTTTAAGCTCTAGGCAAGTATCAAATGTAGTCAAATTGTGTTCGAGACAGTCCAAGACCGACCCACCAAAATCATCGTTAGCAGGCAATGGCAAAAGCACGGCAGGTATTTTTTTTTATAAAATAATAAATAGAAACATTGGCAGATGTCACTATGTCTTACACAGAAACACGCTCTCAAAAACCACGTGACTATTTATTTTCGAATCAGACTGAATCGATTATATTATTATGTCATTGCGTAACTTTACAGGTATTTGTCATAAAACATTAACTAATAAATTGAGTGAACAAAACTCCATTAAAATTGTACTCCATCAGAAGACCACCACGAATCGTTAATGACAAATTGGTTAATTAGAATCATTGCTTAATAATCCATTGGTATTAACCTTAAGAGGGCTCCACACTCGCGCCGCGAACCGCGGCCGCGAATAACGGGCGCGGTTCGCGCATGAAAACGGTGCGAAAAATATAGCCCTCCAGACTCGCGCGCGAACCGCGGCCGCGAATCACGGCAACCTTAGTTCGGCACACAAGTCCTTTGACGCGGACCAAAAAACCGCCACCGGACGGGGAACGCCGCGAAGCGCGAACGCGAAGCCGCGAAGCCCATACGCGAAGCCGCGAAACCCTCCACACTCGCGGTTCGCGGCCTTCGCGGGCTTTCGCGGCGCGAGTGTGGAGCCCTCTTTTCATTGAGTTTAATCTTTATCTGCAGTATTATTACAATGGTTCACAGGTGTATGGTAAATACAAATTACAATTAAATTTATGTATAACATACACATAAAAACATACTTAATTATAAAATAATGGGTAATAAGCATGAATACGACCCACCTGATGGTTCATGGTTATCGTTGTTCCCTTTTTGGGGTTTCTTACACATTAAAAAGGTTAAATGTGTAGGGAACCATACTTACAAAGGAAACAGTTGAATTAAAAGGTCAATTGTTTCATAGACATAAGCTTTTTAGTACCTATAAAATGTTAAAAAGCTTTCAAATCATGAAATACCTAAATAAGTTTATAAGGAGTAAACATTATCAACTGTTTCGTCATTTAAAACAGTTATTATAGTTCGAAAAGCTGTCATAAATAAAAATTCACAGATTTTACAGTCCCCGCAAGAATCAGAGTATTGAAAATGAACACCAAAATTTACGAAAAACCGAAATCAAATCAAATGCAAAGTCTTATTATATTTTTAAAGATACCTAGGTAGTACCTATTTATTTTAACGATAAAAGTAACTGACTGCCTCGACGCAGCCGAATTATTATTAAATTATTTTCAAAATTCCAACGAATGCACTTCTCGTCTGCTTCTGCATCTTTTAACATTATTACCATGACGATCGGCCAATAATCATAAAAGCTACTTCACTTTCTATGTACGGAAACACCCGTTTTTCAACAATTCCAAATCTAAAGGGACCACCTACAGGTCACAATTATTAACCGATTTTCAAAATTATTTCGCCATTTGGTAGCTAAACTAATACCCTAGGACCTTTTTTTTTTATTTTTTCTTAAGTCGGTTTTTGTTTCGAAATATTTACAATTTAGTAAACAAACACCCCCCTAAATCCCGGATTTTTTGGACTTTTGCAAAATTCCAAAAAAAGTTACCAGTAGATTTTCAAAACTCAAACATTCACACGTGTCTCGATAAATTCCTCAACTTTTAGTACTATTTTCATTTCGATCCTCCCAAAATCTTCGGAAATATGGCCAAAAATACGTCTCAGGCGATTTGCATCTGATAACCATTTTCAATGGTAAAAAAAATGTTACGCACAACAATGTTAGCCAGATTTATTTTACCTAAACAATTTACATTGTCAATTTCAATGAATGGATGTTCGTCTTTCCCGTTGTGTTATTTAAAGTTTCACTGATGTTTATTTAAAACTGCTGAAATGGTTCATTGGCGCGACGCGACGTCTAAAACGCATGGAGAAGAACTTCCTAAAAAATCCAGGAGTTCTTATAATAAGCATATTGTTGGGTAGACTAAAGCCAAATCTAATCTGGCACGCAAAACGCAGCGTACGGTAAAATGGTGAATTATGCAGAGTTCGGGCACAATTAGCGCCTCGTAATGAGCCCCATTATCATAACACGAATCTGCCGGTACAGATCCGACCGGCACAGTTATTTAGACGAGTATTTTTGTCATGAAACAATGATACCGTACCGATATAAAGTGTTATATGATATGACATATAAAGGTTGAGCACCCCATGAAGCATTCGGTTGCAAGTTCGAATCCCAATCAGGACAAAATGAGTGAAAAAAAATGTGTTATTTATTTAAAAGTAAATACGTAGTCCTGCAAAATAGCAGGCTTCTATTTAAAAAAAAAAATAAAGCAAAGAGAGAAAATACGTTTACATTCTTAAAACTTTTTTAGCTGTTTAAGGAATATAATGCTACTAAAGTTAAATTTGTATCAGTATAATTATTGATATATCCTAGACACACATCCAAAATTATACTTGTTTATACTATATTAGCAACATACCTTTTTTTTGATAGGAGGAAACGCGGTCACGAATTATTCATAAAGATTACCTATTAAATAGATTATTCTATTTAAATAGATGCTAATTAGTTGATAGGCTGGCAGAATATTCAGTATCAATAAATTGTGTATCAGAAACGTGTAATAAAATCTAGTATTATATGGATGCGCCTGTTATTATTTATTAAAGATTTCTAATTAATTTGAGTAGAAAGAAAATATGACTTTGATTAACCTTAATATCGAAAAAAGAATGCTAGAATTTATTAATTTGCGATGTTTGGAGAATTTCTTATTAAATACCCTTTCAATTAAGTATCATAAACCAAAGGAAAACCAAATTGGTGTTTAATTAAATTTAATGATAGTTAAAGACAGTCGATTAGGCTTTATGACAGAAGCAGTCATAAATGTTAGTACTTTTATCTACCGTTCTTCCTATAAGTTCGCCGTGTTCATGTAGGTCAGTGTCAGCCATAAATCTGACTGAATGAGCTTCACAACTACATCGAGTATGACCTCAGCATTATCGACTATAACCTAAACAAGGCCCACCAACCGCGGTAGGGCCAGTAAAGAAAATCATTGGGTGTCCTACTTACAAGCTTGTGGCAAATTCCGGCCGCCGGCGACGCCACAGTAAAAGCGATCTAATGCTTGAGCAGTAAGTGTTAGTTTACGTGAAAGTACCTTTTGTAGGTCTGTAGGCCTGCCATGGTTCGTATGTAGGCGAGAGGCGTGCGCCTGTGGGTGTGTGCGTGTACGCAGCGGAGATAGCAGACGCCAGCCAGAGCGCACCAACTTCAGGAGAAATGCGTCGCAGGAAATTTAATACTTTTGTTTGTTACTTTTAGCAAATTGTGATCTTTTTTTATTTGTAACCAAGAATAAGAGTGATATATTATTGAATCATCATCCAAATGGTCATGACTTTGCCTATTTAATTAGAAATATTAATAATAAGTTTGATTTTAAAAGAAAAAACGCTACAAAATCGTACAAAGCTTTGACCTAACTTTTATTCAAATAGGTAGTTAAATTTATTTTTTGTTGCTTAACTTTTTAAGGCTCATATAGTATCATAATGCAATGCGTGTCGCCCACCATGCGCAGCTACTAACTGACCGACCGTAGCTACGTGGTTACGATGTAGCGGGCCGCAGTTCGCCCGCCCTGCCTCGCAGTGGTGGTAGAAAATTTTTGGTGGGAAGTGAGTGGGGTGCGCGCACGCCGCAGTCAGTCGACGACGCGCGCGGCGCCCGCCCGCATGAGTGATATCAGTGTTGTGCCAACCCTAACTCGTACCACGGACTATCGAGATCACAGTGACGCTCAAAAACAGTGTACGTTGACGAAAAAAAGAAAAAAAAAACACGGAAGATGTTCCATTTTCAAAATTTCTTTAAATACCGGGGCACACGATGTGTTTTTGGGAAATGTTTGTAATTGGCATTTAAAAAGTGACGTGACAGTGCCGCGGATTGTGGACGCAGTGGAAACACTTCGGAAGCCTGTTTTTTTACTTATTTTTATTACTTTTTTATTTCAATGTCTATCCACCCTCCTTGTAAATATTCGTGAGAATATTGTTGTTAATCTCTTATTTTATGCCAATCACATCTTTCCCTTTTTTTCTTTTTTTAGTATATTTTACTAACAGTCAATTCTTAGATACTAACTGCATGCTGATTTCTTTATTTATAGAAGTACCGGTATGTTTATGGAGTAGGTATTTAATCGGAAAAGTGTGTCTTCCCTCGGTATCGGTGCGCGCGCGTTCAGTTTTCGGCTGATAACCCGAAGGTCGGCCAACTGGTTTTTTTACAGTTTTAACGGCGCGCGCGTCGCTCGCGACACCGAATAATGTCCATCTCTTTGTTTTCACCTCATTTTCACATTTTTAACGTACATAATTAAAACATAATTAATTCTCAACTACTATATTAAACAAAAACATGCAAATTTTGAACATCAAGCATTTAAAGGTAGGTAAACTATTTATAAATTATTTTTCAATAAATTAATTTTAATTAGATAATTTATAATTAAAATCATCAATTACTGAGCTTATTCCAGTAGTTAAATGATTAGGCACTTATTACAATAAACCTTAATCACAGCAATTAAGACAGTAGATAGTAGGGTAACTGTAATACTAACAGTTTTTTTCAAAGTTGAGTATGTAGTTACTAACACGCCCGTACTTTTTCAGTTTACCTACTCAACTACATGTACTAGTTCCCCATATCTCTTGCTATACTTGAAACCGGGTTCTCCCTCTGTGCACTGTTTAAAGGACCTTAGTGAAACAGTTGAACGCACTGTCTTTGACAGTTAATTTGATGGACTGTGAAGTTACAATGTTTCGGATTTGACGGAACTCGACTCCAAACTCTTGCAGCGACGGTGAGTATCAAAAAGTTTCATTTTGCAACTTGGATTTGGCAATTTTCATTGCAATTTTATTTGCAATCGGGTTTAGTTGGTGTTTGTCTCGTTGGTTTTTATGACCATTGCAGTCGTTTGGTAAAATTTAATGCAATGTTACCTTTGTGTCATACAATTTTCGATCAGGTAAATATCATATCAACCGTTTTTGTATTGATGTGGCTGAAATGTATTTCTTTTTTAATTTTCCGCAAATTTTACTGTTAAAATCGGTAGGTAATTAGTTGATTCGACATTAGGCCCGCATTTATAAACCGCTCTCAATTTTGAGAGCTATCTTGAGATCATACTTGAGATGTTCTTCTTATAGGAACAGCATCTCAGGTAATGATCTCAAGATGGCTCTCAACGAAGAGAGCGGTTTATAAATATGGGCCAAAGCTCGTTTTTGATTCCTGTTTTAAATTCATTTCTATTTGAAAATTTTCCTAATGACACAGAAAAAGGGTTACCCCGCATTAAAATTTCAAGTATTGATACCAAAAACAACAGATTCAAAAATCACAACACACATTCAGCTGACCCAGTTCCCCGATTGGTTCCGTACACCCACGCATTGCCTAACAGCGGTTCTATCACATGATTCATACAAAAGCTCGTCCTTATCACTTCAGCTTTAAAGGTCAAAGTCGTGTGACACATGGGTTCGGCTTCGGGTGTATCACTAACACGAAGGCTTTTAGTAAGTTAGTAGACATCGGAAGGTTATAGATTAGTAATGAAAATGTAGACTTTAATATTTAGAAATTTATTCTTATCAGCCCCTTATAGTACATTAATTTTGCAAGTTGTAGGCACAAAACAAAAAGTATCCAATCGGCCCACTTGAGCATATTCATATAATACACTATACTTTTTTCATGCACAATGGAATAGTGCTTGCCTTACCTCACCTGAGGCCGAAGGTGGAAGCGCACTACACCCGGAATCCTCATCACTGAGGAACTGGCTATCTTACCTCTAACTGTCAGAACACAACAATTTTTAAATTGTTGTCATGGCGTCAGACTTAGGTAAGATGGTCGTAGCTAGCCAGGTGGACTTGAATAAGCCCTACCACCAACCATGATATAGACTGTTTTAACTGATAAGAAGAACTGAAGATTGTAATTTAATAATTGTGTTATTGTAATGCATCTTTCTATTGAATAAACGTTATTATTATTATTAATTCGTATACAAACAAATTGTTAAAATAGATTATCTTTCCAAACCTTGTTTACTCAATTTATTAAAAACTTTATCAAAACTTTAAAGCATCTACAATCTACATATGCACAGGAAGGTTATTTTGTTGGTCTGGATAGACTGGTCTGGATGGTCTTTAGTCTAGATAGACTAAAGACAAAAAAAATCTTAAACAATTATTTTTGAAACTTGGTTTTCTTATTCATGGACTTATTAATACCAAAGCAAATCTTACACATTTAAAATACGTGCAAGTGAATCTTGTGACACTATTTAAAAAGATTACATTAGGTCGGTACAATTTAAAATCGATTGGTCAACATTTAATTAGCTATAAACAGGTGCATATACATTATTAAACGTATTCAAAAACTTAGGACATATTCAGGCCATTTTCTCATTATTGTCACCGCGCCGCTCTCACCTAGCCAAAAAATATTTCTAATGTGTCTCTAGTTTGGGTTTTTTTACCATTGAAAATGGTTATCAGATGCAAATCGCCTGAGACGTGTTTTTGGCCATATCTCCGAGGATTTTGAGAGGATCGAGATGAAAATAGCACCAAAAGCTGAGGAATTTATCGAGACACCTGTGAACGTCTGAATTTTGAAAATCTATTGGTAACTTTTTTTGGAATTTTGCAATATTACAAAAATTCCGGGTTTTTTGGGGGGTGTTTGTTTACTAAATTATAAATATTTCGGAAATAAAACCGACTTAACAAAAAATGAAAAAAAGCGTCCTAGAATATTAGTTTAGCTACCAAATGGCGAAATAATTTTGAAAATCGGTTAATAATTCTGACCTGTAGGTGGTCCCTTTAGATTTGGTATTGTAGAAAAACGGGTGTTTCCGTACATAAAAAGTGATGTAGCTTTTATGATTATTGACCGATCGTCATGGTAATAGTGTTAAAAGATGCAGAAGCAGACGAGAAGTGCATTCGTTGGAATTTTGAAAATCGGTTAATAATATTTCGGCTGCGTCGAGGCAGTCAGCGGGCGTTTTTACAAATAAATATGTTACTAGGTAACTTTAAAAATATAATAGGACTTTGCATTTTATTTTATTTTGGTTTTTCGTAAATTTTGGTGTTCATTTTCAATGCTCCGATTCTTGCGGGGACTGTAAAATCTGTGAATTTTTCTCATATACAATAAAAACTTTGTAAAACTTTTGGGGAAATGAAAACTGTGGTGAAAATTTTGGGGAACACATTTTAGTAGTACAAGTAGTTGATATGTAATAAATATAAGAAAAAATAATTTCCACAATAGATTTATTCCATATTAGATACAAAATTATTTTGGGGAAAATTGTAGGAAAAGGTATCTTTTTGGGGAAATTTTAAACCTGATCTGGGGAAATTTCACATAAATAATCTGGAGACAGTGATTTCTAAACAGTTTTACATTTTGTATTTTTTTTAAATAACGCAAGATTATTTTGCTCATAACCGAATGCTGAACGGTATAAGTTAGTAACAAGATTTTGAGTCATCTACACTGATTTTCTAAACTGGGGGGCTACTCAAATGGCCACTTTTCTATTCGTTCGCTAACTTAAAAATTAATAATAAGCCATAAACTCCAAAATTACGTGTCGTAGGTTTGTCAATTCCATACAATACAACTATGTCTGTGATTTACATTAACTTGCGACGTGTGACGTGATCGTTTAATTGCTTATTTTTAAGCTTCAAGTTAGCGAACGAATAGAAAAGTGGCCATTTGAGTAGGGGGGCAGCTCTGCTTGTATTCATTTGTCTTTCTTACAATAATGACCAGTGATTATTAAAATTTAGTTTTATTTATCATTTGGTTTTAACACCAAGTATACTTACGCAAATCTTTGTTATAGGTATTCAATAAAGTAATAACAAATTAATGAAAACAATCGATATGCCCATATGAAACCTATATTGGTACATAACATTTAAAAACTACTAGATATTTCATTTTAAAAAAATCACTTAAAGTTTGTCAAGCAAACTAGAACAATTTCGTAATAAAATTAATTAAAACCACCAACACAGAGATGGTATCTATACGACAGATCATGGGAATACGTATTACGAACAAAGCAGAGACGATACCTAGGCCTTGACTTTGGGAAAACGTCGCCATTGTTTTTAAGTGAAAACTAGGGAACTGGAGCGTTTGGTGGGGTGCTGATTATAGGCGGTGACTATGGATGGATACTTTGACTATGCATGCTGACTATAAGCTCAGACTATGGATGGATACTTTGACTATGTACATTGACTATAGGCGCAGACTATGTATGTTTATTATAGGCGCCGACGATATTTATTTATTGTTAAGGCATTGAGACGATATAAAGAAGTTTGAATTGCGTGACCCAATAAGATTGATTTGAATAGATTAGTACATTTTTAGGCTATATTTTCATAGGTTTTTCATGCAAATACTTGACTTTCAACTTGGGTTCATTATTGCAATAATGTAACCAGGATTTTACTGACAAATAGTTTCCTAATTTAATTTTTTCAAAACATAAAACTAAACTGCCAACAAATTGCTTACAGTACTAAGAAGTACTATTCAAAGTAAGTAATTAGCAGTTTTAAATGCTGTACAAATGTATATTTACTACTTTCATACTAAATGAATGAAAATATGTCAACAGGCCATTGCCATTTATCTTAATTAAATCTTGATTTCAACTTCTATAAACACACAGCCTCATCTTAACTGAAAACTTAATTAAGTCCTGTGGCCAAGTAGACACTTAAGTGAAAACCATTGAAAACCTTAATGTTTCCTCTTGTAATTATTCATATGCAGCCGTTCACAGTATGATTTATGGGTACCTACACCATCTTAGAATATGTACTGCTCAAAAAAATAGGGGTTTACTGATTTTCCACACAAAAGAGCAAAATTCAGGAATTTTTCTGATAATTTCAGTCTGATTTATTTGAATTTTATATTGTTCGAAATCTGTAATAGTCAACTAGCTGACTAAACGGACTAACGTATTGTATAATTTCTCATATTCTCTGTAAATCAGTTAGAATAAAAATAAATTGAAGTTGCAAACAAAAATACACGATTTTTTGTATGGCGAATGGCGATGGCGAATACGAGAAATTATACAGTAAATTCTATAGTAAAGTCAGTAAGTTGACTATAACAGCTTTCGAACAATAGAAAATTCAAATAAGATCTGATATAATTTAGCAGAAAAAAACTTTTCAGAACTTAGTTCTTTTAGTACGAAAATCATATTGTGACTCCTATTTTGTTTTGAACAGTCGATAACAAGAAATGTGTCTGAAATAACATAAAACAAACGAAGAAACATTAGTAACTACAAAAAATATGGTGATAAATTCAAAGTAGCATCGTTTTTGCAAAAAACACCTGTTAATCAAAAAATTATCAAGATCTCTACAGACGTTTCTTGAAAACTGTTAACGTTTCTTTCTTGATATATAACATTTCAGTTTTTCAGCAAACTAAATTGAGCTCCACCAAAATTCCGTCCGACGAAACTTTATTCACAGATTCATAAGTAATCTAAAACGTCCATCAAATCTAAAATCCGTCTGACCAAAGTCTGTGACAGATTCGTAAACTCCAAACAAGCATACGCCTCTAACAGTCCATCAAATCTAAAATGAAAGTCGGCTCGGATCTAGAACGGCAAAGGTCTAAGTGACACATATTCCGCGGTGGGGGGTGGTGGGGCAACTTTCACTCGGAGATGCGCGCGGCAATGACCAACGCGCGCAATGTCAAGTGCACCGCAGATTTCTATTTTATGGCCCGTCCGGACGCCACACGTTTACAAGTCCACAGTTATCATTATCATAACAGGGGTCCGAACACGCTTCAATGATAAAACCAAAAAAAAACGTAACCGTTTCAGCTTTATTACAAACATTCCATTTAATAAAAAAAAATTGAAACTAGGATAAAATGCTAATCTTGAGCAGCGGACAATTTCAATGAAAATATATAAAGAAAAACCAGAGTTTAAAAATTATAAAGAGAGAGTAAAATCTAGTGCAATGTTAGGGCATAGCTGATCGGAATCTCAGTTTTAGCCATTGAAAAACAAATAAAAAAAACGTGTTAAAACACTAGGCGAGTCAAGTAACAAGTAAGTTACTTCTAGGTAATAAAATGAGAAACTTGTAAAAAAAACATAATGTTTCAAGATAAGATTTCTTATGACCAGTCTGCTACTTTTAATCCTTTCCCAACAATAACTGGTATTAGAAAAACAACGTTATATTTATGGACACATATCTAAATAGACAAAAGTTATCCTAACATGAACTAACTATTTTAAACAGTCAACTATTGGAAAATCTCTCTTAAGCAATGACATCGGTCCTAAGACGCACGAATGGACCGCGACCTCATCGAAGGCTTTCAGCCACTTAGTGTCGACACGGTAGCCGGAATGCTCTATGAATCATATGTGATGCTCTACGTCACTTAGGTTGCACTTACCGATGCAGATTGCAGCGATGAGTAAAACTTAGGCAATGGGGAAAATTCGCTGAGTAAATGGTTTAGTATGATAAGAAAGAGGTATGTTAACACCGTTTCTCAATAAAGATTTTGTCGTTTGTTGAAAGTAGTTTATAGTATCATGCTATATTAAAGTCATTGTCTTGAGGGGCAGTGGTTTTGCGCGATTGCGGAGGTTAAGCAACTCTCGCAAGGGTCGGTCATGGGATGGGTGACCAAAAATCTATTATCTTGGGCTCTTCCGTGCTTCGGAAGGCACGTTAAGCCGTTGATTCCGGTTGCATTTGCAATCATTAACACCCACCAATCCGCATTGGGCCCACGTAGTGGGTTATGGCCTGTCCTCCTTATCCTTATACAAGGGAGGTCTGTGCCCCTGCAGTAGTGGGGACATAAAAAATGGCAGATTTCTATTGTTAAAGTTGTTTAAGTAATTTCATAAACGCTTTATATGAAATGTATGTACACAAACCTAACATTTGTATTTTAACAATAATTATTACCAGGAAACAAAAGGCAAATTTTCCAAAAGTTTCGTTTCTCGAAAACTCGCATAATTCATAAAACTTTACTACAAAGTGGTTTTAGTACAGTCGTCCTCTGTCGATACAGAAAACACATTGCATACAACTTTCAAGGCGGAGACAATGCCCATTTTCCCCACTTATAGTTCCTCTGGTACGGTTGGCATCAAATATGGATGAACAGTTTGGCACCATAGGTATCACGACGACTAATGCAGTTGTTCAGTTAGTGTTTTGTCCTTTTTTTATTTTAGTAAAATAGGAAGGTATTTCTCTTTCACAATAACTTAAGTAATGTAGATACTTGCAAAGATTAAAGAGCTTTGCACAATTACTTTTTACATTAATGTTATTCTAACATGTTAATTTTTTATAAAAAGTTTATTAATATTAATATTTTAGCACCAGTCAAATACCACAATAATTGCACAGTTACAAGAAATGTACACATACACCAAATAAGTATAGCACATTGCATTATTGAATTATATCACTTTGACAGATAGAGATTTTATAGATAAGGTTTAACTTTGTTCTATAATGTGTACATTTTATTACTCGTTTATTAGGGTATTTGACTGGAGTTAAAATATTAATATTAATAAACTTTTTATAAAAAATTAACATGTCAAAATAACAGAAACGTACAAAGTAATTGAATCGGTAAAAGAAAAGAAGTTTAAAGCTCTTTAATCTTTGCAAGTATGTACCTATATTACTTAAGTTATTGTGAAAGAGAAATACCTTCCTATTTTACTAAAATAAAAAAGGACAAAACACTAACTGAACAACTGCATTAGTCGTCGTGATACCTATAGTGCCAAACTGTTCATCCATACCACGAGGTCGACCGTACTAGAATTCTGCGAACGAGTATGTATGTCTGCGCACACGCACCCACTGCATCGCTAACGAGCGGCGGACATTGCCCACGGAGAAAGCTGCCAGGATCAGCTGATCGGCGCACGCTACTCTAACCCTATAGGGAAGATGGCTATACGTTAACCCTATAGGAAAAAGATGAGAAAACTACGCTGGCCTGCAAAACTATGTATCACACTTTCAAAATTGCAATTAACTTTTTTAAGTACGCAAAATATACTTTCAAAGCAAGCTGATAAAATTTGCTATAAAACGTTTTTTTCATTTTAAATCTCTAACTTCTATTGTTTTGAAAAAAAATATGAATTTTTATAAGTGTAGTGCTTAGTTTTGAAGGCCAGTGTATTTTGCGTTTTAACAAAACAACTGTCATATAAAAATAAATGTTGACATTTATGTGTCGTATAGTCCGGAGAGAAAAACAAGCCCTGTCCTAAAAGGTAAAAATTTTGGTTGCAATCAAATTAGTGAACTTGTCGCTATTTGAATTAGGTAGTTCATAGATTACTAAGAGTATATAGGTATGTGCGATTAAATGATTCATCATACTTAGGTATAATATTTTACAAGGCGGTTCGTATTTCATAAATCATTCCATAATAAAAGCAAATACATAGTTTAAAATTCAAGTATAAATTCTTTTAATACCATTTCAATCCTTAATTTTGTAGTATTAAAAACAACAATATAAAAACTGTTTTTATCGCAATCAAGTAGTGCTAAAGAAAAAAAAATTAAAAAATATTCGATGCCTCTATAAGTATAGCTCTATTGTATACCCCTACTTTTTTGCGTTAAAAGTAATAGATAATAATATACACCGTCATTCTGTAGTCGTTTGGGAGTGTTCTACTAATGAAACTTACCGCATTTTTTTAAAAGGAAAAGCGTCCATGGATCGAAAAACGACAAAAAATTTGGGTCCTCCCATACTAACTAGACAGCTAAACCATTGTACATATTAGTATGGGAAACTATTTTTTTAGCTAAAAAGCAGTTTTTCGATGTATCTTTGGGAAAAATGTTTAATTTCATTGGTAGCACACTCCTTTAAGTTTATTAAATTGACTACAAAATGACGGTGTATTATGGAAGATATAGCACAAGTCGTTCGCATCTGGCGGGGTGGGGCGCGGAGAAAGCGGCGATTGTCAAGACCGGCTCCCCCCGCCAGTCTAGACCGGCTTCTAGCCTAGACAAGGCTTTGACCTATATTCTAGACCTTACTAACATCTTTAGTCTGTTGTCCCCGGGTTATCCTTACTTGTTATTTAGTAAACAGTTTTTGACAGTTAACCTTCGTCTTTAAAACTTGAATCGTTATTAAAACACGTTGTTTTATTATATCAAATTGTTATGCATTATAAAATTTTTTTCGTAGTCTATTTATACAAAACCAATTATATTTTTTTATAAAATGGATATTATTAATGACAATATACTGGCAATTATCGGATACTTAATTAAATTCGCAACGGAATCGAGGAGCGGTTAATTATGTTTGCGACAGAATGACAGCATGAACTTCACAAATCGTGAATTATAAAAAATACGTAAGGGTGCAGCTATATGTGGGAAATAAAATTTTAAGTTAACAGCTAAGTAAATGAGCGACAGAAAATACTGAGTAGGCGACTATTATTCCAAAAAGTTACCATTTTAACGGATTTGATTTGAGTTAATACAGTAAGGTAAGGTAATGATACAAAATTGCAGTTTTCAAATAAAATATATGCCAAATTGTGACTAAATAGAAATCGCTTAATGATTATTGTACAGATCGTTCTTAATATTTAAAAACTAACATTTGCATTTGAAAATCACCCATTTTCAATATTTTTGTAATCGCCCTCAATCTGACACTAACTCAGTGTTTTAGTAGGCTATGTTCAGTATTTTTGATGAATTTGAAATTTATTATCGCTTGGCTAAATACCTACTACTCTTTTATAAAATGATTATTTCAATATAGATTTGGGTATTGTTTGTTTAGTATAAAGAACTGAAAATTTTACTAAAAATTTTAGGGTATACTGATTGACGAATAAATTTAGACTTTTTGTTGACAAAAAGACGATATTTAAAAAATGCATTGGAAATATTAATAGTAGTTTTGCATCGGTGGATGAGCTTACATAATAATTGTCTGTTATCGAATAAATTATATCTTCATAGAATCTTTACACTTTTATTTGGGAAAAAAGGCATAGTAACTTTTATAGCTTTATGAATATTTTCGACAACAATATACAAAAAGATTAAAAGTTTCACATACCTTCATAATATACATATAACAAACAGCCACCTCTGAAAGGAGAAAACATCGACATTCGATCAATAACATCAGATAAAATGTCACATCTTACATTTAACCCGAGATATATTGCGATAACCATTACAATAAATCCATTTTGCATTTAACGCCTTTAGAAATATAAACTTTCCATTGTAATAACGACTTAAAAAGTTCATTATTCTTGTATCCTGGTAACCCATAAAGGCTTCAGGTGGATTCCCACAGGCCCACATACCTGCCGTATCCAAATATTGATTGAAGGGTTTACAACTCCACATCTGTCGCTCAGAGAAAGTCCAGAGGTTTTTGGTAACATGTGTACTATTGTGCGCATATGTTTTGGTACTCAATGTAATGTGTTATTAGTTATTTTTCGGGTAAGAGCCTTTTGTTATGTAAGCTTTTTGTACCAAGACCGTTGTTAAGAAAATTAAGTATTTTAGTGGAAAAGACATCAACGCGTGCTTTGTTACGTAGGCTATTTTGTTGGAGAAAGATGTTTTGATATTTATTTCTTGTTAGTCATAAAATATACCTTACTACATTAATTCTTGTTAATATACCATTAGATTATTAATACGTCTAGATAGAGTGTTGCGCTTTTGTCGAACTAAACAAAACAGGACAACACTTTAAGTTGGTGTGCACTTTTAGCATCATCGCGTCCAAAGAGTATTGTACTAAAAACTATGGCTGGGTCACACTACTTACAATATGTGCGTGTTTTAGTCACCCTACTGTTGGGTGATATTTTTTCGACGCATTCGTAGCTTCGAATGTCTCTAGACATAACTATAAATAATCAAAGAATATATCAAAGAATATAAAATACGATTAAATTCACAATAGACAGTAGTCCGCTGCAAATCTACTAGATAGTGTATTACAAAGTGAAAATTTTACAGATTAAAGTAAGTACATCGTTTTGTACCGCAAGCGCTCTGAAGTTGGCTACTTCAGTTGTTCTTAATCGCATTGTTTATGATTTTCTCTAGATAGTAAAAAACATAATATTTTTATGACCTCCGTGGTCGAGTGGTTCGCACGCCGGTTTTCATGGCGTCACCATCTCTTGAGGTCCCGGGTTCGATCCCCGGCTGGGTCAATGTTGCCAAACCCTAGAAGTTTTGCCAGTGAGTAAATGTATAATAGAATCTGTATGTAATATGTCATAAACAATAAGTAAATAAATAAAATGTAGAAAATTAACTTTTCAATATTGTCTCAGGTCTGGGTGTGTGTCATACCACCGTTGTTTCTGATTTCCATAACACAAGTGCTATAGCTACTTACTTTGGGATTGGAGCAATGTATGTGATGTTGTCAAATATTTATTTATTTATTATTTTATTACGATCTCTCCAATATCTTTTACAGCTGTTGTAAGTGCTCTCTCTTCTATTTTTGTTGAAAACAACTTAATCTTTACAGATATTTTTTCTACATACCGACATAAATAAATTGTTACACTCCTACAAAATAATATAGTCAGAAATTAAATTAAAATAATGCTTATTTAGTAGTGATAGGTATTATATAAAGTTAAGGATGTGGTTAAGATAAAAAGTCCTAAATCTTATAAAGATAAAAACCCTTTCTTGTCCAAATGATAGGTTGCACTTTTGAATAAATCGAAGGGTAATATTTTTTATATTTAAAAAAACCTCCATCCCTTAACCCATTATAGGATGCAAGGCGTCAAGTTACACGTGACGTCACTTCCCTTTATTAAAACGATATCCGGTGCAGTCCGGAATCGAACCTGTGTAAATAGGATGTTTATCCATATATTGTTGAGAAATAATGATGGGGTAAGATGTAATGGCTATTATTAGAACAGACCTTTAAGAAAACGTACACCAATTTATTAACATTCGGTAAAAAATGTACGGACATTGTATATTTTTTAAGTTAGGTACAGCCGTGTATTTTCCTTTTTTATATACAAAGCTCATTTTCAATAAAATGGTTTAATATTATCATTAAATTATTTATATCCGTTTATTTCGCAAAACTTTACTAAAATAGTCACTGTAAGAATTTATTGAAAATATAACTTCTCACAAGTTAAAACAAGAAACCATTTAGTGGCAAAGTCTAATCTTTATTCAAAATTTTGAGAATAATCTAATAATTAAAAAAGTATTAATTTATCTTTATCTTTATAAGTTAAAATACAAAAGTGCATCCAAGTTAGACGCACTTTATCAAAGGTAAAGCAATTATTTCTACACTTGTAACAATTTATACTTAACGTCGGACTTCATTTTTAACATCAAACGGAGTCCCTACAGCCTCCAGAGGGAATGCGTGAGAAAGGGACAACACTATAACATGCTATAGGTTAGAACGGGAAGGGGCGCGGGCAACGTCCTGATTTGTCAATAAACTTGACCTACATTTCATTGAGCGCGCCTGCCAGGAATCTTTGTAAGGGCCACTTTACACTGTTGCTTTTTATCAAGAAATTAGATGATAACCATATGGACTATGTTTTAGGTTTTTTTTATTTGCTTTTGTGTGGATATGAAAATACATTTACGTAGGTACATCAAGTGATGCAAATTAAATACGGCTTAGTTTATTAACTAGTTGCTCTGTGAGCTGTAGACCTCGCGTTTGTGATATTTATGATCATTTTACGAAATTGCTGAAATATGTTTTTTTTTAAGTTTTGTAAATTTTCTGAAAAACTGAATCGACAGAAAAATTCTGTACACACATACGAAAGCATTTTTCCCAAACTGAAAAGGGAGACGCTTCGCTCGCGCATTGTGCTCGCTCGGTTGATAAACAACTATTTTATCTTATTATATTTTTGATAATAGAAAGGCATGGGCGCATGGCTCTCCGATATCAACCTTTGCTAACGTTAATGGGGGTTGATTCGTTATTGCTTTATTATTACAATTGACTCTGTCTAGGGCTGTTTTACCTACTTACACAAGTATTTTCTAAAACTTTATGAAGAAAGAAAAATGAATATCAAAATATTGCTAATTCGTAAAGTGAGAAAAGTTTATTTATAAAGAATAAACAAAAGGTTTTGGCAAAACCGTAGTAACAGTTGAATTCAAAGCTAAATGCTCACGAATGCTTTTGATCCATCAAATAATTTCACGTTTACAAATTACCCCTAATTTTACTTAATTGGGGTTACTCTTGACGCGATTGAGATCGAGTTCGAGTCGAGTAAACCTCAAAACGGTAGGTACTATGGAAACCGTTTTCAATGTACCAAAATAACAGATTTTCGACGTTTATTCGATCCTGATTTGAACTCGATCCCATCGAGATTAGGGGGCAGATTTCTTAAAGATTCACAAAGAGGGTCATATTTGATGGCCAGTGTGGTCAGTGGTCAACTTGAGGTCCTTGTCCTAACGGTGCAGGGTTCGGGCATCTCCCGACGTTGCCCTGCGCAGGCGCAGCGGACCGTGAACCGTTACTTTTTTATACCACCTGTTTAGTACTGTCATTAAAAAAATTGCTATTATTGGTGGTTTGTATTTTTTTTATTACATGTGTTCTTGGCAATTCAATTTTTCTTTTGTTTAAAGCTTTTTTGATTTTGATGATATAACTACCTATACAAAGAGACCCTACAAATACTGCCGTAGTAGGTAAAAAGGATACTTACTTAAGAAAAACTTGACTTCATTCATTGACATTATTAAAATTTGTGTACAGTAAAATATTATGCAAACGATACATTAACTATTAACATTAAAATTTGTTTTTATCTCGCTTTAGAATAAGTTTTCGCGGTTGCTCCGTTAGAATCGTATATAATAAACAATAAATATAACCCAAGAAATTAAAATATTATTGTCCTTTCTAATCAAACTTATTAATATTTGCCAATTAGATTACTATAACAGTTACTGTTATTCACACAAGTAAGAGTCACATTTATACAGAATATTAAAGATGTCACTTTACATCTTCAATATTCTGATCATATGTAGTTTAACCTTAGGTCACCCTAACTAAAATTATTGTTATTATTATTTATTTATAGAGTGGATTTTTTTAAGTGAACCTGTAGGAAAAGTAAGTAATTTGAGCCTCATTATCGACCATAGGATCGATAATGAGGCTCAAATAAACTTACTTTTAACGATAGCGCTTGGTACCATAAATAAAATACAGGGTGCAATTTCTTTGACTTAGTGTCGGTTTGATTCCCGTCTACGGCAAACGTATTTTAAAAAACCAAAGCTTACTTTTAAATTATTACAAAAAAAATCGGACTAAAAACATTAAAACGGACTAAAAAGTAAAAAATAAATTCTTCTGTAAATATTTATAACCCTACCTACAGAAATTTTAAACCTAAAATCGTGGGGCGCATTTTGTAAAATTAATCATCCATATTGTCTTTAGCATGCGCCCCACGTTTTTAGGTTTAAAATTTCTGTAGGTGTAGGGTTATAAATATTTACAGAAGAATTTATTTTTTACTTTTGAGTCCGTTTTAATGTTTTTAGTCCGATTTTTTTTGTAATAATTTAGTCCGTTTTAAAAAAGTGTTTTTAAAAAAGTTTTTTTTTCAGTAAATTATTATTTTCTGCTTTTTAGTTAACTAGCTAAGACTAAAAAATATACCATCTCCTATCGGAGCACTCGCAAAGACAATTCAATGGAGCCCAAACTCGATGGGGTTGCATGGTTTTATTAAGTACAGAGTTCCTGTGTCCTTCTTCCGGCTCCATCATCAGGCCCTGGAGACTATTTTCCAACAAAGAACTCGTCAAGACGATTCAAACGAGCCCATTCTCAATGGGGTAGCGTGGTTTTATTAAAGAGTTCCTGTGTCCTTCTTCCGTCTCCATCATCATACCCTGGAAACTATTTCATAACAAAGAACTCGTCAAGACGATTCAAACGAGTTCAAATTTGATGGGGTAGCATGGTTTCAATATTGAGTTCCTATGGCAAGGCCTTTTAGCTTCATCATCAGACCCTGGACCTCATCTCCCATTAGAGTACTCGTCAAGACGATTCTAACGAGTCCAAACACAATGGGGTTGTATGGTTTCATCATAGAGTTCCAGTGGCCTTCTTCCGACTCCATCATCAGATCAGCTCATTGACACCATAATATTGCATTGCCTTCTAGTTCTGACCTATGTTCAAAGTTTTAAGTCTCTGGCTTATCGGGAAGCTAGTATAAAATCGTTCGCAAACTTTGTGGAGAAACAAACAAACACACAAACGAGAAAGCAACCTAATAAAAACGTGTTAAAATGGAATGTTTCCAGCAAAAACTCCTATCTCCTTTATCAAGAGTACTTTCCCATCAAGTTCATTTTAAAAAATCCACCCTCTATGTATGCATTATACCAAAAGTGTCGTCCATTTCTTGTCTCGCACAGTACACGCACGGGGTACAGTTACTAGAGGCGCGGGCGATGACGCCGAGCAAGGACGTTCGACGCCCGCGCACCCACGTGCCGCGGGCCGCCTATATCTACGACCGTGACTCATGCACTAGGCTTTTGATTTGAACACTAGTGTTGATACTAGGAATGTTAAGTATTCGTTATTCGTAGTTTGTTGACTTTCAAAGCTACATGTCCATCAGCCATTTTTAATGTCCCCACTGTTGGGGTACAGGCCTTCTTTATGGGTGGATAAGGAGGACGGCCATAACCCACCACGCGGGCCCAATGCGGATTACTGGGTGTTAACGACTGTAAATGCAGTCGTGACCGACGGCTTAACGTGCCTTCCGAAGCACGGAGGATCTCGGGATGATACATTTTTGGTCATCCATCCCATGACCGACCCTTGCGAATGTTGCTTAACCTCCGCAATCGCTGGGCTGGGCGCTAAACCACTGCGACTAATAATATTTTCAGAGATCTTGTGACAGGTTATTAGAATTATGGTTTTTGTTGATAAATCACTTAATAGCATGGTGAAATTGTATCGTTGTATTTATTTGTAATTAAATATAAATATATGAGGATAAATTTTGAATGTACCACTTAATGCCATTTTGAATTCTAGCTGAAGTCGGACATTTAAAGTTGACTGCAGTCAAGTCATAACAAAACAGTATAAGCAAAATATTCAAATCACAGTATCACCCTAAAATAGAAAAGTGGAGATGCATGGAGACTGCTTATCAAGTATGTTGGAAAATAATTACTACTTTAATTTTAATTTAAAAAAAGTACGCAGACAGATAGATAAGAACATAACACTATCAAATAATCATGATATCACATAACGTTAACAAAACACTATCGCGAGATCGCCGCATCCCACCAAAACGGAAAAGTGACGAGACGCAACGTGTAGCGGGTCGGGTGCGGCGCGGCGTGGCGGAGCGTCTCGCCGGCCGGTCGGTAACGGCACCGCGCGTGGCCGCTCGTCTGCCGCGCTCCGCCGCGCGCGTGACGCTCGCTCGTTAGCGCTGCCTAACTGACCACCGAAGAACATTGTACCTTACTCATCTGATGAGATGAGACCTATCCAACCCGTTGATCCGTTAGTCCATTAACTCGTCTTAAACCCTAGGTGCTTCACAGACATTTGCACTCATTCCATCATGAACCGATGGCTATTCTGGTGGAAAGGTTCTGGAATGGTGATCATGCTCAGGATGACACTTCATAGGCAGTTCCCTACAAGACCTTGCAAGGTGGACCAATAATATGGAGAAGGTCGCGGGACCACGCTGGATTAGTATCCCAGGACCCATTGCATTGGATAACCTTCAGAGAGGCCTATGACCTATGGCGTGGTGTTACATGATAACAGATAAAGCATATGATCCATCTTAACCTGGTCCACCACCACTAGAATGGAGCTTATTATAGACTCTTGCGAACACTGTTAATCCTAAACCCATTTTGGGTAATTGCAAAACTTTAAACAAATCGACCACTATCAATACCGTACCGTACTTCAAAATCAGGGAACCTATTGTGATTAGCCCCTGAACTCTGTTGCTGACAAATCTCGATTGAAACCGCAGTTGCATTGCTGCTTTAAGTAAGATAATTTCCACATTGGTTCTTACTAAAGCAGCAATGTAACTGCGATATCTGTTAAAGTTGATTTCAACAATCAGGGGCAGATATGGTCTTCCCTTTATAAACTGATATTCAATATAAACCATCCGTCTATTCTCTTATAGAAAACAATAAAGCATCCGTGAAAGCGCTGGGCGTCAGCAATACTATAGGTATAAACATAGATCCCAACTACGTCTATTGACGCTCCATTGGTCTGAGAAGCCCGTTGCAGCGAAAGTCGCCGGCGTTAATAAGCGTAATTTATACCGCTCATACAACCAGATTAATCTTGCTAGATAGTCTTGAACCTACTTATCATTTGTTTGGTTGAAGCTTCGTGACGTTGAAACTAAATACACGAATCATTCCGGTCTATTTTTTTTTATTAAATTAATCTCTAATTTAAGTGAAACGAAAATTTTACCCGTTCAGTTTTCGGCTTCATTATAACTCTAGTCGAAACTTAATGTGAAAATTTCTAGTTAAATCAACCTACTTTAATTTCAAATTGATATACTCGTAATAACGGTTAAAATAAATAGTTATACGGATATAAATTCAATGTAAGGAAAAAAGGAAAGTAAAACATTTCAAGAAGAAAAATCATGTTTCCATTTTGGTAAAATAAAGATAATTTTAGTAAAATATAATCTTTAAAAATTTCAAGAATTGGTAATATACAGAAACAAAAATATCAACAACAGCACATGTTTATCATACATTCTAGCAGTGAGTAAGTGCCTATAAGCATAGAAAATTTTATGCAAATCTAGTAATTCTTATAGTTTAAATTAGAGATGCGCTGAGTACACAGTTATTACTTGGTACTTGGCATACTCGGCAAGTTTTACAGTACTCGTACTCGGCCGAGTAAATGCCGGTTTGAATGCCATGTACTCGGTTAATTGAAAAAGCGGAAGGAAAGGAGAAGAAGAGAAGAGTTTTAGTGTCTTCGCTATTTATAACGACTTTAGTGTCATCATTGTGTCGTACTGACACACACTAAGTACTGGAGTTAAGAAAAAAATGCGGCAATAATGCTTTTAAATCCATTTCCTTTTCACATTTATAATATCCTACTAATCCTACTAATATTATAAATGTGAAAGTTTGTGGGTTTGGATGTTTAGATGTTTGGATGTTTGTTCCACAATCACGCAAAAACCACTGAACGGATTTGGTTTAAATTTGGCACACCGATAGTAGATAGCCTAGATTAAAACCTAGAATACTTTTTATCCCGATATTCTCACGGGAACGCGAACCACGCGGGTGAAACCGCGGGCGGCCGCTAGTATTATAAATATGAAAGATTGTGGGTTTGGATGTTTAGATGTTTGGATATTTGTTCCTCAATCACGCAAAAACTACTGAACGGATTTGGTTGAAATTTGGCACACAGGTATTAGATAGCCTAGATTAAAACATAGAATACTTTTTATCCCAATATTCTCACGAGAACGGTAACCAAGCGGGTGAAACCGCGGGCGGCCGCTAGTTAGTAATATTAGTAATATTATAAATGTGAAAGTTTGTGGGTTTGGATGTTTGGATGTTTGTTCCTCAATCACGCAAAAACTACTGAACGGATTTGGTTGAAATTTGGCACACAGATAGTAGATAGCCTAGATTAAATCATCGGCTCATCTCTAATTTAAATCATTAAAAAATATTTTCTGGTTTTTGTTACTAAAAGCTAGCGATTCTTAACTCAAAATAAAAGAAGGTCAATTTAAAAATAAATAAACTTAATGCGGCTTAACCCCGTTTTGGCAATAACCAACCAAATAAACATGCAACTACTTTTTGCGCACATTCAAAAGAAGCCGATTCGCCTGTAGCGAATTTTCGATCGACTTAGGTGACCTAACTGGGTTACAAGTTGGGACTTTTTGTGAATTATACCGTGAAACACCGTTTATAATTTTAAACAGAAACAGGTTGATAAGGGTAATACTGTTAATAGAAAAACGATAGCAAAAACTAATTGCTCAGAATGAAGAGTAAAGCTTTTTGTTTGTTAAAATGTAGGTTATTCGTAGCTTTAATGAATAAAGGCGCAGTAGGTCGGCTGCATCATCAGAATGACAGTTCATTTTAAGCCCTGTAGGCCTGTACCTTGGTAAAATTTTGCATGACATTTCTATTCAAGAAATGAGCACCTGACTAATCTATCAACATACAAATCATTGCAGAGATGCACAACCTTTTTTATTTATGAGACTGTGAAGTGAGCATGTTTGTATGAAAATAACGCTACATCGGTTGGATGTGCCGGTGAGGGTCAATGTTTCAAGCATCATATCTCAAAAACTATTAGACATACGGATCTGAGGGTTAGCTTTAATTGTTTGAAATTTAATACATTTTCAAAATGATAATGTCAACTTATGTCAAAAGTCCATAGTTTTTTAATAAAACTGCAAAAACTGAAAAAAATTGCAGTTTTTCACGTATAACGCAGCTAGCACAACTTTTTTTTGCTTGCAAAACATAGTTTCACACTCTCTTAAGGGGTCCATATAACATAGCAAAAATGTAGCTATACATCGCATTTTGCGTTATTAGGAAAAATATTTGTAAGATTTTACTGGCCTATCTGACTTCAGGTAAGATGGTGATAGCTAGCCAGGCGGACTATACGTAAATAAGCCCTACCACTAACCAAACCGAGTATAAATTGTACCCCTCCTGGGAATCGAACTCGGGACCCTTGCATCTTACACGTGTGGACGAACCACTAGACCACAGCGACTCGAACTTAATTTTGAGTTCGATCTGAAATGACTAGTGTTATTTCCTTTCGGAATTCGGTTACAGTTAGTCGTTGTAAATAAGGATTAGCCGCGTAAAGTCGTAAAGTATTCTATCGGAACGTGTTTAACCGTCGGCGGTAACGGGTCTCGTGATCAACACTTTTTTGAGAAACTTTTATCATTATTAACAATATGAGAGACTTCCAGACTGAAAAACGGTAAAGCTTTAAGTTGGTTTCACAGAATTATCGCTCCGTGAAGATTAGATTTTTACATTTCAATATCAGGCACCGTCTGAATATAAAAGTAGTTTATTAATTTTAAAATGAGTTTTAGTTCTAATAGTGTAAAGTACAATTCACCATCAATTTGTATTACTTGTAGGACATATTTAAAAAATCGGCCAAGTGCGAGTCGGACTCGCGCACGAAGGGTTCGTTCCAAAAAACGGCAAAAATCACGATTGTTGTATGAGAGTCCCACATAAAAATTAATTTTATTCTGTTTTTAGTATTTGTTGTTATAGCGGCCACAGAAATACATCATCTGTGAAAAAGCGTGGTCTGTTTTTCAGTCAGCTTTCGGCATTAAAATGTAGTTTCCCTTGCTCTCTGCTTTCTTAAACTACCCAGACTTACAGAAGTTACTACATAATTATTAAAGTAAATAATTTGACAACCACCTTTCCTCATATAGGTATCCGACAGAAGACAACATTACAATCACACTAATATCAAATCTAGTTCACGTTCAAGTTCAAAACTAAACGTCTTAACAAAAAGTTACACTTGACTCAAGATTGAGGTTTCGCGGCCACGAGGGGGGATTTGGGTCTTAGAGGAGGAAAGAGGGGGGTCTCAAAAAGTGAAACGAGACAACTGTACGGCTTCAACACTTTTTAAAAAGCATTAAGATTCACATTCCATTAGCATCTTTAAAAATGATTCATATTGAGTTCTAAAACTTAACGATTTATTACTATTCGTTAATAATGGGTTTGGGTTTATGGTTTTGAGTGATAGGCTGACGAGTGATTTATGGGAAGATACCGGTTTGATGGATGCGAAATGTTCACTAATTACTCTTTACAATGAAGTTGGAATGACGATTAAAAATATTCACGAATTAAATAAATAACAAAGGCATTATTTACGGCTCTTTAAAATTTGCAGCAGGATATACTAGAAGAAATTCGACGATGCCACTAGGGACTCGGTAGCTCAGCGGTCAGAGCATTGGACCGGATATCCAAAGGTCGCGGGTTCGATTCCCGTCCGAGAATTGATCTGGTGCGAGTCGATTTTTTTCTAGTATATTATTTAGTATTGTATAAGTTTGAAGATGTTACTAATATATTGTCCTAAGGCATTTTGCATCTAAATAACAAAACTAGCATTTTAAAAATGTTTTGGCTTGTAGGAAGTAAAGTGAATTTCTTCTGATTAGATTTCCGTCTCATAGCATCTAATGAAGATCAAGCAAGCACTGTCTCGCTATTGATGTAAAATAGGTGTTAAAAACTACCAATCCACATTAAGCCTGAGATGGGCCTAAATTTTCACGTTTTGTATCCGATCTGAGTCCGTTCTGAAATAGATGTAGAATTATTTGTATGAGATTACAAACAGCTATGTATTTGAACTGTTACTGATCAGGAGGCAGTGCGAAACCCCTCTAAAAGCCTAAGGGAAGCTTATAAATATAATTAAGATTAAAATTTATATAATTATAATGTAATGTAATTTATATAATGTAAATTTTGTACTAAACTATATGTTTTTTTGTCAGCAGGCGTGCCGTCGACGTCGCGGCTTACTTCTGTCTCGGAATAGAACCTCACCTCGCAAAGTGGCCACGACAATCAACGGGGGCCCGCTCAGCTATGGTCTGCCGTGGCTGACACCAACAAAACTTCATCGTAATAGGTAAGTAGGTTCGGATCCAAACATCATAAAAAATTATATAATACTTACTTGACCGTCAGCCATTTTTGATGTCCCCACTGCTGGGGCTCAGGCCTTCCTTATGGGTGGTTAAGAAGGATGGAACATAACCCACCACGAGAGCCCAATGAGGATTGGTGGGTGTTAACTACTACAAATGCACCCGGGACCAACGGCTTAACGTGCCTTCTGAAGCACGGAGAAGCTCAAGATAAAAAATTTTTGGTCACCCATCCCGTGACAGACCCTTGCGAAACTTGCTTAACCTATGGAATCGCTGGGCCAGGCACTAAACCATTGCGCCATCGAGCTCCTTATAAACTACTGCGCCATCGAGCTCTTGTTACTTATACTTACTTATTAAAAAATATTTTGGATACAAAAACAATATTTAGCAATAAAATTCACACAAATGATGTTAAAATGTGCAAGAAATCTATGCAACGCCTGCACAAATAAATGCACATACAAATACCTGCAGATTCACGGACAACCTTGTCTTTATACCAACTACCAGTTAACTCTTCTTAAATTATCATTTTTGTTTTCTATTGCATTTCTCTGCACATATTTTTATTACACGATGATTCACTCAACTAAAACCTATAAGTGATTTTCCTCATATATCTTGTATATTGCTTTCTTATAACCCGATGGGTCGCAAAACGTGATGACTGCACTTTCTCTGCGTGACGTCATGCCGGATCCTGCCGACTGCCGACAAGGATGCAAACGAAATTGGGTTTCGTAGCCAAATTCCTCAGCACTTGAGAGGGATCCTCTTATTCAAAGCACAATTTTTGTGTAATATATTATGATTCATAATTCAACATAATATATTCGTTTTTGACACCACGCGATGCAATGAAACACTCAACTTTAATTAAACGAAAGTTTCTGGCGTTGCTTGAGGAGTTTATTATGGGCAATATTCTTGAAATAGACAAGAACTGATTAATTAGAGTCCAATTAAAAACAAAATGTGTTTGGTAAAATAATCAAACAAAGAATAATAAAATCATTAAGTTTATTTCAAAACATTGTTTGCAAGCATTTCCCTCATAGAATGAAACTCAAAACATACTCAAGTATAACATATTTTTTAAGACATAGTTCTTTAAAGTATTAAACGAATATGGTAGATAGGGACCATCAAACCGAACAACTTTTACTATGGGATCAACACTGAAATCGCGAAAGAAAAATCTGCTGATTCATACATTTTGATATTTTCGTTATAATTTTTTGTATGAAACAGCTGATTTTTTTTTCGCGATTTCAGATTTGGTTCCATAGTAAAAGTTGTTCAGTTTGATGGTCCCTATTATCTACCTATTATTATTTTAAACAAAGTTGTATACTCGTTGAATACGGACAAGAGCCTCCATGCAGTAAGACCCAAAATGTTCAAAACTTTGATAAAATCGTGGACTAGCCATCTGTCGCGAGCCCTGCGCAGGCACTTCCAAAAACCACGGATTGGGGTCACGCGGCCATCCCGTTACGGCCCAACCTGTTCGGAACCCGACGCACCGACCGAAACGCTTTATTATAGTCCTTATTAATATTTTATATTACGGTTATTCGGTTTTCTCAGCCTTATGGTAATCTAGTTGGAAAAACTGTGTCGGAAAACACTCGTTTTCGTAACAGGATCTTCAATGCAATATATATTTTTTGTAAACGAAAGGCAGCCTAATTTTAATGAACTGGTCGGTAGATTGTATCATTTAAAACTATGTTGAAGAGTGGTATGTGGTGGTGTTATTCAAATGAAACTCTATCTATTGTGAACACTTGCCTGAAGAAACACTTACCTGAAGATCTTTCAGGTTTCTTTAGGCAAAGAATTCATCTTTAAGACTCCAACCCCGTACGTTGGTATGCAGTCAAAAGGGTTATTTTAACACAACTTATATTTTTACAAACATAACCGTTGGAATTTCCAAAAACTAAACACATGCAAAAATCATCAATGCAAAAAAAATGTCCATGAATGAGTAAAATAAACATAATAGTGTCAGTTCGCGCACTCCGTTACACCTGTCATTGGATGTAACAATATAGCGTATTAACAAACTCCGTATTGTTGGTCTGTGTACCGTAAATTTGCTATTGAGTATATGCCTAAAGTTATTGACGTATTGGATTTGAATCGTGTTTGATTGTTTGCGGTGTGCAAAAAATGCGAACTTGATAAAGTATATAGCTGTATCGTTAATTAAGACGTCATGTTATTGATATCATTGATAATTAACTAGAATTTACGATTCAATCGTAAGAGTTTTACAGTATTTCTTTCAACGAATAATAACGAGTTTGTGACATTTCTTTTTTTTTTTTGTTCAAGATAAAAGTTAAGTAGTTTTTGAAATGAAAAATGTAAACCACATTAGGACGGGGGCAAAAATAAGTTAGATCTTAAACTTAGGCGCTAAAATCATTAAGTCTTAGTGTGGCCTTAGCATTACTACTTACATTAATTAACAGATATTTCAGTCTCTTCAAATTAAAAAAAAAATACAAAAAAGAACATGTTTAAATAACGTATTCAAAACTATTCAAAGCAACGGCAAGCCTCCAAAAATTTGCTAACCGTAAGTTCGCCCAATTACACCGCACATAAGGCTCCGTTACACGTTTGTTATTCAGCGGGCACCTGCCGCGTGTAAACACCTCTAATGACTGACGTCACTGAATAACAGAAGCATTGAGATCAACGGAACTAGAAAAAATGCAAGAAGAAGGTGTGGCTCTGAGGTTCGTGGAAGATCAGAAACTGGAAAGGAAAGCATATTAATGGGATTAATAGCAGATAAATAAGATAGGTACGAGGGTGGATTGTTAAGTCCATGACTTTTTAATGAAGAAATACTTTTTTTCGGAATATTTTGTTTTATTTCTGTACATAATCTTATTGTAGCTCTGCGTATTCAGTCCAATGAAGTTCTTACCTCTTTAACCCATTATTTTTTTCTTTTATCGCCTGAAAACTGGTAACTGAAATGAGGGCCTATTTCAGACATCACCTTTTGGCTTGATGAAAATATTTGCCCGCCAAGACAATTATCAAGACATTTATTCATGTTTGGTAGGAGAAAATATCTCACTGGGGTTGAATCTAGAGAATAGGAAGGATTCGCATCTTCATTCGATGAGTTTTGATGTCATGAGTGCCGCCGAGAGGGTCGACAGTGTAATTAAGAAAAGTTAGAGCTCGCTTGAGCTTTTTGTTTCCAAAAGTAATAATCTTTTGCCGAATTTGAAAAAAAATGTAGTGTAAAGAAGCCTTAAGGAGTTTCTTTTTAAGACACAAAAATAAATTATGAAAAAAAAGTATTTCCTCTTTTCAAAGTCATGGACTTATCAAACCACCCTCGTATATATTAACTAACTCTAACAGTGGCGAAGGGTCCATAAAGGCACTTCCCATCAGCTTACCTTTTAGAAGTACCCCACCGATATACTATGCAGGTCATAATTTTTTTGTAGAACGGCTTACCTTTGCCATAATTTCACCTCTCGCCATCTGATGATATAAATAAACGTAGTAGATCTGTGCTTGATGACCAGAGACCCAATCGCGCTAATTTTGAAAGGTAAAACCGAATGTGTTACGTTGTCATTTCGGTTATATTTGCCTAAAATCTTAATTCTCATTTAAATTGTCCAAGATTGGCATCCTATGCTCCCGAGGCATAGTTTTCAACAATTTTAATAAAAGTTATACGAGTATTTTTCTGTAAACGAAACTTAGCTTAGCCAGGCGGACTTGAAATAAGCGCTACCACCAACAGTTGTTGTTTGTACCGTACCTAAATTTATTTATTTATTTATTTTTTCTAAATTAGCGCGATTAGGCCCGTTAGTATATGTTCCAGTAGCATGAAATTGATTAAGTTTAATGTTTCGTTAATATTATTTAAGAATACGTGGAACAAAGCACTTTATTGCATAAGAACATGACTATATTTTATTTATATTTTTTAACGATTAAAGAATTTTTATATTTGCGATTTTAGCATTCACATTGCTATTTTTATACAGCAGTGGGGTGGTTCCACTCACATGATTACAAGCAACTTTTACTGTGGAGCCAACTCTGAAATCGCGAAAAAAATCTGCTGTTCCATACATTGAGTTCGAGTAGGTATTGCGCTTTTGTATGGAACAACTGATTTTTGGCCCCATAATGAAAGTGGCTTGTTTAATCATGCGTGGAACCACCCCGCAGGAACCAAATGATGAATGAATTTCAGCGTGTTTAATACTCAAGCGGGAATCGAACCCATGACCTTTGGAAGTCCGGTCCAATGCTCTTTCAATTAGTGACTTGGTAGCTCAATTGGAAGAGTATTGAATCGCTGCCTTATCCATCCATCAGGAACAGAAAAACCTGTGCCAAAATAGTGGAGACTTTAGATTAGCTCATGGTTATAATATAAATAGTTAATTATAGGTCTCGCACGTATTTGTGCACTCTCATTTTGTTACACTTTGCATAAATGTAAGAGAAAGGTTGAAAATTAAAACAATTAACAGTAATATATTGTTAACAATCTACATGGTATCTTTGTATACTAAGTTATATTAATATATTTTAACTTAAGAACTACAAAAATAACTAAAATTACTATGACTAAATACATACCGCTAAAGCTGGACGACAAGAGTATGAGATAAGTAAAAGATATCGATATAATACTTCTAAGACTTTCGAGCGTACAGGTAATTAGAAATAAAATCATCTTATTCATTTATTAACGCTTTGCCAATTACGATAGTAAAATGAACAAAAAATATACAAAAAATAAACAACAAATCAAAACTAAAAAATTCATCAATAAAATCTGAATCAAAGTCAATGTGTCTTTATTCAAATAAACTTTTTGAGTCGTCTATATTTTCCTACCACCCGTTCCAGACTTTTTTAACTGACATTCTTGTCAGTTAAAAAGTCTGCAAACAGAAAAAAAAACAAGAATCAACCAATATACGCGCTGTAATCCGTAAAAAGTGATTTATTTCTAAAGATATCGATATTTTCACCGAACTACGACGTCTGTCGTGACAGCAATAAAATTCAAATCTGAGTACACGATAATTTCTCTATCGCCCACGTCCCCGATCTCAAGAAGGTCAAGCTCAAGTTATCTGCGCATCAGCAATAAAGATCTATAGATGCGCCGCGCCTGCGCCGATCGCCGCCAATTAATCTGTGCCATAGTTTGTCATCATAGCTGACGAGTCTATCTCCTAATTCCAATACTTTGATTAGTCCATCTCATTTATCGACGCTTTGCCAATTACGATAGTGAAATAAATATTTTTACAACTTTTAGATGGCGGTGTGTGATCTGGGTCATGATTTGGAGAAACAAGTCTTGTTTCAATGATATCAATAATCTAAACTGATGGATGATATACATTTAAAACTTCTATTACGGTATCTTAACTAGGTAATGCTTCCATTTTGATTTCTGATTTATCTATCAACATTTACTTTTGATAATAGTAAGTAGCAGGTTAGGTATTCATAATTATTTTTGGTTAACTCATGGAAAAATACGTAAGACCTGTTTGATACGATTTCCAAAGGACCCTGCTGAAAACGCCGTAGGCTTCTTAGGCGGAAAAACGTACGAAAAACCTATTGTATTTGCTAACTAGCTACCGCCCGCGACTTCGTCTGCGTGGAATGGTTTTTTGCTATC
Organism: Agriphila tristella; assembly: GCA_928269145.1. Taxonomy (NCBI): domain Eukaryota; kingdom Metazoa; phylum Arthropoda; class Insecta; order Lepidoptera; family Crambidae; genus Agriphila; species Agriphila tristella. The sequence goes on along the minus strand of OV743429.1, from coordinate 61,410,642 downwards.
CCTCGGGAACAATACTTTTTTCGGGATGAAAGGTACTCTATGTCCTTTTTTGTACCCTTGACAACCTGTATGCAAAATTTCATGACGATCGGTTTTGTAGTTAAGACGTGAAGGCGTTTCAAACAAACAAACAAATAAACGGACTTTCGCATTTATAATATTAGTAAGGATTTCGTGTAGGTAGCGAATCGTAAGTATGAAGCGTGATAAAATGTATAAATATTATGGTAAAACAAAATACATAAAAAAATAAAAAAAATAAAAGTTACCGTCGACTTGACAACCTCCTCCTTTTTTAATGAAATGCCTTGCAGGGACTGACGTAAAACGGCGTTTTATGTGGGAAAGAGGGTTTTACTGTATAGTTATAAGTTTGAGCATATTTACTTTTATATACTATTTTATTTCCTTTTTTGCTAAAGAATTACGAAGGTTTTGATCTCATTAAAAACAGCTTACCATTACCATGCCATCAGTCGGTAAAAGGCCACTAATGGCAAAGGAAAGACCTACGTTATAAAATGAACTATAAAAAGCTTGACGAATTAGTTGCGAATAGACACGTTCCACAACATCAGACAGCCAATAATGAATAAAATACAAATTAAAAATGAATTATCGCCTAGAGATGAAGTTGCTTGCTTCTCAACTGTAATTAATTTTAAATGTTAACATCATTACAATTGGTGTGAAAATGATAAGTTAATTACAGACCGTACTAAGTTATTCCTATAAAATTAATTCAGTTGCTTGAAATTCCTTTATAAAAATAAAATTTTGCTTCTTACTTAGGAATTTCAAGCTGTTTTAAGTAGGTTCAGTTAAGGTACCAAAAAGTAAATAAATTATTCTTTTCATTTAGAGAGAGATAAACTAACATTATTGTAACTTAAAAGACGATCAAAATAAAAGTATTTTGATATTAGCCATTATTATCAAGCCGAAAATTTAAATTTTTATACCAATATCAAATTTTTGATAATTCGATAAGATATTAGTATACTCATCTACTTTCTCTAGGGATACAGGTACTATTTTCATGCAAACGAGGTAGGGTTGGGTAAATTTCACGAAAAATTTCAGTCTGTGAAATATTTAGAATAAATTTCATTTTGGTTTGAAATATTTCAGTTTAGAGTGAAATTTATTTTTAAGTTTCATCTGACCTAAATTAAACAAAATTACATGCATTTTGTCATTATAATCAACATAATTATACAACAAAATAATAAACGAATAAGTTGGCTTATATTACGAATAGCTTTGGCTATTTTACAACTTTTAGTAACAAAATATTCAGTGTCCGTTTCGATTGTCGGCCACGATGACGTAGAAGAAAAATGACTACGTCAACATTACGAAGGAATATGAAGAAAACTAACAATTAAAGTTGCAAAGTAGGTCCAATAGGTATTCGAAAAGTTGTAAAGGTTAACCGTGGCCGCGCGATCGAAAGTGGTGAACCGCGCGGCCACGCAGTTCTCTTAAATGGAGCTTAGTAGGGGTCCAGTTCTTTTTGCTAATCGCAGATACGATTTCGTAGAAAAATTAAGAAAGTATTAAAAAGCCCTTATGTTTGGATTTCACGACTTACATACCGCACCATAGTCCTCGCGGTCGAAACGTGGAGAGCCGCGCGGTCACGCAGTTCTCTTAAACGGAGATTAGTAGGGGTCCCATTCTTTTAGCTAATCGCTGATACGATTTCGTAGAAAAATTTGGAAAGTATAAAAAAGCCCTAATGTTTGGATTTCACGACCTACATACCGCGCCATAGTCCGCGCGGTCGAAAGGTGGAGAGCCGCGCGGTCACGCAGTTCTATTAAATGGAGCTTAGTAGGGGTCCCATTATTTTTGCTAATCGCTGATACGATTTTGTAGAAAAATTTGGAAAGTATAAAAAAGCCCTAATGTTTGGACTTCACTACCTACATAGCTTAAATGCTATGACCGCGCGGTCGAAACGTAGAGAATGGTGCGGCGACGCAGTTCTCTAAAACGGAGCTTAATAAAGGTCCCATTCTTTTTTATAATCACTTATACAATTAGGTAAAAAAAACTCGCGCACGAAGGATTCCGTACCAATAAACGGCAAAAAAACACGTTTGTTGTAATGGGAGCCCCACTTAAATATTTATTTTATTTTTAGTATTTGTTCTTATAGCGTCAACAGAAATACAATCATCTGTGAAAATTTCAACTGTCTAGCTGTTGTCGTTATTAATATCGAGCAAAAAACGGCAAAAAAAAATCACGTTTGTTGTATGGGAGCGCCCTTAAATATTTATTTTATTCAGTATTTGTTGTTATAGCGGCAACAGAAATACATCATCTGTGAAAATTTCAACTGTCTAGCTATCACGGCTTATGAGATACAGCCTGGTGACAGACAGACAGACCAACAGCGGAGTCTTAGTAATAGGGTCCCGTTTTATTACCCTTTGGGTACGGAACCCCAAAAATGAAGACAGTATAAATAAAGCCCTAAGGTTTGGACTTCAAGACCTACAGAACTTAAATGCAATGGCAAAGTGGTCGAAAAGTGCAAAAATTAGGGCTTTATATACTGTCCAAATTATCTACGAAATCTTTAGCTACCAAAAAAATATCAACGAATTTTCGAACCTGCTCACAAAATTTTACGAGAAACGGTTGAGAAATGCGACCTGTAGAGGAGAACAAACAGCGCCGGAAAGCCGGACTGAAATATGTTTCTTTTACATATTTCCGCCATTTTGAAAAAAAAAACAAATAACTCTCTCAAAAAAATTTTTTTTATCTAATTTTCGAATCTGCTCACAAAATTTCTCGAGAATCAGTTGAGAAATGCGACCTGTAGAGGAGAACAAACAGCGCCGGAAAGCCGGACTAAAATGTTTCTTTTACATAATTACCTATCTCCGCATTTTGAAAACTTAAAAAAAAATGGTTCAACAAAAAAAAAATCTATATAATTTTCAAACCTTCTCACAAAACTTTACGAGAAACTGTTAAGAAATCTGACCTGTAGAGGAGAACAAAATGCCAGATAGCCGGACTGAAATGTGTGTTTTTACATATCTCTGCCATTTTGACTAATTTTGAAAAACTGGCTTAACAATAAAATTCTGTATAATTTTCTAATTCGCTCACAAAATTTCACGAGAATCGGTTGGTAAATGCGACCAGAGGCCGTATTACAAGCTCTTAAATCCTGCCAGGTTTATAAATTGCTGTAGTGACATCTCTTTCTCGTCGTATAGCAAATAAAAGAGATAGATTGATAGCCAGTCAGAAAACTGCCAGGAAATAAAAGGTCATAATACGATCCCTGTAGAGAAGAACAAACAGCGCCGGAAAGCTGGACCAATATGTTTCTTTTACATATCTCCGCCATTATGAAAAAAATCGAAAAACTGGCTCCACAATAAAATTCTATATAATTTTCGAACCTGCTCACAAAACTTCACGTGAATCGTTTGAGAAATGCGACTTGTAGAGGAGAACAAACGGACAGCCGGAAGAAATCTATGGCCGAAAGAATTTTTGTCCAAGCTGAAGCAGAGACGCATCTCTCGCGCTTCGCGTTCGCTCATTCAATTATTCTAAGTCTTTAAATTTCATTTAATACGTTAAAATAGTAAAGTAATTCAGAAAATGAGGAATTTCCAGTACTGGAAATAAATTTCACTCAAAAGTGAAATATTTCAACCCGTTTTGAAAGATTTCATAAATTTCATATAAATTTAATTTTCGTTTCATTGAAATTTTCACTGGACCCATCCCTAAAACGAGGTAATTGAAGCCTTGGTTTTCTGCCAGGGCTGTACTGTGCTGTGATCTGATGATGGCCATAGGGAGTGACCACCCAACTGATCTGATCAGCATTCTAAAATATTAGTGGGTCAGAGTTCTCACTTTCAAGATTTCCATACATTTTCATGCTATTTTCGCGGTTTTTTTAAACATGTCCTTTAATCTTTGAGAATGCTAGTCAGACCAGTTGGGTGTGTACAGCGATCTGAATCTCCTCCATTCACTCCCTGGATTGCCATCATCAGATCACAGCACAGTATATCCCTGGCAGTAAACCCAGGCTCCAAAGTTACCTCGTTTGTATGAAAATAACACCTGTAACCCTAGACAAAGTTGATGTGTGTAATACATTGAGCATTATGTATGTAGAAGACATCAACGCGTGCTGTACTGTTTTGATCCGATTCTTTATATGTAAATTGCCTTTTCTTTTATACAAATCATTTTTAATTACTTCTAAGCTACTGGTTACATTTTCCTACATTTTCACCATTTCTGTGGCTTTTCGAGAAACGGATTCATTTATAATCCAGTCACGATGTTGACTTTATACGTGTAGATCCGGACTGATTTGATTGTAAAACAATTAACCTACAAATGTGTAAGTACATGTGTTTACTTGTTACATCTTGATGTCAAGTCAAAATATAATTATTGGGTTTTTTTCGCCTATTGTAGATGACAACATTTTAGGGTTGTCCCAATTTTCCTAGTTTGCAAAATGAGTATTTTAATTACGAATTAATAGCATCCAGCAAATATTAAATTAAATTAACGTCACTTTATTTTAGGTACAAGGATTTTTATGTATCCAATATAATTGAACACACTCTATGGGCAGTGAAAGTGACAAATGCTTTTGAAATCGGTCACTTGCACGCACACTTGTTGTATGGCAGACCATACACGTTGAAGCTAAGTTGACGTTGAAGCACAGATGCTTGCACGTATTGCGTGCTGGGTCCCCATGACTACGGAAATACGAAAATGACGACGACGCCAAAGGGACCCATAATTTTGCATTTCATCGTAAACTGTTAAAAATATAATTCTTACAGCAACTAAATGCCATTTTGACCATATTACATGCCTAGCCTACCCACTATTACATATTCTGTAAGGTTAGTGGACACTTTCACTACCAAAAATGACAATATTGACAAATAGACAGTTCGGGAAAAGTAGATAGATGATCGTATTAGCGTGTGTACGCGAAATGTAAAAGTAGTCAACTTGTGACGAGACAGAATTTTATGTAAGCCATATTGAACTCTAATACAAAGGAACAAGAGCACGCAATAAGTTTGACTTGTTTTCTATTTGCTAAGTAAAAGTTTTGTTACATATTCGAAGTGTTTACGAAAATCGCGATGTACTTGGTTCTATCGCTTAAAATCGAAATCAGGTAGCTTTAAAGTATGAATCAGTTTTGGTATCAGCACGTAACAACAATGTTTTAGATGACAAATCTCAACTATTATTTATATTATTCATAGCTATTACTAAATGGACTCTATAAATAATGTAATACTATTAGAAAAAATAGAAAAATCATATGAGTTTAATTTTCTCCAGCGCAAATATAGAGCATTAAAAATTAACTTGAATTTTCTGCTTACCGAACATAATCATCTTTTATTTTAGGATAATGATAAAAAAAGCTTTAAGTTAATGCTATCTCATAGTTAAATGTTATCATTATAAACAAAATAAGCCGATATTTTATTAAAACTATTTATTTATCATTACGTAATAACAATAACAAAGTGTAAAAGTAAAAGATGAGACTTTCCGATTAGGCATGTTTCCCTTCTTTGCGTGAAATAAACCGATAGTTAAATTAAACCTGTCAAACTGGCTTAGCCCTTAATTGAGGCAAAAGGTTAAACCCTCGTTCCTTTCGTTGTTTAAGCAAGTTTATAAACATTTTGTCGGGCATCGAATCCGCACCTGCTTAAAGAGACTCTTGTATCAACTTAAAATTGACCCTTATTACTTTACAATAAAGTCAAGTCAAAACAAATATTAGCAAAGGTGAATAAACTTATTTAAATGGGGCGTTTAAAGTTATGACCTAATTAGTTTCTAAGAAGGGGTTATGAGCTTTGTTAACGATGTTTAGTTTGTACTATAAGCGTCCTGATTATTATTTTATTTATAAATTTGATGTACATCTATTTCTTTTAATATGACTTCATTTATACTATAATATAATTTCTGGTTTCAATTACTATTTAACCAATAACTTTTTAACTAATATTTATTTGTTAGAAAATTACGAAGGTGTTATACTTCATGATAATAATGTTATTTTATTTGTTCAGTTTAACTCATGTTTTGAAGATTCTATATGAATGAACTGAAGGCCGAAGTTAAACAGCTATAGATCTGTTATCACAATGCCATCTTCTAGCGAGTTGAAAATTTCTAAAACGATGTTAGAAATTCCTAACTAAATTCTAAAATGAAAATTATTAACACAGAGATGCTACTTTCTGAGATCTATACTATGCCTCTGATTGCACCGTCTGGATTAAGGGCCCAACACATTTGGTTATAAAAGCTATAATAATCACGTTTTAGACTTTTTTTAACGTTTGCTTCAAGTTTTTGGATTTTTTTATTAAATCCCCTATAAGTTTCAATTTGCTTCGCAATGATTTAAAATTTCGGCTCTCAGTTCAGATGCACGTGATTTACTTGTAGCTTATTATTTTGTTGGTAAAAAATAGAAAATCTTTAACTATAATGTTCCACTTCTTTTGGTAGCTTTTCCTACATAATTTTCCTAAACTGGATCGGATTAAAATCAAGTTGTCCATGTGGCTGGGACGAGCAGCGCCAGGAACAATAGCTAACTGTACCGGCGACGGCGCCTGTGCAGGTCAGGTTACAAGCACTGACCGCTTGCTTTGGATAAACATTAAACACTGGGTGAATCTCAAATATACTTAAAAAATAGGCTCAAGAGATGACGTAATATGAATCATAATTCCATATAGGGTCCAATTTCTCTGAGTAACAGCAGTAGGTATTATTAGATTCATTGATTGGAGTTCTTACATAAAATAAGGAATCTTCTATCCTCTGCGAGATTACACAGGTAAATAGAAGCCATGAAGGCCTATCTTACAATGTGACCCAATTAGACAGAACCGCACATGTTGTTTACAAACAACCTAATCAACCGTTGAGATCCCCATTCATCCGAAAAAACACCCCGCAAGAATAATCGGTCACTGACCCACACACCGGTAGTTGATGGGAACAACGTTTGGTCTGCGCGGGAGTGTCTAGAAATATACAAAATAAACCCTTATCTTATAATGTGACTCTGATGTGACCCAATTAGACAAAACCGCACATGTTGCTTACAAACAACCTAATCAACCGCTGAGATCCCCATTCATCCAGAAAAACCTCGCAGGAATAGTCGGTCACTGACCCACACACCGGGTGGATGGAGAAAAAACCTTTAGTCTGCGCGATAGTGTCTAGAAATATATTATACAATATAAACCCTTATCTTCTATATGTGACTCTAATATAACCCAATTAGACAGAACCGCACATGTTGTTTACAAACAACCTAATCAACCATTTAGATCCCATTCATCCAGGAAACACCCTAGCGGGAATATCGGTCATTGACCTGCACACCGGGTGGTTGAAGGGAACAACCTTTAGGCGGCGCGGGAGTGGCGGGAGTGCCTACGTCACAGCGGCGCGCGTGCGTAACACACACATGCTCTTACATAGCGTAAACGTGAACAGTAGGATAAGGTTGTCAGACTTTCGTTAATAAAATATTCAGATTAGCAATTTTTGGAATAGGATAGTTTTCATACACGTATCTAATTAATGTTTCCTATTTATAAACTAAAGATTACGAGTAATTCATTGAAAAACCACCTTTTTCCTCTGTTTTATTTTGAGTTATGTAAAATAAATAATCTAAAGAACATGGCGTATAGCTAATAATATCATTATATTATTTTTGAAAATTGATAAGTAGTTTTTTTCATAGAAAAATACTATATAATATTTTTTTTTGTTAAATGTTATTAAAATTTTAACATTAATTTAAGAAATTTGTTCACATCAGTTTTGGTTATGTACTCCTAGATGAACTTTTATTTCAGAATTCAATAAATAATCATATTTTTTACAAGCTTTTATTTAATTTGCAATGTATGTATGTATGTTCGATTGGAAACTTGAAACTCACTTTTGAAGCAGATATTTTCCGATTGAGATTGAGCAGCTGTGTGATGTCATTCGAAATACAACGGGGTGGAACACCCAAAATGGCGGACAAGGTATTTTTAATGCACGTCTACAATATGAGTATCAAATTAAAGGGCTTGCTGAGAATAACTCTAAAAATAAAGTGATCTCACACTAAATCTAATATAGCGGACAAAAGTGCAGTCGGCAATAAAAGTGTGTACATGACCATTGACACAGCGGCCAAGTTCACGTATACAAAATGTTAATGTGTGTTCTCTTCAGGTGGCCACACCACGATACAGTGACTAATTAGTTACTCAACCAATGAACTCTGTTTAACCCTTAATTAGTAAAAAAAATATTTCTTCTTGGGATAAAAAAGGAAGGAAAAATTTAAGAAAATAAAAGTCAACAGACCTAATTCGTTAATTTGCTTAACTGTAAGTACCTAATTTAAAAAAAAACATTCTCTAGGCAATAAGTTACTTGAATTTTGAAATATTTCCCTTTTATTTTACTTGTACTCATAATCACACCCACAAAATAAAGTTTTTAACTGATGAATGAAGACATAGCAATCAATAACCTTCTTGTACATTTTTTCTCATCATGTTCACATTTCATTTTTCCGAGCGAATAGTCGTTATTTTTTATTTTTAAAGTTCAAAAATGTTCGAACGCATTCTACGAGCAGCCTGTGACGTCACATCGTTCGTATTCCGAAGGCGCTTGCGCCAAGGCCGCGAGAGGTCGGTCGCCCGGCCGCTCCCGCTAACTGTAAGGCTGCCTACGCACTGGCGACCATAGACGCGGCCAGGCCGCCGCGGCCATGGTCGCCGGTGCGTGTGGCCGCTGGTCGCTGGCCGCTAAGTGCGTAGGGGCTATAGCGATTGCCATATAAAATCCAGAATTCACTGGCCGCCGCGGCCAGGTCGCGGCGACCATGGTCGCCAGTGCGTAGGCAGCCTTAACCGAATCATCCCGAATGCGTTCGTTGACCCCGTCCTGCGCCTTTACTATTTTGAACTTTGGGAGTCTTGTTTCTCACACTGGTTTTATTAATTTAGTGAAAAAGAAATACTTTAGCAAAGTGTCAATGTCCTTTATGAACGAAAAAAAGTTAAATCTCATTATAGTCCACTGCACTGCATAGACTGCCTCTCCCGTAGAAGATAATTATGTTGATAATGTCCACTCTAGCCAGACGGGTTAGATCGCAATGTTAGGCAAATTTTCATAGGAAATCACTGCCCCTTGGTTCACGAAAGTTTTATTCCACTACTGGTAAATTATTTGTGAAGATTTGAAGCTATTCTGCTGGACGCACAGGTACTTGTTGTATATGGTGTGTAACCAGAGGCCACTGAATGGAATTTTCTTAAATTTTTGCTTAGAATTATTCTAAGAATTAATCTTTTCGAAGTTCTAATTGAGAATTTCTGATGCTTTTAGTTTCCAGAAACATCTGCAAAAAAGGAGCGTTTACTGATTCCAAAACAAAATTTACACAACAATCACAGCAGTAATAAAATTTACATAAACATCCTAAAATGTTAAATCCAATAAAGGACCCGTTTTCATGGACATGGGTTATAATAACAATTTGTTCACTCATTGGTTTGTAATGCTAATGCCACGTATTCCTGACATCTTACAACTCATTTTACAACACATTGTTATGTTAATCATGGTAGCAACCAATAAAACGGCACAGCTCAATTTTCTAGGGTTGTATTTTAGACAATACAGAGAAAACAAAATATTTATTTGTTTTAAATTCTCATTCAAGCTTGGAAAGGAATTTACCTAAATAGGTAGTTTTTTTCCACTTATACTTAACAAGGCTTACAATCACCAAGATGCCTCATAAAATGCTCTGCTCTGCTATTAGTCCGTGAGTCCACGACAGTATTGCCTACGTCATATGACATCACGATGAAATGCATGGCACACGGTCGGAAAAGTTGTGCTGAGCGAGGATCAGAAGATTATCGCAAATATTGGCCGGGGCCGGAAGCTTGAGAAAATCTTCCACTTCCGGTCAAAATTTAAAGATTATATTTACGTCATGTAGCATCAGTAAGAGACCCGTGTCATCATTTAGTTTTCAATCGTAGAGAGAGTAAACATAAGTCTGTCAGAATATAGTATATAGAATGCTGCAACGTAGCATACCTATTATGTTAAAGGCATTGATACGATAAGCCTATAAATTGTTTTTTTTTTATGCACAACGGGATAATACTTGGCCTTCATCTCACCTGATGTTAAGTGACGATAAGGCCGAAGGTGGAAGCGCACTACACCCGGAATCTTCATCACTGAGGAACTGGCTATCTAACGTGTAACTGCCGGAATGCAACAATTTTTAAATTGTTGTTATGGCGTCAGACTTAGGTAAGGTAGTGGTAGCTAGCCAGGTGGACATGAAATAAGCCCTACCACCCACTTACCAAACCGAGTACAAATTGTACCCCCCCTGGGAATCGAACCCGGGACCCCTGCGTCTTACACGGGTGTGCGAACCACTAGACCACAGAGGCGGTTAAAAAGTACAAAGACATTGGGCATAATTTTATACCAACTTTTTAGATGATTCAATGGATAGGATTAAGTACTATGTATAAGGGCCTTTTCAAGGTGTAGCTTTTTTTAAATTGACGCAATGAGGGCTTTTAAAAATGACAAAATACTGTAGGCTCGATAGATGGCGTTGAGAAAAATGTATGTGCCAATCAACGATATGTCAAAACAAGTTTAGATGCGTCATGCGCCAACATCATGCAATTTAAAACAGCGACAGGTAGGCTGCAGATACACACATTGACATATTATGTCGAGAGAGGGACAAAAATGAACGCCACCATACGGAATACTTGTCGTTAGAAAGAGATAAACAGACATCATAAGTTTCGTCTGATACGCTGCATGCTCATTGGCGCGATCATAGGAGTGACAGTCGCAATGCTCGCTCTTTGTAAAAATATGGCCGATTAGAGTAATACAAAACACGAAAATACATTTTACGGTTAAATACAGTACTTACGTATGAAATGAAACATTTTTCCGATCTCTGACTGTTGCTGTATAATTTGCACATCGTTTAAAGACGCGGGAAGGCATTTTTGATAAGGATGTCACGGTTTTTTAGTGTCTGACTGACGAGAGTGGTGTGTGTTTACGTGGCACGAGCCTGTGCCTGACTAATTTAAAGTCGGGCAATTACCTGACTTTCGTCTTGCCATTGTGGAGCGCGGGTAACGTATCTAAACTTGTTTTAATATATCGTTGATGCCAATGTGATTTTTTTACTAAGTTTCGCAGAGTACTCAGGTAGGCAGCCAGTTGTAACCCTAAAATGTTTGTCATTGGGCAGATGCCAGCCAGCGAGCGCTTGTACTTGCCTTTTTGGCACGGCCGTTTATTTTAAAAGCCAATTTTGACACTTCTCTTTCCATCAACGCCATCTAGTGAGGAAAATAGTTACTATTTTTCTATATTTTAACTGTCACTTTGAAAAGCCCTCATTGTAGTCTTCCTAACTGACATAGATCGACACGTTTCTCCTAACTAGTCTAATTCAGAACCCTACAAATGCAATATTACTACGTAAAGCGACACTGGCTCACATTACAATTTACAGCGTTCTGTCGCAGGGTGCAATTACAGGCCATAGAAACGTTGCAACTAGACCAAAGAGAATGTAGACGCAGACCTTAGGGTCAGGTAAACGACGCCTCTCATTAAAACCGACCATAGCTACGGTAGCTGCATTCTTATTAAACATCTCATCACAAATTAGATTTAACGATAATTTCAAATTCCTTGATAGGTACCACATTATTTTTTTCGAAGAAGTAATTCTGATATTATAATAGCACGAACTTTAAGCGAAATATTTGGTTTCCTTTGTTAGTTTACTTGGATATAGAATGTTTGTAGAAATTGTAAGAGATACATTACTCATTGAAACTCAAGTATAATAATTTTGATTACGTAGCGGTAAGTCTACTATCGCACATAGGCGAATTTCTAAAACTTTTATAGAATCTGTAGCACAAAAAAGCTTTTAAAAAAGCAAGACCTCCTTCAAAAACCTTAAAAACAGCTCTATATAAATCAAGAAAATGTTCGAATCGATTAATTAAAACACGTCTATTGAAGTCGGGTGGGGATTTTAGAATATCAATCAAAAACCACTAATAATCCGTAATATGGAAACTCGATAACAGATACAGCCATATTTAAATATTCAAGTGAAGTTCGATCCTTATTATCCCGTCTTCGTACTCTTTGTCGAAGAGATAGAAGTGTAAAAGTACCGTCCAATTGTTGTCCAGCTTGCGCATACGCCAGCAAGATCCACTCCCAAAAAACCCCGTTGCGCTGGTAACGGGACCGAATGGACCGACAAACAGTTTTATATTAGGCAATTAGGCGCAAGGACCAACGGACGAACAATACTTCTCAAATATCAGGATTAACTTACAGTTAGAATTGAGCTATTGTGTATTTTACTAACTTAGTTTCAGGTAGGATTTTTATGATGCAATATTGTTATGATAGATGGGGTTTATTAATGTTTGGGATAATGCTTGTACTTTCCGTAAGTATTTATTATTTGCCTTGCCTATTAATTTGCACTCAGACATTATAGCAATTAATCTAGCGTGTAAAAAATATATATTATGGGTTAAAGTATGAAATAGCCGTTTTGTATGGAGAATTATAAAAAGGATTCGCGTTTTCCAAACTAACATTTTCTTGGTTTATTTAACAACCATGACCGCTAATGTTTTAAAACTTTTATGCACAAATTCTCAAACACTCGGCTAACTAATGCCAAAAATAAATATCGGCTAAGTTACACCGAATTAAGTGGTCATTTCTGCAAAAGAAAAAAAGGAGTCACTTTTAATTACGTTCAGGAAAAAAAATAGGAATATTTTTATTGCTGATAGTAAGCCGTATGATCATACTTCGAAATGATAACTAGTAGCCGAAGCATCTTTTACATCATAGAGGATATGAGAACCTCTCTGTGTGAGTACCTCGCTTTTGTGCGTTACAAAAAAACTCAAATTGTTCAAAAATTAATCAAATAGATATCACCACTAGGTTTTCAAAATGTTGGCAACTATGATTTTGTTATATCGATTCAGAGCTATGGCGCAAAATGTTTGCTAAACTTTGTTTTCGAATAATTTCACTCGGAAAAAATCAGGCTTGAAAAAAAATTTACATAATTGATAATTATCGCACTTGCTCTCAACATTTCACGAGAACCAGTTGAGAAATGTGACCTGTAGAGGAGAACAGATTGGCAACCAAACCGGACAGACATACGAAAGCACTTTTGCCCAAGCTGAAGCAGAGACGCTTCGCGCTCGCTCGGTCAATAAACAAATCTATTTTTAAAAGGTCAGAAGTCATGCTTACAGGAAAACGAAAGCGTTATTTATTACTATAGTGTTAGAGGAAAAAATTGTGATGGAGATGTTAATGTTATAAGAGTTTCATTCCTGTTTAGTTTCTATTTTTAATTCTAACTAAATTTGGTATTTTTAAATAAGATGTTTATTGACCATAAATCATGATGAGTCAGCTTGACTAATGCATACATGAGAAGCCAAAGTATGTGCTAGATTACTGTTTCACCTTGACCTTTCAGAGAAAAGGAAAACAGTGGATGCCATAAAATCTAACACCTAGTGAAATGTTGGCCAAACTATCGCCAACGCCATAGAGTGCGGCCTACTAACCTATAACAACCCCAAAAAATATCGCATCACGAAGTATTTTTTTAGGCCAGCCCACACTGCGATGGTTGGCTACTTTAGACTGTCTTATATTTACATAAATATTCGCGGAAGTATATAGGTGGTAAATAAGTAATACTTAAGTATACGGACTCACGGAGTACGTGAGGTGGTAGATAAGTAATTAATTTATAATAAATAAATGCTTGGATAATTTCACATAGCGCCTTTAGCCCCAAACTAAGCAAAGCTTGTATATGGGTGCTAGAACAACTGATAATTATACTTTTCAATTTCATATACTTTTTTCATAGACTTGTTATACATAGTAACACCCAGACTCGACAAAGAAATTAAAATTCATCATTTCAATTTCTGCCCGGCCGGGAATCGAACCCGGAACCTCTTGCATGGTAGACCGGCATTTCGACCACTGCACCACCCAAGTTATTAAAATCAGTTGCATTTATTTTTACATGTTTGTTAGAAAACGTCAGAATTGCATAATGAAGTGTTCAATGATTGTTTTGTATAATATTTCCACTTAAAACTACATTAAAAATAGAACATAACAAATATTATCTGCAATTAGGCATACATTAAGATAGATTGGCGGCAACCCTATTAGGACCCGCATCGAAATTTTGTCGCGCGGAGAGCGAGATGCAAATAACACTCGAACGAGAGTGAAAGAGACGGCGATAAGCAAAACAGGGTCGGCTAACGGTACACACACGGAAGTGTGTCAGTGGCGTAAAGCGAACTACGGCGTAGGCAGGTCGTAAAAGCCGCCGCATGCGCAACGAAATTCCAACCTTGACCGAAAGTTATACGGTCGACTGTTGCGTAGCTACCGATCAGGTTTTCGATTTTCACGGTGCTGATTCACGACAATAGCGATGTCCGCTGCTGTTTGTCGATTACTTAGAGCCAATTTCACCATTGATTTTAAACGCGCTTTGTCAAAAAACAAGTTTAAGGCTGTCACTGTCATAACAACAAAGTAAAATTTCTTACAAAAATGTACAATTATGTTATAAACAATGCCTTGTTAAATCTTGATTCAATTTTTTTAATGACCTGGTGAAATTGATTTTTGGAATAAACGGGGAACGGGGTATCAAACTCGACACTTAAACTACATTACGTAAAACGTGATCTTAATCGCGTTTAAAATCAATGGTGAATTTGGCTCTTAGACAGTCCAGTTTTAAACCTACCTCAAGGCTGGCCGTTTTAATTCCATTTAGACCGTTACCCATTGAGTTTCCATCAAGCTTTTGTCCATAGTTCGAAGTATTTCTAATTTGGGTGTAACGCAAGCAGAGCAGAGCTGAAACAGTTTTTGCCAAATAGTGCAAAGTTTTTTGGCCTGAAATCTAACGGGTTAAACAATGGAGGTCATCCATTAAGATGAGTTGAGTAGATTTTATTTATTGACATTGAAATATGCATTTTAAGAGATAGTTTCAATTAATGATAAATGAGATAATGAATAGTATTTCCAACAATTTATAAATTAATACCAATTTTCAATATTTGCCTGCCGACAACAAATTGTGGCCTAATAGCGCATAAAGCATTTTTTAATTTACTTTTTGTAATGACAAAATTTCATACCTACTGATTTATCTTAAGTTCAGTTAATGCTCAATTATTTACTTTTGCCAGGCAACCAATATTGGCCTATCAACAATCCTATTCTTCATATTTCACCCGACAACAATATAAAAACACGAATGCATTACTATTACTATCTACGCCAATTGGTAATACGCCTGGCGACTATTATTTCAACTTCAAAAATGATACTTAAACACTATCACAATGAAAATAATAATCCAATAAATAATTTACTATATTAACTATAAAAAAAATCTGATTCATCTCATTTTTAGTTGTGGATGACGTTAACGTGGATGTTAATGTGACAAGGTTCCTGCGCATTAGCAATTGGCGGGGATAG
The DNA here is from genome assembly GCA_928269145.1 of Agriphila tristella. NCBI lineage: Eukaryota > Metazoa > Arthropoda > Insecta > Lepidoptera > Crambidae > Agriphila > Agriphila tristella. Next base: position 61,394,892 of record OV743429.1, on the reverse strand, counting down.
TTTGTCAAAAACACAGGACACCGACAGCGACAGTAAAACAGCTGATAAGCTATCAATTAAGCTGTGAGCGGTAATAGGCGTGCGCGAGCGCCGCGCGGCGGGCGGCGCCCTTGAACGTGAGGTGTCATTACCCTTACGCCACGTGTGCCGACGGCCTTATCTGCGTCTACGTCACTGCAAGATATTATTGTGAGCTTATGTAACTTTATCTTTCGAAGATTAAACTTACGTTTACTACTTAACATGCACATACAAAATAGTAAAGCAAAATTTTGCAAATAAACAAAAATAACTCTAAATATCGTACTTTAGATAATTTAATCCATTCAGAGATCCTATCCTATAATATACTGGAATTTATAGATTTTTTTTATTTATTTCACTCTTTTTGTAAGCCTATTCATCTGGGATAGGAATAATGAAATATTACATATAAATTTTCAATCGAAATCTTCATCAATGTACGAGTAAGCGTGAAAATGTACAACAAAGTATACATATTTCAGCAACGGTAAAATGCATTTCATAAACTTAATCTGTTTTCTTTTTCACCATTCAGAGATACCAAATAAAAAAGTTAGCTTGTCTATTATCCTAAACTCTTTTGCTGTTTCGATTGTGATGTGAGCCGCAAAAAATGGAATGTCGTACACGTGCCGTGGCTCTGCGAATTTGGAGTTACGATGTTTGTTCCTCTTCCATATTTGGACAAAATACCGCTACTTTTGAGGTTTCGTATTTTAAATTTGATGAGTTAAGGAATTATTTGTTAAGATACTCGTAAATGTTAATTAAAATGGAAGTGAAGAAAGGCATGCTGAAGATGATTACCAAAAAATTTTGGTAACAACTTTTAAGTGGCCATTTTGGAGTTTTAATACAAAATTTATTATCTATAAAATATACATAATGTATATAGGTATTTATAATTTCATCAAGATTGAAAACGTTGACAGTTATGTTAAATAATTAATTTATTAAAATATTGACAGAGGCAGTGTCGATGTTATGGAAAACCGGATTATTGAGATCAAATTTGTGATGGAACCTAATATAAAATCGAAAAGTAATTAAATCAACGATTGGCCCATATTTTCTACACCAACAGACGCAACGAAAGATCTCACGAAAATATTTATTTGTCATAACAACTTTCACTGGCCTGCCCACCGGAGCGTATAATAACAACTGTGACAATTTCACGAAAACTCGAAGAAATGCTAATTTTGACGGCCATTTGTGGAGCGAGACAAATGAATCCTACAATGGACACTTAAATGGCACTATCACGGCTTGGAATTGACAAAATTGTAGCTTAAAATGGTTGACATATTTTTGCAGAAGTGGGCAATTTTTTTGCATGCGACGCGACGGCAATAATTATGATTACAAAAATAATTAGCATAACTTCTTAGTTTAAAATTAGTAACTGTTTACTGTACTCACAAAACGTTTGCAACACCAGTAAATAATATTATAATATACTCGGAGGATTAACCAGAAATGCGATAATTCATCTAGCTAATAAATTAGATAATTAAATAAAATATATGAGACGGACCTTCATAACAAACCGTAACTATGCAGTCGAAGAGAAAACAACAGTTAATCATAAAGAATATAATTAAACCGATATCTGTTGATAGATACCTACAAATAACGGTAAGTAAGTAAGTGACTCGTGTACATCATAAAATATATATATAATATACACCCTAAAATAACATAAACCAATGACCGTTTAATGTTGATTTGTTCTTAGCAAGTTTTACACATAATTTTCTATTAATTTGCGTGTTAGTTTATATCGACAGAAACTATTTTTGTGAAAGTTTCAATTTGTCAATTGATTTTTCGATTTTGTACAGAAATTTTGCATTGTTGTCGTGAACAAACAGTCTACCCTAAAACGCACTATTTTTACGTAAGTCCTTTGTTTGCTTACTTCCATACAAATTCATTATAGGTATAAATATTTTCCGCCCTACGATGCACTGTTTGCTATGAAAATGCAAAAAATGGGCATGCTAGGACAAAGTGGAACAGAAACACTGATTTATACTTCTAAAATAGTTGAATCTAATTATTAATTAAGGTTAAATAATAAATGTATTATCCTATATTATTGCATCCATCTATAAATACAGTCCTAGGTATACGTAATTGTCAACAACTTCAAGTGTAGTGTTCCCAACATGAACTTTTTAAAGAACAAGATCACCTCGCAAGGTCTTTGGCGTTCTGCCCTGGACGATGACGGAATTAAAGAGCTTCTGGAGGACTTTGAATATCGGCTGTCCAGTTAGGTAGGTCCAACTTCAAAAAAGAGATCTCTTGTCGAATCCAACTCGGGTGGGCAGCATTCGGGAAGCTTCGAAAAATCTTCGCGTCCGACTTACCTCAGTGTCTCAAGACGAAAGTCTATGAACAGTGTGTGTTGCCAGTCATGACTTACGGGAGTGAAACGTGGTCGCTAACTATGGGTCTCATAAGGAGGCTCAAGGTCACCCAGCGTGCAATGGAGCGAGCCATGCTCGGCGTTTCCCTGCGTGATCGAATCAGAAACGAGGAGATCCGCAGGAGAACTAAAGTGACCGACATCGCTCGAAGGATTGCTCAGCTGAAGTGGCAATGGGCGGGACACATAGCGAGAAGAACCGATGGCCGTTGGGGCGGAAAGGTTCTGGAATGGCAACCGCGCACCAGACGACGCTCCGTGGGTAGGCCCCCGACAAGGTGGACCAACGATCTGGTGAAGGTCGCAGGAAGCCAGTGGATGCAGGCAGCGCAGGACCGATCGTCGTGGCGATCCTTAGGGGAGGCCTATACCCAGCAGTGGGTGTCGTGCGGCTGATATGATGATGATAAATACAGTGAAGGATTATATTTTATTAAAAACAGAAGACGATCAGTAAAATTAGAAGCCCTACCACAAAATATAAAGTCTTGATGTTCTAATAAAGTAAGGCAAAAGAGGTCAATAGTCAAAAATTTTGAATAGGGATGATGACTAATGAATAAAATAACGAAATACCAATAAAAATCGTAAACATATTAAACTTTAAGAGTAGCTTGAATACCTCTTGGTTTTATATATTGCGTATTACTTGTTTTATGACCCTTCAAAGTTGGGCGGACAAGTCGATTTAAAAAGCATACTATTTATTAAAATAAATAATACCTTTAATTAGTACATCAAATTTATAGCAAATTTGTCTAAGAATCCATTTTGATAAACGCAATATTTAATATAGCTGCCGAACAAATTTCCTACGAGTTGTATACAAACTACTCAAGCGTGACGTCATGATTGAGAAGCCGTTAGTATGGAGCGTTTTCGGGAGAGTCCAATTTTGTGCATTTCAAACTGTGATATCTTGGGCAGTTTTCATGCTAGGGAAATAATTATTTTACCAATGTTTCTCTTTTTTAAAGGTAATTTATGTAATTATAAAATAAAAAAATAGTCATCATGCCTGTGAACTTGACAAGGTGCTATCCAAATCTGACGTATAATAATTTCCTCAATAAGTAGTTTGGAAGTTATGGTAATTTCGGCGCGAACTTGCTTAGTAGAGCGAGACAAATGAGCTCTTGGCGATTGTAATGGGACAAAAGCGTTATTAACTTGTTTTTTTTATTACTGAATTGTTTTGTGGTGAAGTCTTTTTTTTGTAAAAAAAAGCCTAATAGGTGCCGCGGAAACATGTCAAAACCAATAGTAAAAAGTAAGCTAGCATGAAGCTGGATGAAAGAAACACCATTCGAAAACGTTACGTCTGTCTGTATACGGTAGGTTTTATTACCTTATCATATTTTACAAAACGTTAACCAGTAAAAAAGTGGGATAGAAACACTTTAGCTTTTGCCAAATGAGACTCGATTAAAATATCAATTTGCAGTAAAAATATTTCGAGATAACATATTAATTGTACGGCATTTCTCAAAGCAGTATTTCGTGTCTAAAACAATTTATTAGAGTAATGTCAGATAATGTATTAACGTTCGTTTGATAGCATGATACGCTCTCAATACATGCTAGTTTAGGCGAATTTTACTGAAATATTATACCAAGAAATTATTTACTTGTACTGCTATTTAAAATATTTTAAAATACGATGAAATTGGAACGAATGCATAAAATTCAAAATAATAGTTGTCTTTTTTAGGGTTCCGTACCCAAAGGGTAAAAACGGGACCCTATTACTAAGACTCCGCTGTCCGTCTGTCTGTTTGTCTATCTGTCTGTCTGTCACCAGGCTGTATCTCATGAACCATGATAGCTAGGCAGTTGAAATTTTCACAGGTGATGCATTTTTAAAAATATAATAAAATAAGTATTTAAGAGGGGCTCCCATACAACAAACGTGTTTTTTTGCCGTTTTTGCTCGATATTAATAACGACAACAGGTAGACAGTTGAAATGTTCACAGATGATGTATTTCTGTTGCCGCTATAACAGCAAATACTTAAAACAGAATAAAATAAATATTTAAGGGGGGCTCCCATACAACAAACGTGATTGTTTTGCCGTTTTTTGGTACGGAACCCTTCGTGCACGAGTCCGACTCGCACTTGACCGTTTTTTTTTAACTTTTTATATCATTATCTATATTTAAACCCGTTTACTTATGACGAATACCGTATAAGCGATTCAAACTGACGCTCTGAAAAAAATACAGTTGTTATGTAGCTCAGGCCATTTCAATCTTTTTCACGATTTGAATTTTTAATTTCAATTTTTCATTGTGCCTCTTAATAGTTTGTAGCGGACACGTTTCAGATATAAACGCTTTTTTCATATAACTTTACACCTATACTATTTGAACCAAATAATAAATTCGCAATTCGAGCTACTTGCAAAATGTTTCCAACAAAATAACTTTTGCTTAACATATTTGTTACAAAAAGTACAAACAAAAGGTGTCGGTTTTTGCGGACCGGTACCGAGTCACGTTCGGAACGAAATCGGGAGTCTCGTAATTTATTATTTTTTAAGTGCATTGCGCCACGCGGGTGCGACCGCCAGCGCCACGGGCCGACGACCCGAGCAATCAACCTTTTATTCACACCATTTGCGAAAATCCCAACCAAGGCCGCGCACTTGGCAGCCGAAACAAATCAATATTTTAGAAGTATTTTTTACTATTATTGCAAGGCATTGCGTGCCCGAGTTGACCAATGAAGTGCGTGTAGCTGTCCACGGTTTTTTAATACAAAATTACGAAATTTACCTGGTGCAGAGTTTAATGACGGTCGCGACAATTTGTACTTAAATATTTCTTCCTGTTGTCATAACAAAAAAGATTGTACTACCTACTTCAACGTAGATAGGTACCCGAATTTACTATTTTATACTAAGATGGTTTTAAGAAAAAAATATGGACTGGTTTAAATTTGCAAAATTTTAAAATCTAACTATTTAAAACACACTTTTTACTTCATTCTGCGCAAAAAGTCGACCTTTTCTAACACCGCGCCGACAGCTTTTCGTACTGCGATTTCGTCGTTTTGCAGTTAGAAACAACACGGTCAGCTGGCTCGAATAACTCGGTTAATTGCGCATGTACATACATAAGTAGATCGTTGAATGCGGCGCACGAGCTATCTATCTAACCATCGGCAATTTCCTTTGTTATGGGCCACTATCAAGTAGATTTCATAGCAATATGCATAGTAACTGTATTTTTTAATTATCAACTGAATCTTCTGAACATGTCACAAAATGACTTATTTGAGTAGTTATTAAAATCGTTTATTAAACAAAATAATTGTTTAATAATGTTTATACATCATCATCATCATCATATTCAGCCCACATCAACCCACTGCTGGGTATAGGCCTATACGATAGGTTATATAGGTTATATAGGTAGGTAGATAGGTTATATAGGTAGGATATAGGTTTATACGATAATCGTAAATAAAAATACCTATAGTGTTGGTATTTAAGGCACCGATGCCTACTGAAGTGTGACGGCGGCGCAGGCCGACAAAATGGAAACAATTATTGAGCTCCATATCTGTGATTGCGCCAGTTGTTACCTCAAATAACTCGCCGTCGAGTGTTAGCTAATGTAAAGTTACAAAAGTCTAACAAAAGATCTGTTTTTATCTAGCTTTGAGTTTAATTACTGAAAAGCTTGGTTGCAAATCAATTGGCTATTATTCACAATTTATTCACTTTATAACTAGTGTGTATTTAGTATTACAAGTCAAAAGACAAATAAGACGTGACAATTTAACTATTAACAAATAACATACACTTATTAACCTCTGGATGCGGGCAGCGCAGGACCGATCGTCGTGGAGATCCTTGGGGAGGCCTATACCCAGCAGTGGGTGTCGGGCGGCTGATATGATGATGATGATCAATAACTAAAATCATACGTATATATTGGTTGTTTATTTGAAGTCGTATCATCATTAAATAAAATTTCATCATAAGAATTAAAAAAAAACGAGATTTTGCTATTTCTAACACCATACATATTTTTACAGGTATTTAAATCAATTATTCAACGAAATATAAGGGAAAACCCCCGTATTATCATGAGGAAGGAATTATAAAGTTTCAGAATAATTATCTGATCGCAGATAATTCGGAAAAAAATGTAATGGCAGACAGTCGCAAGAACACAGAGTGCTCTTGTAAATACGGAAAGCAAGAAAGAACGGTAGTGATCAATCGTTCGGTGGTTTAGAAAAAAAATGTTTTTGTCAGAATAGGGATGCTCACTGCTCCACCAGCGTTTGTCCTAAAATCGTTTGATTGGCTGTTTCAAATATCAGTGTCGTTTCTGACCAATCAACTCCATTGATAGCGGTCGCTTCGCCGCTAGCGCCATCTAGCTTAAGCTTTGCGTGGAGATCCCCATTGAATTTGCTTAATAAAATTTAGTTTAGTTTGAAGTGCATTTATTTTCAATTTCCATAAAACTTTAAAGCAACACGCAAGCACCACTGCAAAATGTATAGACTTTGGCACGTATAAAAAGTATTTTGGCATTTCATCACAGTATTTTTGCAGGTAGGAGATCAGGGAATCTAATTTACGAATATCTTTATCCATTATTGTTGAAAATCAGGTAAAAAGTAGCTAGAATAAGAAAACAACTTCAAGAAAATAAACAAACAAACGTCATTAGCGTCCATAGATTAGGTTTTACAGGTTAACGTCAAAGTGTATTTTTTAATTTATGTGGGCCAAGGGCACTTCCGCCATTATTCCGACTAACTGCACTTATCTACGCTCGTTTAGAATGTATAAGTTTTTAAATTAATTTTAAGATAACTTAAAATAAAAACATTGGAAGAGGAAAAATACGCTTCTCACGTTTTCATGTGTCATTTCTAAATATTAAAAAAACACACTATTATTACATTATTTTTAAATGTTGTAAATTACTACCCCCTTACCAAATAGCAAACAAACACAAACAATGATGTTTTACATAAATAGGTATATGGAAATAAACACCAATCTTATACATTTTTCTATTTATGAAAGGATTTTGTTTGTCTATAATATAAATAACCAAATGTAATTTTTGCATTGTTCCAGATAGCGCGGCAGGGTGGCGGCGTCCAAGTATGGCGGCGGCGGGGTGTCGCTGGGCTCCGGCGTGGGCCGGCGTGGCATGAAGTGCGGCAGCGATGAGCTGCTGCTGGGGGCCTGCTGGCTCGACCCCAAGCTCGACGCCTCGCCCCCCGCTCCCTGCCACGACCTCCTCGACTCGCTCCTCGCCCCGCCCCCTATCGCCGAACTCAAACCCCTCCCCCCTTTCACTGGATACACCGGCCACCTTTCCATCAACGGCATCTCTGGACATCACTTTCACGCTATCGCACAACGCCTCCCCGAAGAAAACAACAACTACCCCACCCAAAGCGGCTACGGTGAAAACCATGACGTGGTTTCTTCTTCTACTTGCGCAGCGGACGCTGAACCTCCGGATTTGGAAGATGTCAAACCTTTTCTTGATGCACCCGACTCAAAACTCTTTGCCGAAACCACTGCATCTGCCGCAGACTCCTGTGCTGCTTCCTGTTCACCCCCCGCAAAGCTTTTCGAGGATGGCCAGAAACAGGACGTGTACGATGATATCAGCTCGATAGACGATTTCGCTGCTATTATCGGATCTGCCATGGCGGACACGACTGTCCCTTCGCAGCCTGAAGATCCGGACCGCAATGACTCACGAGACAGTTGGATGGACATAGATGCCTGGATCGCCGGTGCATGTAATCAACACGGCGACAAAATAGTGCCCCATGACTTGAACGAGTTCGTCTTACCGACATCACCTCCACCGCAAAATCATCAGATCCACCATGGACTCGAGTTCAGCTGCAAACAAGAACAGAACTTTGTGAAAAGTCAAGAATTATTCCAAAAGAACTTGGGTCAAGCCGGTTCAACATTGCAGACGCTGTTGACGCATGGCTATATGCCACTTCTACAGAATCGGTTACAGAATGGCCCACCGGTCAAACAAGAGGCGCCGAGTTCAACCAGCTATAGCATGGACGCGATATCGACCTCATCACCACCCGGCAACGCCGTGTCGACGACAGACGGTGTTAGTGGTATACTGAATGGGCGGTACGCATCTCACTACGCGCTCAGCTTGAAGCCAGACGGACTGTGCAGCCCAGATAGACTGTTAGGTTATCCGCATGCACACACTACAACTATAACACCCTCAAGCAAAAGCAAAAGGAGCAGAGTGAAAGCGAAACAGGCGAGTGGGAACATGCATGGCAGCTCACTCTCCTTCCCTTCGGCCACGGCTGCTGAACTCAGCGGCCTTCTAGGCAAAGAGAAACCCGTTCACCGCTGTGGCATCTGCAATAGAGGATTCCTCAACAAATCCAACATCAAAGTGCACCTCCGCACGCATACCGGCGAGAAGCCCTTCAGGTGCGACGTCTGTGCGAAGGCGTTCAGACAGAAAGCGCACCTCATAAAACACCAACAAATACACAAGAGGATCGGGAGGGACTAACATAGGTTATAGATAAGTCAGCACTAGCTCAAAATGAAAGCATTTTAATAGTTTATAGTCGTGCGTGTGTGATTGGCGCGTGCCTCGGGCCGAGAATCTCATTCTAGGATATTTTGTGCGAGAGTTTCATTGTCTTCTAACTTAGTTAAGAGCGATGTTTATATATTATTTTTATAATAACCCTTAGCATAACATTCCTAAGGACAAGTGCAATGTTAACTAGTTTTAAGCGTCTTTACTTGTAGATAATTGTTTATATTTTGTTGCGTGGCGAGCGATCGTCAAGGATCCTCCCCTCCACTTTGAACGCTATTGTATAGTATAGTCCGTCTGGTTAGGTTAGTTTCTCTATGTAAGTCTGCGGTCGTGGGATGCCAGCGTATGTGTTCTATGGCACAGTTTTAAAGTGGATGCGAACGGACAAAACGTGAACGAGTAAAATTCAAATCTATTATTTATATAAATATTCGTATGTGAATGGTTACTCCGATTACCTACTTATAGTCAAATTATTGTGTAGATTTGTAATGTATATTGGTTAGTACTTAATTAATTAAGACAAACAAAGATGACAAAGCTAACGAGGCTACAACAGAACTGTTCGAACTTTTGCCACTTCAAAAGATTCGCTTTGACTTTTTCTATTCTCATTTGCAATCTAATTTTCATTCTTCCATTTCATTCATTAACACTAGTATGGTATTATGGTAACATTATAATATTTTACATAAATACTTCATATTTAGAGTAACTTTAATCGATTATACGACTAGATATCTCTTCCATTCATTCTTAAACCACTACATTTCATCTATATAAATATCAATACTTAAGAATAAGTTTTCCCCGTCCATCTTCAGCCACAAGTATTGCTTCATATAAAATATTAAATAAATTCATTTTTCGTGCGGTCCTTCACTGTGAGCGCACGCGAGCAGCGGAACCGCCGCGTCCGGGAAGCGACGGCAAAAAATCAACCTACACTACACCACTAAATATTACCGATCCGCTGTTGCACAATGTGGCCAATTAGGACCAACGAAAGGGCAGTTATTAGCACCGTTATCCCGAACTAAACACTTGCACGATATATTGATTCTTTTTAAAACATTTTTTATTGCAAATTTTAAAGTAGCACTGTGCTACTAAAAGAACAGTTGTAAGTTATGGTCATCCTTACTTACTTTATTTGGTAAACAATCTTCACCCAACTATTTATTTAAATAATAATTTATGAAATACAAGAAATGGTTTCCACACATATAATACGAAAAATATTGAATTAATAATGACGATTTGATTTAATACATGACATATTTTTTGAATAGCGATCTAAGTTTAAAAGACGTATAAAAACTGTCGAAATCTGTTTAATAAACAGGACAAGTAAGGATAAACAGACTTTACCAAAAACTATTGGTCAACCTCGAAAATTAAATAAGAACCATAATAGGGAATAATACATTTTCTTAAATATTCATTCATTTTTAATACGAGTAACATTAACATTAATTAAAAGACATTTCGTTAACTTCGCACTCATTTATCAATCGATAATTATTTTCACCGGCACGTCATACAAACATTTACCCAATGTAACTTCCATCATTTTCATAATTTCGTCGGTAGTTAAGAAAAGATGAAGCGTTTAAGACGCTCGTCTATAGCCTGAGGTTAGATCGGTTGTTATGCACGCTGTGAGAAATACAGGGTTTTGTGTCCAGTATTATCAATTTTGTTTGGTGTTAACAAAACGAAAAACTGTGTTACAAACAATTGTTTTTGTTATTTGTATCTTGCTAAGTCTACTTGTGTAGAAATAAAAACTATGCTTTAGTTTGGCGTTAGATAAAATACTGGAATTTGGTGCTAATTAAAAAAAGTTTCGTCAACTTATTGATATGATAATCAGAATGTTTTGAATGCGTCATTTCTCACGCGTGTGTAATAGACCTTAAAAGTACCTTTGCTAGCGATTAGGCGTTTAGGAGTTAAGTATTTATTTTTAATTGTAATTTTGCTGTAATTATTATAAATGTACATTCTTCCGCGTAGTGCGCGCGCATCTTATCGACTTTTAAATACAATTAAACAGAGAATGTTATATTTTTAAAAGAGGTTTTGTCCATTTCCATTTTATAAGTAAAGTGTAAATTAATGTAAAAATAAACGAGATTTTTTTTTGTTAACGATACTTTCTAGTTTTATTAATGAGTGATGAATGAAGCTGCGATGGAGACTTGTAAGTATGGTATTCTTCAATTAAAACATTATGATCGTGATCTCATGATTTCTCGAAACACGCACAATATCTAATAGATCCCAGGAAATAAAAACCGATCAATCACACACTCTTCTCGGGTTCCCATGCAAAATGGTAGGTTTTCTAAAAATAACCTGATGCATCACTGGGTCACACTAGACATCGATACGGCAAACAAAGGTGTGAGCGCGCGGTGAGATCCGCAGTTCACAGGCGACGAAGAAAGTCGGATGTGAAAATTGACACTGCGCAAGCATTTGCGAAGAAAATCGCCTTTTGTGAGTGAATATGCGAGTTTGCGCACGATGCCGAGATGCGTTTGAAATATGGTGACAGTTATACACACATTGCAATACTTTACCAAAACATTTGTTCTTAACACGACTTCCCAAAAAAGGAGTTTATCGTGTTTAGGGTTCAAGTATGTTTATTGTATGTGGGTTTTTTATATTTTAAGTATTAACGCTCTGGAAAACATGCCGTAAATGGCATTTTCACCAAGTAGGGATAGATTGAAGTAATGTGAATACTGAGTTGAGAAAAGAATAAAAAAGGAACAAGTGCGACTGGGACTCGCTCACAGAGGATCCCGTACAAATTTGTAGGTACTTAAATAAAGACTATGTTTTTTATGATTTAATTACAAATGTATAGTTTCCAGACTTTTTCCTGTTCTTGTAGTATATTACACGATATTTTTCCAAATTTCGTAGTTCTAGGTAAACGGGAAGTACCCTATAAATTTTGATTCCTTTACGAGTATCGAAATATGAGTTTATTGGAGTATAAACGGCCGCCATTTTTTTTAAATAACTTAGAAGATTGTTTTTTTCACAGTTTCAAGTAATTGTAGACCTGAGTTATGGTTTTAATTTCAACTCGATACCTCCACACGTTCCAGATATAAACGGCCTTCACAGACAAACAGACGGACAACAATGTGATCCGATCAGGGTTCCGTTTTTTTCCTTTTGGGGTACGGAACCCTAAAATACATGTATTGCATAATGTGGTCGACAGATATGAACATACACTGACTATCACTGTTATAAATTTTTGTTCATTCATATTGTTATACAAAATACTTAAAAACTTGGAAATCGTAAATAGCATTAAGAATGCAAAAATCAAAATTAACAATGCCTATTATTGATCCACTTTTAAGACTTCCGAAATAAAATACTTTTTACGGATTACAGCGCGTATATTATTATCCAATCAATATAGATAAAAAAACAATAAATCCAAACTAAATTCATCCTAAAATAACACCTGAATTAATAATATATGCTCTATAATCAATAAAAAGTGTTATATCCTAATTAATTATTGTAAAATGTGAAGGTTTGTGGGTTTGGATGTTTGTTCCTCAATCACGCAAAAACTACTGAACGGATTTGGTTGAAATTTGACACTCATATAGTAGATAGCCTGGATTTAAACATAGAATACTTTATATCCCGATATTCCCACGGGAATGGAAACCACGTGGATGAAACCGCGGGCGGCTGCCAGTTTCTAATAAAATATTATTATTCATCAAACAATTGCTCCTTCTCAAATAAATACTGAGTAACTAAGTGACAATTGTAAGTCTGAAAAAGTTAGGCAATATCTTCGACAAGGCCAGCCATCCAGAGTCGTTAAGTAAAAAATTTCAAAATATCAATCAATTATGTCTGTAATAAATTTGAACTTAACTTGATAATTAGCAATTTAGTTACGGATACTTAGTAATCAAAAATGATTGGACACTTATATAATTTGTCGAATAAAAATTAGAAACAACCTTTGATTTCAGGTTAGAGCATAAAACAAAAGGATTTTATTTAGGTCTTAATTATTTTTAGGTCTTAACAATTTGTAATTAACTCGGTTGGAAATTTGTAACAATAATTTGATTACCAAATGTTAGCAAAGTCCCGTGAAATTGTTTGGCATTAATTTGAAAATTGCCTTAACTTTGGAAGAAAATTGTCCACCCGAAAAGTCTAATCAGATCAAAAAGAACAAATCTTAGTGGCATTTCAATTTTTTAACCAACTTCAAAAAAAGTAAGATATTATAAATTCGAATGAATTTACTTAAAACAATTAGAATTAATTTTAATTCTGAGATTTTATTTTTATATTGAAATACCTACTATTTTAGAATTCCGTACAAAAGGAAACCCCTAAATAAAGGATCACTTTGTTGTCCGTCTGTCTGTCTGTCAAGTCAAGACCCTTTATCCCAGGAACGCGTGCAGGTATCGAGTTCAAATTAAAACCATATATTCAGGTCTATGGTCCCTTGAAGTAGTGAAAAAAACAAATTTCTAAGTTTACGTAAAAATACGGCTGTTTATGCCGCAACAAAAAACGCATATTTTGACACTCTCAAGGGAATCAAAATTCATAAAGTACTTCCCGTTGACCTAGAAATATGAAAATTGGCAAGTAATATCTTATACTACAAGTCTAAGGAAAAATCTGAAAACTATACATTTGTTATTAAATCATAAAAAAATATTCTTTATTTAAGTACCAACAAATTTGTACGGTACCCTCGGTAGGCGAGTCCGACTCGCATTTGTCCAGTTTTTATAGTAAGATGAGTAAATTATAAATAGTAGAAATCCTCCTACGACCAAATTATAATACTTCTAAACGTTGTCGTAAAGAAAAGACTTCAACGCGTTACAGCCAAAATGACGACAAACCACTCCGCCGCCGGCGGGGACGGGTGACGGCGTGTCGGCGTGACGGCGTGTCGGCGTGTCGGCGTACCGGCGTGGCACGATGACAAGTTATTTTGCGCGGTGCGGGCGGATTCTTTCACCAACCCACTTACATAGAGAGGTTTGATTTCACCGCTAACTACTGCGCGCGACTCGCCACGCTCTGGACTTGACACATTTCATTATGTTTAAATGTAATATAAAAAATAATACAAATAAACACTTATTCTGTCTGTTTACTTACTTGCGCAAACAGTTATACACCAACAACTTCTCAGGAAGAGATTACAACATCATAAGTAAAAACGTTTGTTCTACGACTTTACCGACTTTTAAATTGTTTTTAATTCGGAAATTCGTGTAGCAAACTTTGCTGTTAATGATATTAATTACCCTGTATTGTGTTGAGTTATTTTGAACTTAAATTAAATAGGTACACAACAAATGCTACGAATGACATCGAACTATGTAAATAACAATCCATTGTAAAAAAAAAACCTAATATTGGTCTATACAATGTGTTACAAAATAACTCCTAAAACCGAATATAGTAAATAAGAACCATCTAACTGACCAACATTTACTATGGGACCAACTTTGAAATCACGAAAAAGAATCTGTTATATAGAAAAATTAATAACGAAAATATCAAAATGAAGGATGTTTTTTTCTCCTCGATTTCAGAGGTTGGTCCCATAGTAAATGCTGTTCAGTTTGATGGTCCCTATCTACCATATCCGGCATTAGGGGTTATTTAGTAACACGTATACTGCAAAGATATAATTTATTGCTAGTTTTAACTACGGATTTACACAATCACGCACCCTGGCCAGGCTAGATTCCCCGAAAATGTATAAATTGCCGTAGTCCACACATTCGGTGCACGCGCGCAGTGGGTGTGCACCGCAGAATGCGCACGACATGAATCCGCGACGACTGCACTGAGGTTGGGTATCAACTCAAACATGTTAATTATATTATGGCAATAACATTGAAAACATTGTCTTATGAATATAAACCATATTGTATGTAACCATAAAAGGATTATGTAGTTATTAAACCGGCGGGCTGATTATCTAATTAAAAACCACCTAGCGACTGGTTGCAGTTCACAGATGATCGTGATCCATTGCTACTTCTTTTTGGGTTAAAAAAAACATACCAAAGAAAAGTGGCAATGAATGTCAAATGCAACCGGTCGCTAAATAGTTTCTTTTCAGATAATCAGGGTGCGGGTAAACAAGCCTCATCTAAATTTCAGACTGTAAAGACACTTTTTACGTGTTTTGTTTTCTACTTATTTAAGTTTTTGAAGATATTCAAATCCCCTCTAGCATGACCAACGAAACATGAAATATATCACGTTATATTGTGTTTTATCACCAAAATAATATGTATTGTGGTTTTATCGACTGTCAAAATCCTTTGTGTTTTGACAGTTTACAAGTGATAAACCGCTATATCGTATTGTGTTTCAGTGTTTATGCTACAGGGGATGGGATTCTTAAGAAATTGTTACTTTATATGACCAAGCTGTAAGCCTCCTAAATAAAATATTATTCAGGCTATGATTATTTATCACAAAAACATTTCCTTACTTTCACTGGTTACAATGCATGCGGGCTTGAGTATCAAAACATTTAGGTATCTGTCGAAAAGTATGTGAAACATGAAAATGCACGTGGATTTCATGCTATGGACAATAACACATAAATATGTAAAGAAATGGATCCTTTATCGCGACATTTCTGGTCCGATCCATCCACTGGTCTGAGGAGTTGTCTAAGAATGAGTCAGAATACAGCGTTTCATAAATATAGATTAGTATCTATGTTTTGGTCAAACGCCGAATCTCCGGCACTTCTAAGTTTGACTAGTCAAACCTCAGATTTGACAAGAAGGCTTAGTCAAAGTCCAAAACCAAAAGCTTGTTTCGGCCTTTGACTAACGCATTTATGGCCATACCTATGAGAGACTAACTTGGACAGTCAAACGCCTAAACTCAATACGATCAAATCGGGGTTTGACCAGTCACAATTAAATTAGATACAGAATTTGTTATTTTATATGTAAATGTATGAAAAACACATTTTTAGAGTGAATATTTAATTTAATAACAATCTTCCTGTAAACCAAAGATTTCTGTTGTCTGTTAAAAAAATAACCACGAAATTTAAGATGATCGCGCTTCGTGATCCTCTTAAATTTCTAACCTGTCTGGTGAACTACAGGAGTAAAGCAGCTTCAACTAAACTTAACCTCAATATATGAAAAACATCATTCATTTCCGATGTGCGATTTAGTCAAAGCTGCCTTACTCCTGTAGGTCACGTGAAAGACTATCGCTAAGCTCAGTGGAGTGATCGTCTTAAATTTCGTGTTTTTTTAACCGACTTCATCAAAAGGAGGAGGTTCTCAATTCGATTGTATACTTTTTTTATCATTGTTCGCGCGTATCTTCGTCATTTATGAACCGATTTTGATGATTCTTTTTTTGTTGCGAGATGGTCCCATATTTTATTTTTTCAAATCGGTTCAATTAACTACCTTGATGACTTTGTTATTTATGAACCGAATTAGATGAAGTTTTTTGTGTTGGAAAAGGGATACGTTTAGTGTAGTCTTTTTAACCGACTTCAAAAAAAATAAGGTTCTCAGTTTGACCTGTGTGTATGTATGTTTCTCCGTGATCATCTCACGTTTGGCTGAGCCGATTTTTCTACCTAATAATATACCTACACTGCCAAATACAGAAGGTACTTACACTAAAAATAAAAAATTGTTTATAAAACAAAAAACAGACTTCAAAAAACCTGCCTGTAAAAAGCAAGAAATAATATTCAAATCATTAGATACGCATTATCAACGTCTATTGAAGTCGGGTGGGTCTTTTAGAATAAAAAAGGAAGTTGTACTTCCCGTACGTACGTACGGTACGTTCGTACCCCACCCATTATAACGATGATAATGCGTACCTATCTAATGATTTGAATATTATTTCTTGCTTTTTAGAGACAGGTTTTTTGAAGACGGTTTTTTGTTTTTTAAACAGTTTTTTAAAGACAACAGAATTCTTTGGTTCGCTGGAAGGTAGTTAATTTAGATAAAAAATAAATTCTGTAGGTGCCTAATTTAAGTTTGACTGGTCAAACCCCGATTTGATCGTATTAAGTTTCGGCGTTTGACTGTCCAAGTCGGTCTATCTTAGCTTTGGTCATAAAGTCAAAGGTCGTAACTCGCTTTTGTTTTTACTTTTATATGCTTCTTTTCAAACCTGAGGTTTGACTAGTCAAACCTAGGAGCGCCGGAGGTCCGGCGTTTGCCTATAACATCTATACTTTTGGCAAGGCTGGCTAGTGCCTGGCATGGCAATTGATCTTGGTAGGTAAATTAAAACCAACTAAGTTTCAGCATTTTAAATCTTACTAGTGCACTATAATCAAAAAATATTGTGCTGTCCCAAAACTCGCTACATATAAAGCATTTTTTTAATCCAAGGATCGTCAATGCCTTATTCTACACCAAAAATCTTATTAATGACGCAAACTTAAATGAAA
This sequence comes from Agriphila tristella, assembly GCA_928269145.1. Classification (NCBI taxonomy): domain Eukaryota; kingdom Metazoa; phylum Arthropoda; class Insecta; order Lepidoptera; family Crambidae; genus Agriphila; species Agriphila tristella. Next base: position 61,377,345 of record OV743429.1, on the reverse strand, counting down.
CACTTGACATTTGTTCGTTTGATTTAGGAGCATCTCCACGGGTCACTCCCACCATCCACCGTCCCGATTGGGAAAGGTCGTGGTGACCTTTCCTCGGATCAAGTGAAATGCGAGTATATACACGAATAATATACACACGAGTATACAGAGTACACACACAGGCGCGCCTTGCCCTTCATACTTGAACTCTGTGGCCTTTAAAAGCCTGTTAAAATTTAAGTTGCAAGTTGCATTCGATTAATAACTACGAATATATTTTGTATTTATCAACCCTTAATTTATTTCTCACTCTAAAAGTTTACTGTGACCGGTGCACTGCTGGGGACAAGTAAAAGTTATAACAATAAATAGTCTTTCAAAGAGATGATTTTTTTTAAATAATATTTTTTATTGTCACTTTTTTACACACGTAACATGTGAGTATTTACTAATTTCATTTTGCTTACCATTGGCCACCTTTTGCACCTTTTTAAAGAATAAAAAATTGGCATCTTTTTTATTAAAAAGACTTATTAATCATTAGTTTTTATTTATTGGCAAACTTTTGTTATTTTTTTATCTACAACGGGTAAGTACTAGCTTTTAAGTCACGATATTAACTGACGATAAGACCGAAGGTCGTTTGTTAATTATAGATATACTACAATGTAATACAGGGCAAAGATTACAAGCAAAAACAGACTTATTTTTTTCATTTTACACTGCTTTTAGATCCATATTTTTAGGGAAAAAATAAGGCAAATATACATCAACCAACCACTTTGGCCCGACAGCACCTGCCAGTGTTCCATCATCCCATGAGCTTGACGCGTCGTCCCAGATTTTGTTCATTCATTAATTGTCGAGATCCGAGAGTGGGCAGGGCATGCACTTTCAAGTCAGCAAAAGGCAATATACCCTTTAGGCTTTAGTTCGCAAGTCTTCTTTCAACAAATGATTTTGTGGAAGTTATGATAAATTTATTGTTGGTCATACCAATGCAAAAAGGACCACTTTGGTAGTGGGCTTATTCTCTCCTTTCAGATCACCTGGTAGGTATAATTCAATATCCAAATCCACGCCGATTGTTTTTAAGGAGTTCCATTCCTTCTTATATTTCTTCCGATCCTTCGTAATCCAAGACTAGTAAATACAGAATGTCGCAGACCAGACCACAACTCTGTTTTTTTGGATTGTCATATACTTACCTATATCTTAATCACTATACATAATTATCCTATTTGACTGAGTGGAGTTACCTAGGGTATCGTCGAAGTTAAGGTCCAATGTTATTGAAATTAAACGGTATCCCTTTTCCAACAAAATAACATCTAAATCGGTTCATAAACAAAGAAGTCATCACGTTGGTTACTACAGAAATCATAGATTTTCAGGAATATTTGAAAACTACTACTGAACTGATTAGAAAAATAAAAAAATGGGACCTTTTCACAAGAAATCTCAAGCCCTGCCACATACACCATGAAATCCCGATTCGGAATTTCGAACGGAATATCGATAATGTATGAAGATTCCGTACGGAAAAATCCCGCATGTGTGTGGTAGGTACATAGATTTGTATGTATTTCCTGCGTTCGGAATTACGTATGATGTACGGAATTCCGTTTATATGAGGCCGGGCTAAAAATCGAAATTACTCGAAATACCAAATTACTCGAAATCGAAATGACTCCTTTTTTAAGTCGATAAAAAAGGAGTTTACCTGTTGAGATAATGCTTTCTTCTAAGCCCGACCTCAAGTCACTTGACGCTAAAGTTGACGGATTTTCGATGGTTAAGTTATGGGGTCTGTCAAAAACCAAGCGAATTCCGTCAAAAATGACACGTGTAAAAACCTGCGTGTGAAAAGCTGCAATAAAAAGGCGAAGCGGGGACCTGCAACCTTGACCATAACCTCCGCTTCCGATGGAAGCTGCGCGAGCGAGAGGCGCGCGTGAGTGGGATGGCGATAGTGGAAAGTGTGTTAGTGACACAGTTCGCGCGCCTGCGCCACATCCGTAAACATGCTGATACACTATCTAGAAGTGCTGGCGAGTTTATTCTTCTGTATTTTATAGATGTTAAAATTTGCAGATGTGTGCGTAATGATAATTTATATGAAAGGAGTCAACTAGGAGACGCGACAGGAAGGAATGGAAAAGAATGACGTCATCATATCAACCGCACGACACTCACTGCTGGGTAAGAAGGACGTACAGTGCGAAAATAAACTGAAAAAGAGTGGGCACATAATGGCATTATTAATAAAATATGCAGGGAGGTATTTGGTACGAGGTGTTTGGTATTCTGTTTGAGACAAAGCTGTGTCAATGTCGATGTTTTCGGCATTTGAGGGATAAGATTATCTATCACAGGGGTTTCCAGCCATCACAGATCAGTTGATGATAGAGTTAAACTAAGTTACTTTGGCATTTTCTGTATATAGTGGTAGCCAGATAACCCAACTAACAATTTATCGTCGTACAATCGTCGTACAAACGTTATCTTATTACCACTGGTCGCAAAAGCTAGGTCGCACTAACGTTATAATAACGTTTGCTCAACGCGAAAAGGGCCCCACTTATACGACCAACATTGTTATTTAATGGTCGTACAAAAGTCACAAGATGACTTTGTTAACGTCATTCAAAAGTCGTATGAACGTTATGGAATTACCGCTCATCGTACAGTTGTCGCATGAAAACTTTACAACGACTCTCTCATCGTACAGTAGTCGCATCAAAACGTTACAACGACTCTTTCGTTATATTGTGGTCATACAGATGTTTTTGAATGACGAAAACGTTTTATTTGAGTCAAGTCACAACAACTGTACGACTGATTTTTAATGTTCGTTAGTGGCTCGTGTTTGTGGTTATGTTTCGAGATCTGAGTGCAAAATAAATCAATAAGTACAAGGATATATAAGGTGAGTACTATTTAACTTTCATATTATCTTACTGTATGTCTCTCATACCGTTTAGTTCGACTGGGAATTAAAGTTTCATGATAATATACCTATGTAAATACTATTCATATTTTCATGCCCCTTCGTAGTTTTGCGTTTAACAGATAATATTTTAATTCATAAAATTATGTTTGATCCTAAAAATGTCAGCCATGTTAATTTTGTCGCACACTTATCTCTATATGACGTTATAAAGACAAAAAGTCGTTCTGAGGTTATTTGATGACCAAGTAAAGACATACAATACGCCATTGCCGCTAACTATTAGGGTTCTTTAAACAATTAAAAACCCTTTTTTGATTATGTCAATATTAACCGAAATAATTATTTTAAATTTTTTTTCAGGCAAAATCTGGTCGTTGTATAAGTTCAGTGCAGATTATATTCAAGTATGTACTTATCTAAATTTATCTGAAACATGATTAAAAGATTAAAGGATCTCTAAGGATTTTCTCGAATGTGGGCGAAGTCACGGGCGGAAGCTAGTACCTACTGGCAGGTAATACGTTACGAAAAAAGCTAACCATATGTTACCACAGCGGATCCACGAAACACTTTTAACAACGTCAACTGTAATCCAAATTAAATTCACTTTCATTTAAGAACATAAATCATTAATTTCAACATTTAGGTAGGTAGTTACCTACCTACTGATAAAAAAATTCAATATCGGAAAAAATCAAAAACAATATTTTTTTATAGGTAGTAAATAAAATAAATATTGATACTGAACCTTCTTGTTATTCATGTGTTCTACACTTTTCTTCTTCAACATTTGTGACTAATGCCACAGTTGTTGATGTTGTACTTTTTAATAACAGAAAATTTCGTTTTACTTTTCTTTTGAAAGCTCCACTACGTTTTTTTGTTTTCTTCAGGAATTTTTTGCTTCCATTTTTCGTATTTGATTTATCATATGTTCCGTAAATATGGCGGCCAAGTCGTTTTAAAATCAAAACTTGACTCAAATGCGACTACAAGGTTTATTAAAGTCAGGGCATGGCATTAAATGGACATCACGTAATACAAAGGTTATATTTGAGTCGTAAAAAAACCACCAAGTCATATAAATGTCTCAAACTGACTTCTGTATAACAAAATAGTGATAGTTTTATAAACGTCACTGTAAAAACGTGTATACAACTGCCACATTATATAAAGGTCGTATATAGGTTTTTCAAACACCTAATTTGGTCAGTTGAAAACGTCTAACGGACTGTAACGTTAGTACGACCATAGTACGACTATTGCGTTGTCGTATAGACGTTTTAGCTAAAACGTTAATGTAACGTCGTATAGTTTAGTCTTACCGACGTTGCTATGACCAGTTTATTATGACATATTCGTCGCACGACTAAAAAGTTAAATTTAAGACGTCTATACGACCTAGAAGTCATCTCATTACTATTATAAGACTGCTATCCAACTTAAAGTCGTAAAAGACAGAGCTTATATGACGTTTTTGCTTGTTGGGAATTAAACAAACTAGTCGATTTTCATTCAAACGTGGTAATTTTGAATCCTTGGTTCTCCGATTGACCTAGCTGTGCTGAACGAGCCTGACGATGGAATCCAGATGGAATGATAGGAGGAGATTCAGATTGCTATACACACCTAACTGATCTGATCAGCATTCTAAGAGATAAAAGGATCAGAGTTTTCAGTTTCAAGATTTCCATACATTTTTATGCTAATTTCGCTGTTTTTTAAACATATCCTGATAAATCATATAAAGTTAATCAGATCAGTTGGATGTGTATAGCGTTCTGAATCTCCTCCATTCACTCCCTGGATGGTTATCATCAGATCACAGCTAGGTCAATCCTTGGTGGAGAACCAAGGCTTTAAAGTTACCTCGTTTGTATGAAAATCGAGTTGTATCCTTAATTATCATTTGACCACCACTATACCTACAATATTACACGAGGAAACATAAAATTGTGTCTTTTATCAGAAATTGTCTGTCAAAAAGTCGAATTAAAAGCAAAATTATAATGGTAAATTTAATTTAGATTTAGTAAATATAAATTCACGTTATATAATTTACAACCCACCTCTATAGAACAAAAAGACAACGTCTATACAGGTCTAGTAGTCTAGTCTGTTAATACAATTCTAAGCATCTGGTTAGTTCAGTGATTGATTGTGAAAAGCCGATCGCTGACATCCAGCAGTCCATATTGGTCATTACGCGAGATGAATAGAGGCTTGTCCGGACTCGGCCCAGGAATTATGGCCTAAATATTGGGCTGACTTCGCTACGCCGTAGTCTGTGCTACGTGCTACGGTGTAGCTGACCTTTTCGTAGTATTAATTGCTGCATACTAATTTATTTTTAATTAATTAATTACATTACCTTTTTTCTTTTTACAAAATGTCAAAATCTTGAACAAATGCTAAGAGCTGTTCTAATAAACTCTTCAGCATTATAGTCATACTTAGTTAATTTCTAGATTGTTAACCTTAATCATCTCTCCATTTAAATTGCAACTAACTCAAAAGTACTTTTAAACACGCACGAACAATTTTTTATATCAAATATGACCGTATTATATTCCGTACCAATGTCCTTCTATACATGTAAGTTTTTCTTTGCAACCGAAATCTAGTCAGGTCTGTAATCCATACATCAGATAAACTAACTTGAAGTATGGAACAAGCTCTTTTCTACTAAACAATAGCGTACGTTACTTGGCTAAGCAAATTTGCCGTACGCACGAATGGAAACAGGGAGGGGGGGAGGGGGGGTAAAAGTAAAAGTTGCGTCTAACTGTACCCGCATTCGCTCTCGAGCGAAGTGACACACTTCGCGAGCAGGTTGTACCTCCACAGTGCGGTGATATTAGGACACTGTGTCATGGAGTATCGGGGATCGGGGTACGTCGATATTTGGGTAGATTATAATTAAAACTAGGAACTCTTGGGTATTTCTAAGGAAAGATATAAGGTTGAAATTGGCTGAGCATAAATCAAATGTTTGTTTTAAGTTCTTGTGAAAAATATGCATCGAAATTAAGTAGCTTTTTCAGATTTTAGGATATTGTTTTAACTAGCAATTTTTCTTTTGTAAAACATGCTAGTTAAAACAATATCCTAAAATATCCTAATATATTTTGGTGCCGTAGAAAATGGAGAAATATGAGTTAGATGGTTCTTTTACAGTACGTTTAAGAATACAAATTATCGTGAATTGTGCTATGCAACGTTTTATTATGATTAAAATCGTAGATGAATTTCAGTGACCCAAGATTATAATGATAATTAAGTCTAGACACATTTGCTATATGGGTACTGACCATAAATGTTATGACCAAGCAAGTTTTTAGAAAAGACGTTTTTTTAAATTTCTCCAAGTCATTCAAATGTTGTATGAACGGTTTATGCATTACAATGCAGAATTTGTACCGGCCACATTAAACATGGTGATTCTAGTCTAAATGTTGTCTAAGGTTGAAACTTGATTGTGTATCTCAAAACTTATCAAGTGAACCAAAGCTGTTCTCGCGTCTAGTCCATTTCTCTTTGTACCTGTATTAAATACTCCTCTTAAGCCTATCTCTATACCCATCCATCTATTTGTGTAATAATTTAGCTGTGTTATTTTAACTTAAAATAAAACATAGAATCGTCTACCATAAACAAAGAACGTCTCCACTACCGGGTACGGAGCCCACAGAAAGTGGTGTCCCCAGAGGTTTTTATTTCAGAAGTTGTTCATAGAATAAAAGAATAAGATTTTAAGTAAACTTTACCTGCAAGTTTTAGGGCTTATGGTCTAGTATTTTTAGAAGGTATCACTATATTCTTTCGTAGTCATTCGTAGAAGTAGATAGGAAATGTGTCAAAAACGGCCACTTTTAGTCGTTTTGCTATCTACTTCTAGCAGTGACTAAGAGTGAATTGAATGATACCGTCTAAAAATACTAGACTATGGGCCCTAAAAATTCCACGTAAAGTTTTATTAACATAATTAGAATTACAATATTTAATCAAATTCGTCGCAGCGCCACTTTCGTTCAGGGTACTGCCTTAAGAACGGATTAGATGGTATTAATGACTGCAAATGCAGTCGGGGCTTAACGTGTCTTCCGAAGAACAGTGGAGTTGGAGACAATAAGTTTTTGGTTACCAATCCGATGCCTAACCCTTGCGAAAGTTGGTTAACCATCGCAATCGCTAGGCAAAAGATCTTACTTAGGTACGCCATTGAGCTCCTCCACAGCCTTAGAGACTGATTTAATGCATTCAAAAAACCACCAAGACACTTTCAAACAAAAGATAACGGCACATTTTTAGTTTTTGGAAATCCGCGGGGGCTGAATCGAGCGACATTGAATAAACTAAATAGCCAAATAAGTTGACAATAATGAGTTTATTGATCTTGAACAACAGTATTTGTGTAGGTGCGAACTTTACGAAGGCTTTGATCGACTTACCTAAGACACCTTCTTAGCATGAAAATTGTACTGCTCTTTATAATCGAATGTCATGCTCTCCCCCTCACAAGATCCGTAATGTCCATTTCTGTTGACACTTGAGACACAAAACAACATTCACAATTTAAAAAAAAATAGAATTTAATCAAACTACCGAACTTGTCGACCAAATTGTGCTGAGAACTAATTTTCTTTTTTTAATAAATTTTTCTCTTAAAGAGATGGCAATAGAATCTATGTCCCTATTACATTGCTTTGTCTTTTATTTTTTAGGTTTTGAATGCGGTTTGCATTATTTTTTATGCACATTTGAAACTGTGTTTATGTGATTATTGTTATAAAATATGAGAGTATGAGTAATCCTCTTGATAAGTATATCTATGAGGTAAGTAAATAATAGGTAATAGGTTTTTTTAATGCTCAACGGGATAGTGATTGGCGATCACCTCACCTGATATTCAGTGAAGATAAAGCCGGGTGGAAGCGCACTACACCTAGAATCCTCATCACTGAGGAACTAGCTATCTTACCACCATATGTCGGAACGCAACAATTTTTAAATTTTTGTTACGGCTTCAGACTTGGGTAAGATGGTTAGTGGTATCTAGCCAGGCGGACTTGAAATACCACTACCACCAACCAAACTGGGTACAAATTGTACCCCCTTGGGAATTGAACCCGGGATCCCTGCGTCTTATACGGATTAGGCGAACTACTAGACCACAGAGACGTTTAGTACATACAAATTATACTTTTAGCTCCACTTAACCGAGTTTTTGAATTAGAGTGTCAATGTAGGCGTATTGCATTACAAAACAGTGATATTCTGATATTTGATTATAAAAATTCAAAATATAAAAAAATTAAGTGTCATTTGATGATGATAACTATCAGCTTTGTCATGACATGACATGAAATCGGACTTGCTTATCTCAAGTATCTGTTTCAAATCAGATAACTCGAAGAAAGCCACAGCTATAATAACCTATTATCTATATCTTGTTTTACTACATTACAGATATTTCCTACGATCATTATTATTGAGTACCACGACAGCTTTCCATCTCCGCTCCCTCCCTCCCCTCCTTCCCACCCGCGTCTCGCATATAACAAACACGTGCGCATGCGCAAGTCTAGTCTTTGCAATGCCTAGGTTACTATTGCTAGTATATCAAATTTGAGTATGAAAACTTATTCTGTAGTAAGATTCCCAAAGGCATTGATTAAATTTGAAGACGTAACAGAATTTTTATTAGACCTATTATCTGTCAAAGTAAGACAGGTAAAAAGTAGTAACCAAACATGGGTGATGTAAAACATAAATTAATAATCAAAAAGCATTTTTTTATGAAATCAAATAATGGGTCATTACTAATTGAAATCAAAGGTCGCACTTTGACTGTATGGTTTGATATAAATCACTCGATTCCTAATAGTCAACTGATGTCCGAGTAACATTATTGCTTAGTTAGGTACTACGTTTGAGTCGCTCGATTATAGAAATATTTAACAGATCAGAGACAAAGATTAAATAAATCTAGTAATCTAGCTTAAATAGTATACAATTACATAATTACAAAATCTTAATATTAGGTCTAAGTTTTACAGAGTTGCGTCGTTTTCATCGGAAAACGGAGCTATTAACCACCTTTGCGACATCCTTATAGAGAAAGGTTAGTATCTTTCTAAAATGCTAAAAACCACAAGGCAAAAAAAAATATTTTACACACTATATTACTAAATCATCGTCATTTTTAATTACCTACGTAAAAATTTATTCAAATTGAGTAGGATGCGGACGGCTTGGCTTTTGCAGTGTTTAAAATCTGCTTCAATATTGTTACCAACCTCAATGGATGCATGCATGAGTGAAATAAGCAGTGCCGTAAATAGGGAGGTGCCACCGGTGCCCAGGTACAGGGCGAAGACTGTGGGGGGGGCGCAAGAATGGCCAGGTCAGGACTATTATTTGTTCGGTTTGCTCCGGATAAGCTCCTCCTGGGCCCCTAGTGCTCGATTCCAACACATAAGTACATGCCAGTATAATCAAAAACGTCTATTCAATTAAAAAACATCGCGCTGCGCGGCCGTATTCTTCACCCCTGGCTATTTTGGTTTGCAAAAGTAATAAACCTGACTCTCCACAAAATTGTGTTGAACAGGCCTAGAGCAGGGGCTCTAGGCCTCTAGGGTACCTGATAATATCTAAAAAAAACAAGGACGCAATCATAGAAGCTCGCACAGGGCGCAGAAAAGGCTATTTACGGCACTGGAATAAGCCTCTGTCCGATATCGACTCCCTTAGCCCCTCCATCCGTTAGCAACATCTATGGGCTCAGTGTGACTAGAATCCGATGAATTTCCTTACCGAAGTATTCTTGTTTTGCCGATAATTTACCTAGTTCAAAGTAACCACATACTCCTATAATAGTTGACGTAGAAAGCTGCTGTGCAACTAAACTAGGCGTCTTTTATTCGTCGATAAGTACTTACATGCAACTATGTTGATGAAACACAAATTACTTTTCCTAAAGAAACGGTAGAAAGATCAAAGTTGATTTTTTCATATAAATTCTATCTGTTGAACTTGATATTGTTCGAAAGCTGTAAAAGTCAACAGATAGAATTTATATGAAAAAAACCTTTACGATATTAGCTCGTTTATATATGGAAAACCAGGAGTGGCCATTTTCTTTTGACCGGTTTAAAAAAAATGCAATCTCATTTCAGGTAGAATGCCATTTTAACCATCAGCCATTTTAATGTCCCCACTGCTGGGGCACAAGCCTTCCTTATGGGTGGATAAAGAGGATGAGGACATTACCCACCACTCGGGCCCAATGCTGATTGGTGGATGATAATGATTACAAATGAAGCCAGGCCGTTGGTCCTGGCTGGCTTGACGTGCTTTCTAAAGCACGGAGGAGCTAAAGATAATACATTGTTGGTCACCCATCCCATAACCGAGCCTTGCGAATGTCGTTTAACCTCTGCAATCGCTATAGGCTAGGCGGTAAACCCAAAAATTTTATATTCATATGAATATAAAATTCATGGCTAAACCACTGCGCTATCGAGCTCCCCTTGTCAGACAACGTCATTTTAAAAGGTGAGAATTCAAAAAATAACAAATTAATATTCCAAACTGGCCATCAATTCTAAAGTGGCTACCAAGGCAGTTTCCGACTTATTCACAATCACAATGCAATGAAACTTTTTGCGAAAACTTCACACAAGAGGCCCGCTTGCACTCTCTCATTAAAACGAAATGGGTATTTGGCACAAGCCGCCAGCCGATCATTAATATACAGAATAATGACATTTTGCCGGCAAGTGCACCGAAAGTAGCGCGAAGAAGCCATTAAGTCGAATTCGACTTACGGCAGATTAATAATCGATTCGATGAAATGACGTTTCGAATAGAAACATGAGGTGAATTTTCGTTTGTGAGCAGTTTTCCTTAATTGTCATTAAAAGCAAGACTAACCTATTAAAGAATAGACAGCAAGAGGAAACATTTATATAAAGTAACAAGTTAAAGTGGGTTTCAATGGTGATAGAAGAGCTTTTAATGTTTATAAACGCTAGAGAACAAAGTAATGAATAAATCTTCGGAGTTTGTTTAGATGCAGTAAAAGCTGTATTTTTTAATAAGAGTTTCAAGTAATTAAATAACTGCAAGCATCTATTGTAAAGCCCTTACAGCTCACGCAGGGAGATCACTCCCTGCGTCTGTTTTTCCGAACAATATAACTTGGGCGTCTTTAAAGCATTTACTGGATGTGCGTGCGATCTTAGTCCTCCTTGTCACTTCCCATCACGAGGTGAAAGTGAGCTCAAACGCGCAGACAGTCCGTACATAAAAAAGCTGAGCTATAAGGGCTTTACAATAGATGCTTGCAGTTATTTAATTACTAGAAACTCTAATTAAAAAATACAGCTTTACTGCATCTAAACAAACTCTGAAGATTTATTCATTACTTTGTTCTCTAGCGTTTATAAAGATTAAAAGCTCTTCTATCACCATTGAAACCCACTTTAACTTGTTACTTTATATAAATGTTTCCTCTTGCTGTCTATTCTTTAATAGATTAGTCTTGTTTTTAATGACAATCAAGGAAAACTGCTCACAAACGAAAATCCACCTCATGTTTCTATTCGAAACGTCATTTCATCGAATCGATTATTAATCTGCCGTAAGTCGAATTCGACTTAATGGCTTCTTCGTGCTACGCTTCGGTTCCAACTTTTAAATTCGAACAGCTAAGCTGTGGAATGATTTCCACAGCTTAGCTGTTCGAATTAAAAAGTTGGAACTGAAGCGTTTCGTGCGGGTACGTGGGATATCGACAGCATAAGGATGAAAAGCCGCCCTGCGTCTCGTAGTCCGAAGATGAAACGGGGAAGGAGGTATGAGGTTGTGTAACTCCTGAGTGCACTCGCCGAAATGTAACCTATAGAAGACTGATAAGCAGGCTATCTTTCGTCGGTGCTCTAAACTTTGAAGCCTTCGGTGGACCAGATCATCGTCACCAATCAGCCTCTTTGCTCGACGCTCGATAGAGTCTTTTGAATAGTGAAGTTCTTTTACAAATCAAATAGTAAACAATAGCAACCTTTGCTTTATGTCCCTATTCAAGTATCGCATGCCAATCATTGAAACATAACAGTTAACCCTGCAATTGATATTGAATTGTCCTTACCATTGCATAAAGCCCGCGTCCCAATTACGCAGATAAGCGGTCGCTAATCATGACTTACCGGGCCGGATCAGATCGGCCTGAGCGGTGCTCCATCTAAATTTACGCCTACGCACCTCCGGTCCTCCCACCATTCTAGGGCTTTCAATCGTTAGAAATAGTTTATTTCTAGACTAGCATTTTTAAGACAAAAAAATTTACTTACCTACTTACAAAAAAATATTTGATTTTTAACAGTTTTGCCGTTAGGCACTAACTTCTGATTTACAAGCTGTTAAAGGACTACTTGTTTTTAAGTTTTCCACTAACACTGGTCTTACTAAAATAACGTAATAATCTGACAATCTAGTCGGTTCTGCCTTCTACTCAAATGGCCATTCTACTAAAATTAACGCTAGTAGAAAATAGAATATCAATATTATGAGAATGACATACGCTAACGCTCAGCTCCTATCAATCCCATACATTGTCATTATATTCTACTGCCGTTACTTTTAGTAGAATGGCTATTTGAGCAGGCCCTCTGGACTTTGTACTATTACTTATTCTGTGCCTCTGGGCAACTTTGCTCAAGGATACGAGGGCGGTTTGATAAGTCCATGACTTTGAAAAGAAGAAATACTTTTTTTTTTGCATAATTTATTTGAATTAATCGACGTTCTTGACAATCTCTTTTCTACCTATTCGTGATTCTACACAATATGGATTCCGCACAACTGCCATTGATCACATTCTCTATTCCACACAATCTTCAGTTTTACACAAACGTGTTTTGTATCTTAAAAAGAAACTCTTTAGGAATCATTACACAATTTTTTTTTTCAAATTCGGCAAAAAATTTTTACTTTTGGAAACAAAAAGCTCAAGCGACTTCTAACTTTTCTTAATAACCCTGTCCACCCTCTCGGCGGCATTTATGACATCAAAACTCGTCGAATGAATATGCGAATCCTTCCTATTCTCTAGATTTAGTCCATTGAGATTTTTTCTCCTACCAAACACGAATAAATGTCTTGGCAGGCAAAGATTTTCATCAAGCCAAAAGGTTGTGTCTGAAATGCGCCCTCATTATAGTTAGCAGTTTTCAGGCGATGAAAAAAGATGTAGGATAGGAAATTCGTTGGTCTGAATACGCAGAGCTACAAAAAGATTATGTAGAGAAGTAAAACAAAATATGCCGAAAAAAGATATTTCTTCTTTACAAAGTCATGGACTTATCAAACATCCCTCGTAAATGGTTCGCACCACAAGAGTTACGATTATCACCACAAGCGCACTAAAGTGAAGCTGTCACACCTCGTGCTCATAGTCAGGTTAATTGCATTGTATTGTATGTAAGAAAACATCTGAAACCATAGACAAATCAGTCGCACAAAGCAGGAGGTATACGCAAGTCGCACCACGTGTTACCCAGCCCTACGCGGCGCAGGCGCAGAGAGAAATGGCGTGGCCTTGTTTCTTGACCCACTGCCGACGTCGCCGCCGTGCACGGCCAAGGCACACGGCGCGCTTGCGAACTTTGTTGCGCGTGCGCGCGGGAAGAACCAACGTGACAACAGTTTGAATTTGGAATCGCGCTTGATACGATGCGATTAATTTGAAAATATACAACTGAAGTGACAAACTTCAGAGCGTTTGCGGTAAATTTTTCTCTTTGCCATACATTCTCGAGTGAAGTTGCAGCAGAAAAATGTCTATTGCCAATTTAATCGTATTATATGAGAACTTTTTAAGCGGCTTGCAAACTTTACTGCAAGTTGAAGAACCAACTTCACAGTACACCAGTTTGACACACACAAGTTTGGATTTTTTTTTCACTGAGATTGTGTTTGGCTCAAAAGCACTTTCCATTTAAATTTGTGGGAATTCTACTTTATTATTATAGTTGAACTAGCGGCCGCTCGCGACTTCGTCTGCGTGAAAAGTTTTTATGGTATCCCTCGGGAACAATATTTTTTTCGGGATGAAAGGTACCCTATATCCTTCTCTGTACCCCTGACAACGTGTATGCAAAATTTCATGATGATCAGTTCAGTAGTTAAGATGTGAAGGCGAAACAAACAAACAAACGGACTTTCGCATTTATAATATTATAAAGTACTTAAGTAAAGATATAGAACATACTTATCTAGATGACAAAAAAACACCGTCTAAGCTAAGTACGCAAATTAGTATACTATTCTTACAAATTACAGTAGCTTACGCGTTATGAACTGCTAACCAAACGCGGCCTGAAAATTCATCACTTTGGCGAAATTATTCAGGAACTGAGGAACATAAAACATTACGATATTTTAACATGTACCTAAGTATTTACTGTAACTTTAAGTTATTTTTAACGCTAGAAAGAGTCAAAGGTTAGTATGAACACCCATTGTGAATCGGCCGTGTTAAATCCTTTGTAAATTATAGTTCTAATAAGCAGCATATATTATTAATTACTGTAAAGAATATTTCAATTGAAGATTTTTGCGATGCCCGTAGGTATACTCTGGTTCCATTCGATGGGAGATCAAAATTAGACCGTAATAAAACACTTGACATAACAAATTTACTAACAAAACCATGGTTCCGGATAAGTGCCGATTAAATTCGAAAGATAATTTGAAAAAAAAATCTATGTCATTTTAAATGAAACAAGTAGGTAATAGGTGTACATATTTGCTATCCACGATCTCTAAAACTGGCCTTAAATAATCTTACAAACTCATGTTCGTGAATCCTGAAAACTGTAATTTGATAAAAATCATATACTTACCTAATAATTGCAGTGTCTGTCTCTAAGACCATGTGAAAAATAATAAGCAACATTTGCATGATAACAAGTAGGAACGTATAAATAAAAATCTTTTGACTTAGGTACACCATTAAGCGCACACATGAATATTTATTTCAATTTAAACAACGTGTTGTATTCATTTTTACTTCAGTAGGTAGTGCGGCTGTAGGCAGCTAATTATGCCACTGACCCCAATATGAACAGTAAATACTACGCCACTATGACACAGTGTACCATAATGTATGGGTACTTTGTAACACCCTTCCCCATGAGGAAACAAACATCACACATAAAATCCAGTTTATATCGGATTACCATGACTTTTGAACCATTACCTGACATCTTGACTCTTGTTCATGAATCATAACCTTCAAACTACCTACATTTCAAATGTTTGGCACTTAATAAACTTATAGTGATAGGCATTTACACGCACCTGGACTTGGTCCCAAAATTCCCTACGTAAAAGTGTATATTTAAAGACTAGGATGGACAATCACTTGATATTTTTTTATTTTCAAATATAAAAAATGACATGCAAATCTTTAAGCAAAAGACATCAACGAGATCGTCAAAATTTTAGAGTTATTCTTATTTTTCTTACCATCACTTTAAAGCACTATGACGCTACGAATACCGTATTTGTCATTAATTGGCCAAAACCATAGACCCAAATTTTTCCTCGAAACGATGCGGGCCAAATTAAATTGGCAAGTAAACTGTACCTATCTACCGCAATTTTGGTTTCATTTCACCAAACCACCAAACCATGAAAGGAGCTATTAAATATCATATACGTTACACAGATCTGCATAATCTTAACATCCCTCCTAAGACCTACATACATCCACGACATACATATCCAAATCAACCGGATTGAGGTCTACATATTTTGGGACTGATAGTGCGAGCTAAAAGCTACTTTATCGACTAGTAACAGAGTATACTATTTCTTACAACTCATACTACCACCGAAATACTACTTTATTTCACAAGTGTATAAGGTTTTGAATTGAATAATGATGTTTTCCTTCAATGAATTCAAAACGGTATGCGGCGTCTCGATGCGTGAGTTTAAATTCGGACGAATTTATAAAGGCTTCGTTAACTACCTGTTAAAAGAAATTGAACCTTATTCGTAAGCGTGATAAATGTGATGTGTTCAAGTTTTTTTATTGCGAGTATGTCACGGTGGACTTTGCATATAGAAGCGAGCGCGGCGTGCGACTTTTTTTTAATTGTTTGTTTGCATGAGCTTGCAAGCGCGGGTGTCCGTTTGACACAGTTTGACTAACTTTTACTATCTGTGGTCATCCTTGATAAAAAAAACATTTTATTTACAGTCAACATGCCAAACCAATCTATCTATATCGTTAAACTGAAATATTTGTAGCCTCATCAATAAAATTGATTTAAATCCTTTTAACATTTGAAATTTTATTTAAAAATTAATTAACAGAAATGTTTATTGAGATAAATCGTGAGAAACAGGTGGATGGCAAAACTAAGTTATTTTTGTCTATGCTACAGTAAATCATGATAACCATACTTTAGCTTATTTAATTCAACGATATTATAAGATAAAAGTTAGTTAGGCGTTTCATAGTAGATCCTATCATCGCTTACTATCAGGCGTGATAGCGTAGTCAAGAGCTTGTCCATCTATCAATAAAAAAAGTTAAGAAATAAAAAACTAAACTATAGATCAGTTTTGTTTATTGATCCCCAAAAGATACCATACCACCACCAAAATATAATAACAGGTAACAATCAACTAAACAAAAACCAACTAATAACAAATCGAATAGAGTATTTCTTTCTTTATATAACCAATTTCAACGCAAAACATTCTAACTTTATATCAAATACTGTCTTTGGTTCAATAATAGGAACTAAACTGGAATGATGAAAATACTTAATTGGTATATGACATGAATTTTTTTTCTTTATATGGAAAGTGAACCAAAAAATATGATTTTGTCTAAAATATCCATTAAGAAAATTACAAAATCTAGCTTATATTCTAAGCTTCCACATATTACAATGTTATGTTATGTCAGACATTCATATAAAATTCAGTCATTTTTAATACGCCATAATACATTATATTGTATCTATGAAACTTATTTACTAAAACACACTACATATTACTTTCGTTATGTAACTTTATTGTTTACATAGATTTATGAATATGTTTCACAATGTAAAAGTAAGTAATGGTTAGTTGACATATGATTTGACACATTTTTCAATCAAAACTGTCAAATTATCTGTCAATTAAGCTACTCAGAACTTACTTTTACATTGTGGAACAGGCCCGTAGTTTTTAAAATTGTAAGCCTATTTAAGTTGATATAATACTTTTTGATAAAGTGACATGCGGATAGAAATGTCAATAATATTTTATTTTGAAAAACTGAAAATGTTGGATAATAAGTTCAACAATTTACATAAATTATTTAACTTATTTTATTGAACAAAAATTAACTTATAGAAGCATAACTTGCAATTTTTACGGGTGTGATTTAGAGTTTATTTAGCTCGGTTGGAAATTCATAAAAAATGACATTTAAGTAATTTCAATGTGTACAACATTGATATCACTAAATGCTTCAAAAGTAATGATTTTATAAAAGCTGTATATTTCATTATTATGCTGAATAAATCCGCTAAAGTCACAAAAAGGTTAAAAATGATTTAAACTGATTTAAATGTACAGTTAGGATACAAAACAATAAACTGATTTCAATTCAGGCTTACAAATAATGCAGCGTCTGTAAACATTAAACTGATACCTATTTATATTGTCATAATTATAATAGTAGTCTTATGTTAAAAACTAATCAACAATAACCTAGCAATTTTGCTTGCAAATTAGAAGAACTAATATTAAACAAGGCAAAATACTTGCTAACAATAAAAAGTAATCTATAAAATATCAAAATAACACGATCCTATAGTCAAAATAATAAATCTATAAAGTAATCAATTCTTAATTATGATCCTACAACTACGTGTAGAAATAATACTATCTTAATTCGTAAAAGCGCCATCTAACGGCGTTCGCAATCAGCGTTACAACAATCATGTTTCATTATCAAAAGCACCAAGAACCTTAACCAAAAGCACATAGGCCTACGTCAAAAGCACTCCGCCAGATGGCAGAAGTATATTAAAACAAGAAAAATAATCGTCAAGAATATTTCTTAAAACACGCTTTTTATTCAGTACTTGTGCTCAGTAATAATTTAAAATTGATTTTTTTTTATATTGTGTACTAAAGCATAAGTTTTTGCTCAAGGGCGGCCCACAGCGGGTCGAGGGGCGCAGTCCTGGCGTAGCTGTACGCGTGGTCCGGGAGCGATGGCGGAGTGTCGCCGAACATGACGTAGTCCGGGGGCGCAGTCCGGCGCCGCCCGGAGGCCTGGCGCACGCTACGCATCATGGCTGCAGACTTGAAACGCTCTGCGGGAGTTTTTGGATATCAATGAGGGCTTTTCAAAATGACAAAAACTGTAGAAAACGTAGGAAAACTTAGTTTATTTTTGAAAGCCAATTTTAACGCTTCATTAATTGACCATCGGCAAATAGTTACTTACTAATATTTCTTTTTAAATGTCACTTTGAAAAGCCCTCATCAAGGTAGCGTTTATTTAGGGATCATGGGATCATAAAGAAAACGACAAATCAATATCAAAGAATTCTTGTTTAACAGAAAAGGATTTTATAACGCCTGCGATGAAACAACTAGCAATTTCGATTTACGGCACAACAAAATAGCTTATCATTTTGCTTTGTAGTTGTATAATAACGTGGACCCAGAAATAAAAGAAAATATTTAGTGGTGAATATAGTTATTTTAGGCGATCCAAGGCTTCGAGCAACAAAGGCTTCGTTTTAAGCCCGTCTTACTCTAAGATCCAAGGCAAGTGGTTTATTACTTATTCTATGATGCCGGCACTTCACACTCAACGAGTGAAGACAAGCGTTGGCGTACTTTACCGGTTTTGTAACAAATGTGTCAAAACAAAAAGGTCCTTTTAAAAAAGCATCAAATACATTGGCCGACGTTTGAGCGCGTGTGTGGAGCCGACATGACAGTAGTATAGTATTAAGAAATCTAATAATCGAAGAGCCCGCGATGCCGACGCTTCGCGGCAAGTGTGGCAATCACTGCGTGCCGTCTATGTCAGTCTCTCAGGGACCGTATCGGTTAACGCTCCGAACTTCGGCAAATCTGCCGGGTTTCAAGTTAAAACGTATAAATCAAGCCCCGATTGGGCCAAAATGGCGAACCTCAATTCATGATGTCACACGAACATCGATATCTTCCAAATTACTTACATCAACAAAAAGTACCTACAGGCATTACACTGTGGCTAGGACAGTAGTGCGTACCTTCGTCGGTGGAGAGCGGGCAGTACTTGATGGTGTGCGCGTGGTCGCCGCGCGCGCCGCAGCGGCGGCACACGAAGGCGCGCAGCACGGGGCGTTACACTGTGGCTAGGACAGTAGTGCGTACCTTCGTCGGTGGAGAGCGGGCAGTACTTGATGGTGTGCGCGTGGTCGCCGCGCGCGCCGCAGCGGCGGCACACGAAGGCGCGCAGCACGGGGCGTTACACTGTGGCTAGGACAGTAGTGCGTACCTTCGTCGGTGGAGAGCGGGCAGTACTTGATGGTGTGCGCGTGGTCGCCGCGCGCGCCGCAGCGGCGGCACACGAAGGCGCGCAGCACGGGGCGTTACACTGTGGCTAGGACAGTAGTGCGTACCTTCGTCGGTGGAGAGCGGGCAGTACTTGATGGTGTGCGCGTGGTCGCCGCGCGCGCCGCAGCGGCGGCACACGAAGGCGCGCAGCACGGGGCGTTACACTGTGGCTAGGACAGTAGTGCGTACCTTCGTCGGTGGAGAGCGGGCAGTACTTGATGGTGTGCGCGTGGTCGCCGCGCGCGCCGCAGCGGCGGCACACGAAGGCGCGCAGCACGGGGCGTTACACTGTGGCTAGGACAGTAGTGCGTACCTTCGTCGGTGGAGAGCGGGCAGTACTTGATGGTGTGCGCGTGGTCGCCGCGCGCGCCGCAGCGGCGGCACACGAAGGCGCGCAGCACGGGGCAGCGCACGCGCCCGTGCGCGTCCTTCAGCGAGTGCGACCGGTAGTACGACTCGCGCTCGCCGTTGTTCTTGCAGAATCGGCACTCCTGGAATACATTACACCTCCTATTCATGATGTCACATCGAACATCGATATCTTAGGCGGCCGGGTGAATCTACGTTGTTCCTTACTTCCTGCGTCATTGTCTGAACTCGAAAATCTTTAAAAATCCAATGCATCACTAGGAATAAATCAAAAATATGCCATCATTCACATTATAGTACATTAATACATTGTATTTATTTGCATATTTTTAATTTATTTATTGCGATGCATTGGATTTTCGAGTTCAGACAATGACGCAGGAAGTAATAGACAACGTAGATTCACCCGGCCCCTAGACGATCAATTATATTGCACAATATTTTGACCCTTTGTAGACTCGTGTGATATTTTTTTTAACTCACTCTAAGGTTCGGAACGACCGAGAACTTTAAAGTTCATGGAATCTTCTCAAAAAACAGTTTTTATTTGATTTAGATTATAGGAAAGTTTAGATTTTTCGTATTCCAAATGGATAACGAAGACTTACAAAGTCTTCGTTATTTTAAGTTCTTGGTCGTTCCGAACCTTGGAGTAGTGAGTTAAAAAAATGACATACGAGTCTACAGGGGGTTAAATATTGCTCAATGTTATTGTGTCGTCTAGGGGTCGCCTTACAATAACTTTAGCAAATAGTATAATACAGAATTTCTTACTACAGTCAGTCACGAATCATGAAATCGGGTGGGGATTGCGTGGAACGCGTATTTTGGGTATGCGTTGCGGTGAGGGGCGCGGGCGGCAGGAGAGGGGCGCGCGCTATTGGTCGCTCACAAGAGCACATGCGCGAACTTATCCCCACTCCGTCGAAAAATTTTCATGATTCGTGCCACTGACTGTACGCGTGCAGTGCGGGTGGCGAGCGCAGAGGTGGGCGTTCCGTCAGCAGTCATATTTAAAATCCTCCTTTTTTTAGCGTCCGGCCTTAGGACCCAAAAGTCTGGCTTTTTAACAGGTGAGCCGGCTTTCTGATTTTTAGTGATGGCAGATGATGGTGACAATTACCTCTGGATGCTTCTTCTTCCGGTCCGGCTGGCGGCCCTGCTCCATGTCCCTGAGCAGCGGGTACAGCACCGAGTCCGGCAGCGAGAACAGCACGCGGAGCTGCTCCGTGGTTATGCCCTCGGGCGGCACGGGGGTGGAGGTGGCGGGGACTTCGGCCCGGGATTCTAAACCTAATTGATGAAATAGGTAGGTAGATTGGCGTATCTAGACATATTTTCCAGGGGGGCCTGGCCCCCAATTTCGGAGCAAAGTGTTGGAGGCCAATGGGTAAAAGTATGTATAGGTATCACAAATTATATAGGGTAGGTAGACAGAAGAGATCTACTCGGAACAAATACTGGTTTTCGTGAACGCACACGTCCACGCAATCTCAGGCCAATCTAAGTTATATTTTTTCAGCACTGTCATAGAATTCATAATAGTATGTACGGTAGGTACTGTAGCCTGATTGTAGAAGTTACCGAGCGATCCCCAGGCAGCGCAAAAAAAAACAAATTACGGTGGAGCGTTTTTTAATGCGAAACTTCTGTCGTAACGAAAATTATTATTTTGTGCTGCAACTCTGTCGGTCGGTACACAATAACACACTTTATTTTAGCAAAGGATTTGTGTTTGTGTAAAAATTTTGGCAGACCTATCATCCTAATAAAAATAAATAAATAAGTATTCTCATTATTTATAGAAAAAGCATGCTTACCAATATTATGGGCAGGCGCTACAGTGCGTGCGGCGTCTTCTGCAACCCATTTAGTGGAGCACACCGCGCGCGGCGGCAGCCGCGCCACCGGCGTCCGGTCCGGCTCCGGCCACGACTTCTGCCGGAGGTACGCGCCGGACGGGCCGAAGCCGGCCAGTTCGTCTGTTCATACATTGTCGTGGTTAAAACGCGAACATCTAGGAGGGACTCTAGGTAATTGAGATTCGGATCTAGCCCTACTTGCCTACACTAGTTTCATTAAACTACAGGGAAAACAGTCGACAGATTTTGTAACGTGGCTAAACTGAACTCTTCATAACCATAAATCTTTATTTGCATAAAACACGGTAACAAGGATGTAAATTAAAGCTTAGCACTATACATGTTTCATCGATCTGTCGATATGCAAATATTTTGTTGTCATGCTTCTGATGTCTTCTTTGTCTATGGAACCAACTTAATCAGAGGAGTACGAGTTGTGTTCTCACCTCACTTCGCGATTAGTAACTACTGCTCCAGTCAATGCGAGTGAGTGAACGAGTGAAAGAGAGGAACCGATAGTTAACTATTCGCAAAGTGAAGTGGGAACAAAACGCGAACTCGTACTAGACCCTCAGAGCAAAAATATAATAAGCTGTTCTATAGAAATCGTCAAAATCTACTCGACTAAAATTTATGTAACTTTTTGGTTGAGTAGATATTGAAGTTTTGTATGGAACAACAAATTAGTTTTTTGCTCGATATATTAGGTCTTTACCTATGAAATTGCCGTTTTGTTTGAATAAAGTTAAAGTATTTTTTTTTCGAACTTATTTATTTCTTTTATTCAAAGTAATCACCCCTGCAATCAATGCATCTTTGCCAACGCTGTGGCAGTTTATGGATGCCCTTCTTGAAAAAATCAGCTGGACGGGAGACAACAAACTCTTCAAAGGTGTTTTGTACTGCCTCTCGGGAATTGAATTTTTTTCCCGCTAAAAAGTTGTCCAAATTTTGGAAAAAGTAATAGTCGGTAGGCGCAAGATCTGGTGAGTATGGCGGATGAGGGAGAGCTTCCAAACCCAACTCATGCAGCTTAGAGACGGTCTGTTGTGCAGTATGGGGTCGCGCGTTGTCGTGAAGTAGCAGTGGGGCACCCATCTATCAAGCTTTTTTATCTTGCCAATCTGTCGCAAATGGACCAATATTGTTTTGATGCTAACATCAAAAGCTGCTGCCAGCTCAGCTGTAGATTGCGATTCATCTGCTTCCACAATCGCCTTTAATTCATCATTGTTGACTAAAGTTTCCGGACGACCACGAGTTCATTTTTCAAGTCAAAATTCCCAGAACGGAACCGAGCAAACCAATAACGGGTTGTACGTTCGTTTGTACAGTTCTCTCCGTAAACGTCGTTGATGTTACGTGTCGTTTGTGCCGCGTTGGTGCCACGACGGAACTCATATTCCATAATTACACGAAATTTCGAAGTATCCATTATGAGGAAAAAATTTGAAATGTAATGAAAATACAACGCTAATCAATAAACAAAAGACTGATTTTGTAAATAGAATGTCATATTTTTAAAACAAAATTAATTTGAATTTAGAATTCATAGCCAATCAAAACTTTTTTTTTGTGTGAAAAAGTCTGTACTGCAATACGGCAATTTCATAGGTAAAAACCTATTATATTATATTGGTTCCAAAAAACTGTCGACTGTTCAAAAAACCACCCTTAGCCCGTACCGGCTAATGCTCCGAACCTCGGCAAGTTTACTAGGCTTCAAATTAAAACAGATAAATCGAGCCCCCAATGAGGTGAAAATGGCGAACCCCAATTCACAATGTCACACAAACATCGATATCTTTCAAATAACTTCGACAAATAGTGCAATACGAAATTCTTTACTTATTGTTTATATTCTGTTATACACCGTCATTTTGTAGTCGTTTTAATTAACTTAAGGGAGTGTTCTACTAACGGAACTTAACATTTTTGCAAAAGAAACATGGGTCGAAAAACGACAAAAAAATGTGACTTTCCCATACTAATAAAATATTTTAGCTGTCTACTTAGTATGGGAGACCCAAATTTTTTTGTCGTTTTTCGACCCATGTTTATTGGGCAAAAATGTTTATTTTCATTGGTACAACACACCCTTAAGTTAATTAAAACGACTACAAAATGACGGTGTATATTAATTATTTATCTGTTTTAAGTTGAAGCCCGACAGACTCGCCGAAGTTCGAAAAGTTAGCCGGTATGGCCCCTGTTTTGGAGTTGCCTCATTGGGGAAGAAATTTCACCTTGATGGAATGTCAAAAAAAATCAAACTGGCAAAATTTTTATAGGTAGTAGAAGGGAGGAAAGCGTCAAGTTTAAGAAAATGACGAAGTCGTCCAGAAGGGGATTTAATCGTTCGAGGCAATGTAAATAGCTTCCCGTACTTGTAAGGGCTTGTACGACATGCCTTGGCATGTAAGTATTGTATAGTGCTTCGCTCAAGAACGCAGGGAAACAAAACTTTCTAAGTATTTTTTTTATTCTGTGGCCATGTGAGCGTCCGGGCGGGGTTCTAATTAAAGTCCGGGTTTTGGATCAAACTCATAAAGTACTAGGTATATTCATTTAGCGCACGCGCCACCGGGCGCCTCACTTCACTCACTACGCGCACTGGCGCACCGCGCACCCCGCAAAAAATCGCGTTGCGTGGCCAATTTTTTTTCACTATAAACAAGCATCGCGCACTCAGCAAAAAGTCGCGCTGCGCGGTCTATTTTTTTTACTATAATCAAGCATCGCGCACTCAGCAAAAAATTGCTATAAACAACTTCCACAAAGAATATTGATCAAAGATAAACAAGCAAGATTACAAGGTTAGTGAATGAAACTGACTAAAAATCGGCAATTTTTTTACGGGCTGCCCCTGGTTAATTGGCCATTTATTTTGGCCCGTTACGGATGCAAAACTACTAAACCTGGACCCTGGTTTGTTGGACACCCCAGCTCTACATCATAACTGGTAAAACACACTATTTTATGCGAAAAAAGACTTACAATACCAATTTTGCGGTTAAGTAATGGGCAAAATATATTTTTTTAACCAAGCTTAAAGTGAATATAAACCAATCAAATGTCCGGGGCAAGGCTCCAAAGTCCGGGGTTTTTACGCTTCCGGTCCTGGGCAACAGGTTTTAGAGATGGCAGCCCTATGCTAATATTATAATTATTTTCATTCAGAGCACAAGTGAGAAAAGGTATTCTTTAGGATCGTGTATGTGCCGATGTGTAATTAAACAGGAGATCTGACCTTGCCGACGCGATGGCCAGGTGCCGTCATCCTCGGGCGTGTACGGAGAGTCGGTGCCGTTCATCTTGAACTCCTGCATCACATCGTCGAGGGTGCACCGGCCCATCATCACTGAAAAAAGAAATAAAAAACTGCATAAAGTTTTCGGACTAAGTATCTCATAGTTGATAGGGATAGGCTGTAGGCTTGTTATTAGTTGATTAGTCTCGTCTCGGTAGGTAATTTGTGGAGACGTTTCCTTAATAATTTCCAGAAAAAACAGACTTTTCAATCTGTGGCGCTGGCGCACAAACGAAGAGCTGTGCGGAGTCCGCACAGCTCTTGCGGACTCCACAAAAAATAATAAGTAGGTTAGGTACCTACTAATAATCAAAACGAATACCTACTGCACATACCCCCTCCACATGCGCAGTATTATTTTTTAGTAACAAATTACTACTGTGCATTGTGCATTGCATACCCCCTCCACATTTGCCGATAGCTCTTAACTCGTTGCACGAGCTGCCTACTATTATTGTATACTTACAGTCGACGAAGCTGGATGATTTCTGCTTGTTTTGTCTCATGACTTTTTCCGGTCCGCTCCAGGTTGTGGACTGGAACAACACAGAATGATAAAAAACAACAAATGAAGTTAGCTTACTTACCTACTATACCTAAATACATATCCTATTTTGTGTACCTACCTATCTATTCTGTTGTAAAGAGGGCTCCACACTCGCGCCGCGAAAGCCCGCGAAGACCGCGAAGCGCGAGTGTGGGGGGTTTCGCGGCTTCGCGTATGGGCTTCGCGGCTTCGCGTTCGCGCTTCGCAGCGTTCCCCGTCCGGTGGCGGTTTTTTGGTCCGCGTCAAAGGACTAGTGTGCCGAACTAATGTTGCCGTGATTCGCGGCCGCGGTTCACGCGCGAGTCTGGAGTGCTATATTTTTCGCACCGTTTTCATGCGCGTACCGCGCCCGTGATTCGCGGCGCGAGTGTGGAGCCCTCTTTAAGAGGGCTCCACACTCGCGCCGCGAAAGCCCGCGAAGGCCACGAACCGCGAGTATGGAGGGCTTCGCGGCTTCGCGTAAGGGCTTCGCGGCTTCGAGTTCGTGCTTCGCGGAGTTCCCCGTCCGGTGGCGGTTTTTTGGTCCGCGTCAAAAGAGGGCTCCACACTCGCGCCGCAAACCGCGGCCGCGAATCACGGGCGCGGTTCGCGCATGAAGACGGTGCGAAAAATATAGCCCTCCGGACTCGCGCGTGAACCGCGGCCGCGAATCACGGCAACATTAGTTCGGCACACAAGTCCTTTGACGCGGACCAAAAAACCGCCACCGGACGGGGAACGCCGGGAAGCGCGAACGCGAAGCCGCGAAGCCCATACGCGAAGCCGCGAAACCCTCCACACTCGCGCTTCGCGGCCTTCGCGGGCTTTCGCGGCGCGAGTGTGGAGCCCTCTAAAGGACTTGTGTGCCGAACTAAGGTTGCCGTGATTCGCGGCTGCGGTTCACGCGCGAGTCTGGAGGGCTATATTTTTCGCACCGTTTTCATGCGCGAACCGCGCCCGTGATTCGCGGCCGCGGTTCGCGCGCGAGTGTGGAGCCGGATTAAGGGTTAGGTAACGTCTGTAAATAGAAGGCAGGTAGGTAGGTAGGTACCTACCATTCATTACAGGCGAGTGCGGAAAGTTAGCATTTACGATGTCGAGGATGGTTTAATCATACGAGGCAATGTAAATTGCTTCCCGAACAGGGGCCGTACCGGCTACGCTCCAAACTTAGGCAAGTTTGGCGATGGCGGCTTCAAATTAAAACAGATAAATCGAACCCCAATCAGGCCAAAATGGCGAACCCCAATTCATGATGTCACATGAACATCGATATCTTCCAAATCACTTCAGCAAATAGTACCTACAATACGAAATTCCTTACTTCGATTTATCTGTCTGTTTTAAGTTTAAGCCCTAATTAAGTTGAAGCCCGGCAGACCCGCCGAAGTTCGAAAAGGAGGGCCCCAGGGCTTTTATTGCCTTGTATTAGTGCTTCCAGAGGCGTCTTTACCTATTGTGCAGGGTGTGCAGCGCACACGGGCGCAGGGTCTTAGGGGGCGCCGCGCCGACCGAGCGGCGCTGGCGCTTGCGTCGCGAAACGTGGTCACTCGCGGCGCGGCGCCCCGGGGTGCTCTCAAAGACCCTGCCTGCACCCGGGCCCGGCGTGGTTACTCGCGGCGCGGCGCCCCGGGGCGCTCTCAAAGTCCCTGCCTGTGCCCGGGCCCAGCGTTGTTACTCGCGGCGCGGCGCCACGGGGCGCTCTCAAAGACCCTGCCTGCGCCTGGGTTCGTGTTATGGCCGAAGCCGGTGTTATGGTCGAACCGTCTCTGTTACCCTAGCACTAAGGCCACTGTCCAAATGCTGTCGCCATTTTCGCGGACATCAAACAAAGCGTTAGGTACATCTCTGCACTGCCGGATTTAAGCATAGGCTACATAGGCTGCAGCCTAGGGGCCCGCATCACATGTTTTTTTTTTGCATTTTTCGATAACGTGGATGAAACCACAGATTACAAAACTAGTGGATGAAACTGGCTAAAAATCGCGCTGCGAGGCCGTTTTTTCACTTTAGACAGGCAAGATTACAAGATTATTGGATGAAACTTGACTATAAATCGCGCTGCGCGGCCGTTTTTTTTCCTAAAGATAGGCATGATTATAAGATTAGTGGCTTAAACGGACTAAAAATTGAATCGAAAAACAGGCAATATTATAAGATTAGTGGCTGAAACAGTGAAACACACTAAAAATCGCGCTGCGCGGCCATTTTTTATCGAAAGACGGCCACGATTACAAGATTAGTGGCTGAAACACACTAAAAATCGCGCTGCGCGGCCATTTTTTTATCGAAAGACAGGCACGATTACAAGATTAGTGGCAGAAGAACACTAAAAATCGCGCTGCGCAGATTTTTTTTTTCAATCGATAGGCAAGATTACAAGATTAGTGGATGTAACTGACTATCAATGGGGAATGTCCGAAAAAAATCAAATTGGCTGAATATTTTTCTATAGGTAGGAATAAGGTCCCTTAGTAATAGAATAAATTTTCAAAATTTTCGGTTTCGTGAAAAAATTTCAAAAAATCAAAGTCTCTTCGACTTCACAAATGTATGAAAGTAACAGCAGAATGGAGATTGTACCTTTGCCAACACCTGCCACAACCACAACATGGTATTAAAAAAAAGTTTTAAGACAAAATGTCAAAACTTTTTTTTTTAAATACGTGTTGTCTTTGTGGCAGTTAGCGGCAAAGGTATAATCTCCATTCTGCTGTTACTTTCATACATTTGTGAAGTCGAACAGACTTTGATTTTTAAAAACTTTTTTACCCAACCGAAAATTCTGAAAGTTTATTCTATTACTAAGGGACCTTATTCCTACCTATAGAAAAATATTCAGCCAATTTGATTTTTTTCGGACATTCCCCATTGCGCCGCGCGGCCGTTTTTTTCCTAAAGGAAGTCATGATTACAAGATTAGTGGCTTAAACTGACTAAAAATCGCTGCGCGGCGCGGCCACTTTTGACAATAAACTGGAAAAACTATAAGATCAGTGGGTAAACTGGCTAAAAATCCAGCTGCGCGGCTTTTTTTTTCAACTATAGACAGCCATTTCTCTGAAAAATCGCGTTGACACCGCTCTACAACTGCATTTTACTACTAGACGGGGGGCCCGCACCACAGAATGAGCCTAGGGGTGCATA
This sequence comes from Agriphila tristella, assembly GCA_928269145.1. Classification (NCBI taxonomy): domain Eukaryota; kingdom Metazoa; phylum Arthropoda; class Insecta; order Lepidoptera; family Crambidae; genus Agriphila; species Agriphila tristella. The sequence goes on along the minus strand of OV743429.1, from coordinate 61,348,564 downwards.
GTTCTTAAATCCGGCCCTGCATCTCTGTATGATTTTTACACTGTGACGTGACACTACACAATGACTTTTGTTTCAATTTCAACGTGAAATCAGCCTTAAAACCGATAATTAAAGATTGATTATAATGATTGGGGCAGTGTCGAATCAAAGGCGCGTGCCGGCCGACACCGACACCTGTTTTGATGAAACGCCAACAATCATTGCGAACTCGGCTGTATTAGAATACTATAAAGTGTAAAAAATTATTTTTACTCGTGTACCCATCGCTTCCCGACATCATTTAAAATTGCACTATTTGAATAGAATTGTAAGTATTCCATTTTGACCGCACGCCTACTAGAGGGCGCCAGGGTATTTTTGCACACAGGCGCTACATGGGCTAGAGACGGCTCTGAGTGCTTCTGTAAAGAAATGCGAGGAAATAAAATTTTATTAGTGATTAAATATAATTTGGGACGCAAAACTATTGTAAGTGGCGCTGCGTACGATTGTTCCATATAGTAAGAAAAAAAAATAGGGGTAGAGAGCCCTGCTCTCGCGTTTTTAAGGCCTACTCATTTTGAAGCGCCGCCATCTCTGATCGGCGTTTTTCTTGTTATCTAGTTTGGTTTTTTTTAGTACCTAATCCTAGCAATCCTAAAGGCTTCAAATCCGGATATTTTGAAATTAAGTGCCAATCATCAAAGGTGCCAACATTTTTACAGCTTATACCTACCAGAAAAAGTGGCCACTTAAGCTAGGGTTTCCTAGGATGACGGTGCCGTCATACTACGGCCGTAATTTAGCGGTGTAGAACGTTTTCTATGTAAACAATACGGCGCGGTTTCCTAGAGAGCGGTGCTGGACAGCGACGTCAAAAAGCGGTGCCGCCATTTTTATGACGGCCGTCATGACGGTGAAGGATACAGTTCGAAAACGTTTTTTTGCGAGATAGCGGTAACAAAAGGAATTCCTTCTGGAGCAACGAAGACGACGAAATTTTAATAGAATTCGTCCGTTATCATGAAGTCCTTTATAATATAAAAAGTAAAAAATTTAGGAAAACCCAGTTTAAACAAAATTTATGGCGGGAAATTGGCGAAATTTTAAATAAATCAGGTATAGTGATAGTGAAAGTGAAAGTGAAGTGAAAGTGAAAGTGAATTAATTAATAAATAAAATGTAATTAATTTACTAAATATGATATGACATAATTGAATATTTATTTACTTATTTAATGCAATTCAAGTGTGTACGTATACATTTATTTTGACATTTTTATAATCTTTTGTCATTCTTATTAAAAATTCAGATACCTAAAGTCCATTCGGTTAGATAGTGTCGGTACACCCGCAAGCACTTGTGTCCCTTGTGTTTATTGTAACTAAATACGCATACAAATAATACACACAAGCGCGGTGCAAAGATAATTTTAATGAAATAAATTGAGTATGTAGGTATACGTAAAGTAAAATTAGATCACTATTCTTCATTACTCGAAGTGTCGGAGTCATTATCATCTGTATTTATGATAATAGATACAACATGATCACTTTCCGAATCGAATTACCAAAATATCGATATTTCAACACAATTTTGATGGACATTGGTTATAATAATTTGTTTACATGTTTTACAAAACACCCGTCTTTTTTTTGTTGGTTCACTTAAAGTTTCATCTTGAGTCATTTCACTGACCTCCCAAGGACGAAAAACATTTTCAGTGCATATATGTAGCAGAGTCAACAAATACAACCTTTCACTACAGCGGCAGCGCGCCGCCCGCCAGCGCTTCGATGCAAACTGCCAAAATCCAAATTCACTTGCGGGTGTACGCCGCACGCGGTATCCTTTGTTTATGCGGCGGCATCCTTTGACAAGAAGCGGCACGAGCAAAGGCGGCGCGATAAAAGGGCGACACTATCTAAACGAATGGACTTTACCTAATTCCATTTTTTAAAAATTACGGCCGTAACGCTGTTGTACGGTGTTGTTACTTTCCACGTGTCTTCACCGTTAAAACGGCCGTAAAATTACGGCCGCTGAGTGACGTTTACGTCCGTAAAATTACGGCCGCTATGTGACGGCACCGCTTTCTTAGGAAACCCTAACTTTAGGCACTTTTGCCAGGCCTCCACCACTCGCTCAAGGTCGCGCGATAAGCACCTACCGCTAGCCGTTCCGCCGACGGAACAAGTGAGCAAAGGGCCACCACCTACTATGCCACCACACGCCCGCCTGTGTAGTCGCACCGTCGCACGGCATCTTACTGCCTGCGTAGGTATTGTCTCTTTATAATAGTAACAATGTCGAGTCGACATTACTGTGCCGTGTACCCGTGTACAGATGTCAAAATCAAAAAACCAATAAACAATAGTCGTTTTTTAAATTATGATATAGGTATGCTACGCAGTTCATTTATAAGAAGACAACCTTAACGTTGCGTCATTAGAAAAGGTAAGAGCACGCGCTAGAAAGAGAGGCAACTACTAGGTGAATATAAACTGTACTGCAGGGCATTGCGCGACCTGAATTGTACTTTATTGTGTCGAAGCAAAAGTCGCTATTTATTTAAATTAGTATGTGGCGTGCTGTTTCTGTAACTACCTTGTACTATTAGTTATTCTGTGCTTTTGCCTAGCCATGACAAGCAGGGCAGGGGTTCCCAACCTTTTACCCTGTGCGCCCCACCGCACCGTAGGGGTTTTTTTTATAAGTAGGTACCTACCTAGGTATACTAAATATCTTGAGCCAGTCGTCGCGTCCCTCTTTAGATAGCTCTACGCCCCACTGCACTAAGCTGGTTGGAAACCTCAGGTCTAGGGGCTGCTCTAAGAGGTCATTTAACAAAAAAGAGTCAATAAAAATTCCATATGGGCTAATGGAATAGGTATAGGTAAGTAGGTACTCAATAAAGATATGCTTTCTAACGTCTAGGCGCATTTAGGGTAAATTATGCACATTGTTTGTCCTGCCCTCTTATGATGAGGTTTCACTATTTGTAGTACCGCTTCTCGTACTTACTAGCGCCACATAAGTTAAAAGAATAATAAATGAAGCGTTTGGAAATGAATAAAATAACATTTCTGAACGCATCAAGTAACGAGAACGCATCCTTGTGCATCTGTCAATGTCATGGTCCCGCGCTGTCATTCGTTTCTTATGTCACTTCAAAGGCGCCACGAAATTCTCGCGTAATCCTAAAATAAGTGCAAAAAACCAGTTTTTATTAAGTTCAGAACATTCACAATGAATAAGAAAAGAAACTTAGAAGATAAAACATCGAAAATTGAAAGAAAATTACAGAAGTTACTCAAGCAAAAAATTGGATTCCGACCAAGACTTCTATGTTTGTATTCTACACGATGGTATTCAGGGTATGTTTTACATGTTCCCTTGTTCTTTCAGCTATGAGTTTTGCTACTGATATAGGCCCGTCTTCTGGATGACGCTATATTGTAAAGTATCAAAACCACTGAGGTACTTAACCTACCTATAATGTTTATGCAATGTTCACACTATGAACAAAACGGATATAGGCCTCCCTTCGTGGTTCAGCTGTATCGTAACGTTCGTTTGCAATAATACAAAGATGTACCTATTAATGTGTTTATGCAATGTTCACACTATGAACAAAACGGATATAGGCCTCCCTTCGTGGTTCAGCTGTATCGTAACGTTCATTTGCAATAATACAAAGATGTACCTATTAATGTTTATTAAACCTTAATGTCTAAAACATGAAACAAAGATTGTTGCTATACACAGTCAGTACATACCCAATACCAAAGGTAAAGAGAAGGAAGCAGTACCTACCTATCTACATGAAACTCGACTTGTGTCTGAGATATGAAAGAGTTGGAATAGAATTATAATTGGCAATACTTAAATTCAGACCTGACTGCGGGGTATGGAGGAGTCAGTGATGTAGTTACTAAACTACACACTAGATCACACTACAATACGTTATACCATGACTGCCATATGCCATATATGCCTGCATATCGATTCCATAAAAAGGAAACAATATAATCACACCAGATTGTGGGACGGATGATAAACAGTTCACCGCTGAAGCAGGCTCAGTTCTCAAAGATATATTATAGGTACTTATATTGTTTTTCCTGAATGGAAAGATTTTTTGTGCATTGAAGAAAAAACGTGAACAGATGAAATTCAACAATTTTACCCACAATTAAGTCTGGAACTCTGAACTATTAAAGAGACATAATTACCTATATATAAGTTTTTTGGATATCATAATGTAACCAAAACTTAGTATCAAGCAGCAGTGTTAAAACAAGAACTTGCAACAGCTGTTTATTATTATGGAAGAAGTACAAAAATAATTGGGCACAACTTTAGCAGCAAATAAATTGGTGAGTATAAAATAAATTGTTAATATGGTGAATTTACACCTCTTCAACAAAGGAAATAAATTTGACATTGTGTGCGATTTCAACAATGCTGCTAGAAAATTGTGTGTTTTCACTACACCTGAATAATAAGATTATAAAGGCAGCATACCAAGCTTTTTTTGACATAATACAGATTTTGACTTATCAATTTTGTCAAAAGTTGTCAATATTATTAAATATTCAAACTATACAGTATATAAGTCTGTATAAAACCTTAATAATGATAGAAATTACTCGATCACTAAGGTTTCTAACTAACTGCAACCGGAGCTTTAAACTGAAGGGGTACTTGTCTTAAAGGTCCAGAGAGCAACAGTTGACAACGGGAAGAAGCTACATACAGATATCTAAGATACCTACTTAATTATTTTTTACCCAATGCCTATATGAGTTAAATTGGCCATTATAATCTCTTAATAATTAATGAGTACCTACATACAATAATTTAAATTGTATTTCAGATTTACCTTATTTTGCTTCTTTTATAGATAGGTACTTAAATACAATACTCGATAAAACTCAATGTTCATATTAAATGTTCATTTAATTCGGACAAGAAACTTAGAATTATTCGAACAGTACCTATTGTGTGAGTTAAAATATTTAAAGATGCATATTATATTATATGTGTAACATTATTCCATACATATTAGCACATAATGTGCCTATGTCTTACAATACATAGTGAGTACCTACTTAATAAAATCAAGAACTTAACTCCCTCTTATTTGGTCTTGTGTGTATGAAAAAATGTCACATGTCTCAATGCTAATCATGTTAAAGTAAGTGACATTTTTTTAATTTATAATTATGTAATTGAAAAGAAATCATGTCATTTTGTTCCTTCTAAAATGAAAATTCCTTGGTTTGATATTCAATACATATAGGTAAATACAATGACGTTACATACCTACATACATACAGATTCATACAAACTAGTAATGAAACTAGATTTTTCTATAAGATTTCTTTGTCAGGACAACCTGCCTAGATCTACTCAAAATGAAAAAGGAATATACCTACTTATCATTTTTATAAATTTAAAGATAATTTAGTTGCTTAACAACTTACCAGTCATGTTAATGTTGGTTAAATAAGTCAATCTATCAACAAATAATTTTAGCCTGAAAATAGACAGATTTAAGAGTGCATCACTCCATCTAGAGAAGAGAAATCACAGTTACCTAAAACATACCTACTGTTATTATTATAATTTTTATCTTATAGCTAAAATCATTTAGACTTTAATTCAGTCTTAAAACTTTAAGTTTTAGTCTTATAATTTTTTCACAATATGATAATTCTTGTAAAAAATAATAATGCCAGTAGGTTATATTTACAGATGTTATAGAATACTTACAGTATATCATTACCTGCACATTAATAAGATAGCAAAAACCATTTAGCAGTACCTATTTTGAAGATTTACATCAGATTTACACCTTCACGTCAGGGTACAAAAAACCAAATTAGTAGCTTGATTGAAGATTTAGCTTCAAGAAATATATTAGATTACACTGAATATAGGTATATAATAATATAATTATATTATCTAGATTCTTAGTACCTGAGTATTGTAACGAATGTTTGTTCGCTTTAAGAAATTTACCTAAATATTATTCTTATAACATTTTTTTATAAATACCCACCTACATGTTACTTTATGCATTTTTAATGCATCAAATGTATTGAAAATTGTATAGGTACCTGTTATAATCTTACTACCTATCACTACTTGAGGTTTCTTTTTTATAGTTACTCCACTCCACAGTTCCACACCTCTACAGAGAAACAATGCATTGGTTTGCAAATTCAATTTATTTATTGAAGGCTGCAATTGTTTATACTATATATATATATATTTTTTTTCTTTTTGTAATCTACATATGTAGTTTCAATACAACACAATAGTTAGTTATGCTACACACGGAGTATATAATAATTCCCTTTGATGTTGCATGCATGCCTCTTAAGGTGCGTTCCCACGGTCTGTCTGTAGACGCACGAGAGGAGACCGACACGGCACCGCGGGGAACGACGCGTTCGCCGGTAACTTTAACGGATCGGTGCGTGCTCGCCCTCGTGCGGCTCGGTGCGGTGCGTGGTAGCGCCGATCGTGGGAACGCGGCTTTATTAGTGTTTTGATTATGGTGAATTACTTAGTTATATGTAAGTAAGTACAGTCACATAATACACATACCTAATACTACTTATTTAGTAAATAATATTTTACCATGCACACCAAAATTAATATATAAATATAACTTTAAATGGGAAGTTTCTATTTGAATGTTGTTAACTATTTAATAGAATCAATTTCATTATCTGAAGTAACACTGTCTATATGACGATCTCCGTGGTCGAGTGGTTTACACACACCGATTTTCGTGGTGTTGCCATCTCTGAGTTCCCGGTTCGACCTCTGGCAAAGTCAATTTAGAAAAAATTTACTTTTCTAGGTTGGCTTAGTTTTGACTGTTTGAATCACAACTGTTATCTCTAATTTACTTTACTCAAGTACTTCAGCTAGGTACTTTGAAATTGAGTTGGAGCAATATGTATGTGATGTTCAATATTTATATTTATCTATTTATTTATTAAAAACGGTTCATTTTATTAACACTACATTTTTTTTTTCTGGCTGTGAGCTGAATATACCTCATCAATTTCTCCACTGAATAGTAGTGTTTACATGATGACATTTTACTCTGCTACCTACCTTTTGTTAGCGAAATTGGTACTCTCGCAGAATAACGAGCCAACTTGATTCCTCTCACATCAACATTGTTTGATTGACACCACACCTTAGTAATGGTAATATACCCTATGGTAGTAATATAATATAATATGGTTACAATACCCATACTTAGTAATGGGAGTGAAGTATTTTTTGGAATTAATACTAACCAACATTATTACTTATTTATAGTATACCTTATTGTATAAATACAATTTTAACTATAAATTTTTCTAAGTTTTTTTGGAAGAAACATTAATTTATTCAATACTAAGAGTTTAATTGGTAACCAAAATGTCAATAACTTATTGCATCGACACCAAATTTATTCTAAAAAATAAATTGAATTTACTTTTCATAAATTTCATTTAGCATATTTTTTTTTTTTAAATCTTTATTGTACAATATAAAAGTACAAAAGACTGACTTGCTGTTAATGGCATTCTCTACCAGTTAACCTACGGAAAAACGATATCTATTTATTAACGTGGTTTAAAATAAGTACATAATATAATTATAAATCTCTATTTTAGATGCTTATTTACACTTAAATATTTATTTTTTAAAATGGTTGGATACCTACCTGTTCAAAAATCTGATTCTGCAACTGAACTTTAAACATCTACAAATAGTGAAACCTCATCATAAGAGGGCAGGACAAACAATGTGCATAATTGTACAATCAAACAAACTTACCAAGTGATGTTCGATTGAGATTATGCACTTGTTTGTCCTGCCCGAAGATGATGAGTCCCTCCCACCCTTACAGGTACATGTACCTATACCCTATAGTTGCAGAATCAGCATCAGCTACCTACATCAGGGCGTACGTGACCTGAACTTTAAACTTAATGACAGCGCGGGACCATGACATTGACAGATGCACAAGGATGCGTTCTCGTTACTTGATGCGTTCAGAAATGTTATTTTATTCATTTCCAAACGCTTCATTTATTATTCTTTTAACTTATGTGGCGCTAGTAAGTACGAGAAGCGGTACTACAAATAGTGAAACCTCATCATCTTCGGGCAGGACAAACAAGTGCATAATCTCAATCGAACATCACTTGGTAAGTTTGTTTGATTGTACAAGTACCTTACCTATACTAATAACAATTCACCTAGGTACCTATCTACCAAAAGCAACAGAAAAAAAATCAGGACCCTATTTCACCAAATTGACATTTGTCAGTGACATATTATTATACTTATGTCAACGTTTTTTTTAATAGGTACACAAATATGTCGACTTCAAAAAGAGCCCTAGGCCCTGTTTCACAATATAGGTAGGTAGGTGTCAAAGTCAAAGTCAAATAAGTAAGCTTTATTCAAATAAACTTAATTATTAAGTACTTTTGAATCGTCTATATTTTCCTACCACCCGTTCCAGACTTTTGTATACTTACTTGTCCCTAAATTAAAGTATGTACCATGGGCAACAGCGTCGCTTAAGCACTGCTTAAGTTAAAATCGCTTGTACGCCGCGCCTAGGGTTACCATCCGTCCGGATTAGTCCGGACATGTCCGGACTTTTGGGCTATTGTCCGGACCTTGTCCGGCTTTGCAATTTGTCCGGCTTTTTAAGATTACGCGGAGTAATACGAGAAAAACCTACGTAGCAGTAGTGCTCGAAAGAGAAGTCCCAAAAATTTATGGAGTCTGGATCTGTCTGTGAAAATGTCCGGACTATTATTGAAATGTCCGGCCTTTTGTCAGGACTTTCCAAATTTTGCAATGGTAACCCTAGCCGCGCCACCACTACATACGTTTAGTTAGTGCAGGGGCGCAACGCGCGCACACGAATTTTGGCGACGCTGTTGCCTATACTACCTACCTAGGTACCTAGTCGATTAACCGACATAGGTCACTGACAAATGTCGACTTGGTGAAATAGGGCCCAGACAGGCACGTATCCAAGGGGGGGGATAGTTGGGATTTATCCCCCCCCCGAAATCCAGAACACAGAGTACAGGACTCAATTCAAATTTAGCAGGCGAGGCACTCTCCGGTTTGCGGGATGCAGTTGTCCCCCCCCCGAATAAAAAATCTGGATACGTGCCTGGGCCCAGAGACTGTTAAACTGCATTGATTGAGTAATGAGTATTAGGTACCTATACTACCTATCTACTTAATTCTTGTCCACCTATAGTGTAGGCACAAACCTTAGAGAAGAAAGGCACAAACACTTTGTACTATTTGTTATTCTGTGCACAAACGCACAAACGAATGATATAGGTAGGTACTTAGGTATTTAGCACAAACTTAACATATTTTATGGAGTGGGATTCTGATATGATATCTGTATAGTAGGTACCTGACCTGCCTACAAACAAACCATGGATAAATTACCTATATAAACTTATCTCTCAGACAAATGCCTACTACCTACCTGCTTACCTAACTAGGTCACAGAATAACGAATTGTCCTAGGTTAGGTACCTACCTACCTAACCTACGTACTTAAATAACAATCAAGTTCTTTCGAGTGTTCGACAATTTTGTCAACAATCAATCAACGTGAATAATTCATTGAACTTACATGTAATCGAACGCAAAACTAAGTTATAACAAAATAAATGTGGTTTACTTACCGAATCTGTGCTACTGCTGCTCCCGTAATCACTAAACTCATTCCAACGCTGACCCATTTTAACTTTGTAAAGTTCTAATTCGAGATAAGTTCTTTATTTTATTCAATTCACTTTGTTAAATACTAAACACACTGCGCACGCGGCTACGCGCCCGACCGACCTTCTGCCACAATCGGGAATGCCGTATTGTCATTGGTTCGATTTTTAAATCCATAGCGACAGGAGTGGTTGGCCGAAATGTGACACCTACGAAACGAAACGCGAGCGAGGCGGCCGGCACAAGTGGCGGTAAGCAAAAAAAACACACACAAAGAACGTGCCGCCCCGCCCGCGCCGAACACAAACAAAGCGTCTCGTAAAATATCTTGTTTATGAAGGTTTATTTATTAAATAACATTGACAGTTTTAATAATGCATCGTTTGCTCAAGTTACTATAATGTCACAGTTTCTAATGTATTCTGTAGTTGTACCCACTTATACACTAAGTACACACAATGGCACCTCAGACTATACATGTTGACCTTGAGGCCGCCTTTATGCCGTACGTTATAAAAGCTGTTTTCGCAGCTTAACTGTATAACCTGACGTGCTGTCCTGTGAACATACTAGTAAGTAATGACTTGAGTAAAACCGGCGAATCGCTGAGTAAAACTATATTGACATGCAATTTAAAGTAACAGTCTGGTGCCCACCCCAAAAACCTGTATTATTCCTTTGTATTGCCCATTGAAATGTATGTAAATTTCGATGGTATTGCCCCTCCTTTGTATTGTCCCTGTATTGCCTTTCACAAAACTCAAACGTGGCTCTCCTACCCACATGCATAAATAAAGGACATGTCCCATCGCGCCTGTGTCATTTGCCCCACCATTCTCAAAAAATGAAAGTCTATCGCGTCTTAATCAAAGTAGTATGTCAGAGTAGGTATTTTACTCTAGAATCAGATTGATAATTATTTTCTGCATTAAAAAGTGGGATTTTTAAGTTAAAACGCTTTTAAATCACAATTTTTTATCACTAGAGTACTATTTACTTACATTTTTTTTCACAAAATACTTCAGAAAACAACTTAATGTTTTTGTAATTGTTTTTCTAAATATATAAAACAATTCTTGACTGATACTACTTATACCTAAATAAAATGTAATCAGCATTTTTTAATTATGAAAGTAATTAAATAAAATGAAACTGGGGCAACGTTGGGACATCTCTTTTATTCTTATGCCACATGCTTACATAACATACCTATCTAGTTAGGGCATCATTGCTATTATTAGACATTAAGTAGTGCTAATATTAGGTACTTACTACTCGACTAAAAAAATTAGTAGGTATACTTAATTCACCCTAGGTGAATTAGCCCAGGTGAATTAAGTCTACGACGGGATGTATGTAGGTACCTACGTATCTGGTAAATCTTTTTTGGAACAGATTTTCTAAGAAAAAAATACTATTGGCGATCTTGTCTCTCATGTCACTGAATACATAATGCTCTTGAACAATCAAACTCAAGAAGTGTTGCTGTTGTCACAGAATACATTATTGCTTACTTCATATTAAGTTAGGTACCTACCTACCTATAAATTTAAAAGAAAACAAAGTACTTGGACTGTCGGCCAACCAGCCCCCCTAGCCAAAGTAACATTTGCAAATTTTCGCTATCGCTTCGCTTCGAAACATGTATGGATTTGACGTTTTAAAATTCGATAGTTGACGAAACCTTATGTCAATCCCATACATGTTTCGAAAGAGAAGCGATAACGAAGATTTGCCAATGTGACTTTGGCTAGGGGGGCAGGGTCATTTTCGATCTATCGCATATTAGCACCAGACCAGACCAAATTCGTAAGATAGCCATTAGCTTGGTGTTATCAAATATCATCATCTGCGTTGCGAAGTAGGAAGCTTCTGGGAGATGTGCCATCTTGAACATGGTCACCCATCGCTAAAAAAAATATCGATCGCATATTTATATAAATGGTGAACACAGGCTAGTGGGTAGTAGTGGGAACAAGGATCACAAGTGCATATATGTGAAATGTACTTACCTGGCCTGAGGGCCTAGCCAAAGTGTCATTCGCAAATCTTCGTTATCGTTTCGCTTCCGAAACATGTATGGGATTGACATAAGGTTTCGTTAACAATCGAATTTTAAAACGTCAAATCCATACATGTTTCGAAGCGAAGCGATAGCGAAAATTTGCAATGTTACTTTGGCTAGGGGGGCTGACCTCCTAGACGTTTCCTGAAAGCGATGCAAGACTGTGGTTTTATATACGCCTGGGACCTGCCCCACCCCCTGAATGTATTTTACATGCCAATATGTAGTCGATTATTTTTTGGAAAAAAGTTTGTTTCTACCCTGGCCGCGCGCATGCTTCCTGAAAACTAACCAAGCCGATGTCTAACATGTTTGTAATGATGCCACCTACGACCCTGTTCAACATTTATATCAATATTCTATCGATTATTTTTTGCGATTGGAGATCATTGTATGGGAGGCCATATGTTCAGGGTGGCATATCTTCCAGAAGCTTCCTACTTCGCAACCCAGACGACAATATGATAACACCAAACTAATGGCTATTTTATCAATGTGGTCTGGTCCTAATATGAGATAGATTGAAAATGAGCTCCTTGGCCGACGGTCCATCTATAAAAGATTTGTTACCAAGACAAGAACAATGTAGGTAGGTACCCGAAGATTAAAACTTTGCATAATAATATAACTAAAATGTATATACCTAGGTCCGGGCGCGGCCCGAGGGGGGGGGGGGGGTCACAGAGGACATGACCCCCCTCAAAATCGTACATGTCTCATAGAAAAAGCATAAAAAATTAACAAAAGACAATTGTATTATTATTAGTGACCCCCCCCCCAAAATTTCAGGCTGCGACCGCGCCTGCCTAGGTCCTTACATAAACAAAATAAAAGACCAGAAATATAAACACAGCATTTATTACAGCCTCAATACAAGTTTTTACCACAGGTTATACCATAGGATATGAGAATACTGATAATTTGCGAGAGGTACGAGTAATTGCCGCGCATTCTTATTGTCAAACTGCATATTTGCGCCGAGATTCGCGAACACATGTTTGCTAAGTGAAAAACCCATCAATTTACTCTATAAAATACTTAACATTAACAATACACGAACGCCATGATTCTGATCAACAGAATTTCTGGAAAATGTTTTATTCAAGTGCTAAAGTTAACAAAGTTTCCCCTACATCCTTTTTATAGTGTCATAATCGGCAGTCTTATTACTTGTGAGAAATCAACTCCAGTGGTTTGCTAAACCTAAATAGGTACATAAATTAATACATAAGTATTATATAATAACAATAATAAAAAATGCTGTTTTATATTAGAACTACATATAGTAATAAGATTGCCGATATAAGATTAAAAAAACTTATTAGTTTCACCACAACCTGATGTTTTGTAGTGTTTAAGTTATAAAAAGGTCTCATTTTATTGTGTAAATTGTAAAGTGTTCATAAATACAGCCCATGTAGCATAGCAAGATAAGTTCGAAATCGGTTTTAACTTGACAAAATTTAAAATAAGGAGATCCGCAGGAGAACTAAAGTATCGGACATCGCTCGAAGGATTGCTCAGCTGAAGTGGCAATGGGCGGGACACATAGCGAGAAGAACCGATGGCCGTTGGGGCAGAAAGGTTCTGGAATGGCGACCGCGCACCGGACGACGCTCCGTGGGTAGGCCCCCGACAAGGTGGACCGACATAAGGTTGTCGTTCCTGGCAAAATATAAATCTTGGCAATGACGAAAATTGCCGTATTTGTATGGACAACGTTGTTGGATGATGCCGTAGCTCGAGTCGCATTCGATCGCGATTTCCGTAGTCAACAACAAGCAGCACAAAACCGATCGTCGTGGAGATCCTTGGGGGAGGCCTAAACCCAGCAGTGGGTGTCGTGCGGCTGATATGATGATGATGAAGTTTCCACCAAAGATAGTAAACAATGCTAAGGCAGTCTTAAACTATGTTGGGGCTTTTGGGCACACAAAAATTGGGGGTCTTTTGTTGCTTAATTTATGACTGCACAGTTACTGGTGTTGCGCGAAAATTGCTGACAAAAGACGCTGTACGCTTTCATTTTTTAACCGTACAAAATACGAAGCACCTTTTAAGCTTAGGAAATATTTCGAAGATTTTATTTTAAGCTGTAACTTTTTTTGTGAAAAAAGTGTATGTGACCGATTTTTTTGAAAATAAACATGAGAGAAATTGTGTTTTCGGGGCCCTCGAGGATAACCCTGGACACGGGTGTGCCCTTATGGTAAAGACGGTATCAGTGTGGTAAAGCTCAATTTAAAATCACTACCAAAATAAAGTTTTAGTCATCAGGGTATGGTTCCACTAATAGTTGTGTATAGGATGTATTTAGTTGGCGTCAGTGAAATATTCCTGTGCGGCCTTGGTGTCTGGCTTGATGGTCTTCGCGCCGGGCTGCCAGTTCGCGGGGCAGACTTCTCCGTACTTGTCTGTGTACTGGAACGCCTGCACTAGGCGGAGGGCTTCTTCGACGGACCTGTGGGTAAAATGTGGTATTTAAATCGGGAAATTGTTATCAAATTGCACAAAAAAGAGAAATGGAAATCGAGCTCAGTAGATACTACGCGCGCTCGAACAATGCACATGCACCTCTTACTAGGGTTGCCAACTCTTATTCACAGTTATCCGGGCCGGGACATCAGAAATGTTTATGCGGGACTTAGCCAAAAAAGCGGGACCTACCTACAAATGTTCAGAAACAAGAAAAACCCATAAAAACGGCCGCGCAGCGCGACTATTAAGTCTATTTCATCTTGTACTCTTGCTTATACAGGGTGTTTGGTAAAAGCCTTATAAAGCCGAATATGGTAGATAGGGACCATCAAACTGAACGACTTTTACTAAGGGACCAACTCTGAAATCACGAAAAAAATTCAGAGATGGTCAGAAATGTTATTTGCATAGACATTTCGACTTTGACTTTGCGTGTTGCTCGAGCGCGCCACGCGTAGTAGAGCTCGCGCACAATAACCTGATCCATATTTTAGAACAGAATATTTAATTCGTCTATTTAACTTTTAATTCTTCTAATCCGTGCTCCTCCTTTTATTTAACGAAATGAAGGTTTAAGATCCTTCTTTTATTTAACTTTTAATTCTTCTAATCCGTGGATAGCGGTGTGGGTTGCACGATTGTAAATATTGAAAATGTAATCCATACTTAATATTATAAATGCGAAAGTAACTCTGTCTGTCTGTCTGTCTGTTACGCCTTCACGCCTAAACTACTGAACCGATTTGGATGAAATTTGGTACAGAGATAGAGTAGAGCTCGAGAAAGGACATAGGCTACCTTTTATTGCAAAATAAGGGTTGGAGGGGTTTAAATAGGGGATGAAAATTTGGTTGTACCACAGAATAGAGACTAATGAAGTTATGCCACTATCGTATTTATTAGGTACCCATTTACATACTTTGACGCTACGAGTTAATATTGTTTAATCGATTACCAAGAGTTAAATTGACAGAACGAAATTCAAAATCAATAATACAAAATCCATACTTAATCCATACTAATATTATAAATGCGAAAGTAACTCTGTCTGTCTGTCTGTTAAGCTTTCACGCCTAAACTACTGTACCGATTTTAATGAAATTTGGCGCAGAGATAGAGTAAAGCTTGAGAAAGTACACAGGCTACACTTTATTACGAAATAATGGTTGAAAGAGTTAAAATAATGGATGAAAGTTTGTATGAAAGTCTGAAGGGATTAAAATAGGGGATGAAATTGTATCAGAGGAAAAAGAGGGGCAGCGCGCTTGGTGGGGACCTGTTTGATCAAGGAAAAACAGCTGATCTGATTTTGATTAAATTAAAACATTGAATTCTATTTATCCTGGTTAAAAGTTCTCAAAGGATTTTCTGGAATATCCACGCAGACGAAGTCGCGGGCAAAAGCTAGTAGTTTATAAATATTATTAATTGTGTCAACTGTTTGTTATCCCAAATAAATAAAATGAAATAAATATTTTTAGTACAGTACGAGGCAAACATCTTGACCCTATTTCGACGGAGTAGGGATAAGTTCGCGCACGTGCACTTGTAAGCGACCAATAGCGCGCGCCCCTCTCCCGCCGCCCGCGTACCTCACCGCTACACATCCCAAAATACGCGTTCTACACAATCCCCACCCAATTTCAAGATGTTTGTCTCCTAGCTCGTACTTGTACAGCTCGCGCAAAATAACTTGACCCATAATTAGTACCACGTGACTTGCGCAGTAGTAATTGTCATCATAGTCCGTGAGCCCGCGACAGTATTGCCTACGTCATATGACATCACGATGAAATGCATGGCACACGGTCGGAAAAGTTGTGCTGAGCGAGGATCAGAAGATTATAGCAAATAAAATTGGCCGGAAGTTTAAGAAAATCTTCCACTTCCGGTCAAAATTTTAAGATTATATTTACGTCATGTGACATCAGTAAGAGACCCGTGTCATCATTTAGATTTCAATCGTAGAGAGAGTAAACATAAGTCATGATAAGTCTGTCAGTTCTGAAATGACAAAAAATTTAAGTTTAAGGTATTCCGGCCATTTCATAACTGACAGACTTATGTTTACTCTTTCTACGATTGGAAACTAAATGATGACACGGCTCTCTTACTGATGTTACATGACGTAAATATAATCTTAACATTTTGACAGCAAGTGGAAGATTTTCTCAAGCTTCCGGCCAATTTTATTTGCGATAATCTTCTGATCCTCGCTCAGCACAACTTTTCCGACCGTGTGCCATGCATTTCATCGTGATGTCATATGACGTAGGCAATACTGTCGCGGGCTCACGGACTATCACAGTCACACATAACTTTAAGTTACATAATTTGCACGATTAGTGCATGAATCAACTAGCTTATCCTCGTGGTATTGTACTATGTCCAAGGCCGCGCGTATCGCACACGTTTACGATAAACGACAGACTGCGATAGGTAATACTATGTAATTACAGTGGCGGTCACATAATTGAAGACACTTGTCGATTTTCATACAAACGAGGTAACTTTGAAGCCTTCGTTCTCCGCCAAGGATTAACCTAGCTGTGGTCTGATGATGTCCAAAGAAGACTTCATTTTGTTTTTAAAAAGAAACCGAACTGCATTCAAAGATTTTTTTTAAAATCGCATACGTTTCGATACAAATTGATACAATCCGTAATACTTAATTAAAATTTTATGTATTTATATGTTATTTTAATGTATTTTTTTATGGTCTTCCTTTTGTCTAAGATCTGTGTCACTTCAGAAAAAATAATCCTTATGGGTAACCCTTTCGATTGGTATCGTAAAAATAAAATTTATTTTTTTCATTTTTGGTGGGTTCGATTCCTGGTTAAGGCAGGCGATTTTTCAAAAATGTTTGAATGCAGTTCCGTCTCTTTTGAAAATCAAAATGAAGTCTTCTTATAGTAAAATTTACTATCTTCAATATTTAAGGTACTTTCCCTCCGTGTGGCAAAGTTTTGGGACACCCTGTATTCTTATCTCTTAGAATGCTGATCAGATCAGTTGACTTTACTCTTTATATAGCCATCATCAGATCACAGCTTGGTCAATCCTTGGCGGAGAAAAAAGGCTCCAAAGTTACCTCGTTTGTATAAAAATCGACTAGTATCTTTAATAATGTGACCGCCACTGTATGTAGTATGTTTCATTAGGGCTAAACAATATTACGGAAGGAAATAACTGAATCCATCTGGAATAAATATAATACTTTAATTAGTATTGGGTATTTAAAGACCATTTTGTAACTAAATTAATAAAGGTTAGTCTCTTGTTGATGATATGTTACTATAAAATTATTGTTTCCTGTTACTATAATTCTTTGGGGGGTAAGGGGGAAGGTAATCACCATCACTATCACCCCAAATGTCAACCCCACCTGCACGCGCCGGATGGCGGCGGAAGACAATCGGCTTCCGTGGCACCCCCTGCTGGATAACCAACGAGGCGCTGGCGTCCGAGTAAGTGGCGGTATAACCACTCACCTACCAAGAATAGATGAGGCTACAGAAGCCTTGAGGTCTAAATAACCTCTAAAAGTACTGGAGCAGAAGGCAACGGGAAACCACTGCTGCAATTTTTCCCATGAGAGTTATGGAAAGGTCTAAAAACAATTTTAAGAAGCCGAGCAATCCGCGTAGCGTCCGGCGCCATGATCTTTCCGGGGGTCAGGGTGTGAAATGTGCTACCGGCCAGGATGATGTAGGCAACCAGGCATCTCCTGGAAATCATGCTACTGGAAGAGGAACCATAAAACTACGCAACAAGATCCGCGTCGGAACATGGAATGTTCGTGGTCTCCTCAAGGACGGCAAACTGAAGATCTTGGAAAGCGAGCTAGAGAGATGTAACTCCATCATAACTGGCATCAGTGAAACTCACTGGAAAGATAATGGCCACTTTGACACAGGGATTTTAATATGGATATGTTCGAGAACTGTAACTTGAATCAAAAATTAAAAAATATGATGCTTGAACTTAATCTTTATCAATTAATAACCGAGGCAACAAGAGTAACAGCTACTAGCTCAACGTGTATTGATCTCTTATTTACCAATATGTGTAAACTTAATGCTAATGTAAAAGACTTAGGTATATCTGACCACAAAGGTCTCATCTATAAAATAACAAAAGAAATTAAAATTAATGGTAAAAAAATAATTACGAAACGTATTTATAATGAAAAAAATATAAACTTATTTAAACAAGAACTTCAAAAAATTAATTGGAACGATTTTATAACCAAAACAAATGTAAATGTAAATTTTAACATACTACACAATAAGTTACAGGAAATTTTAGACAAATGTATACCAAAAAAAACTTTTACTTTAAAACCAAATTACAAATCCACATGGTTGACACAAGGTATTAAAGTTTCTTGTAAAAATAAAAGAGCTCTTAAACGAATCACCAATGAATCTAAAAATAAAACCCTTAAACACCATTACAGAAAGTACGCTGCCACACTAAAGAAATGTATAAAACTATCTAAAAATAAACATTATGTCAAAAAAATTAATAAATCCAGCAATAAATCAAAAACAATGTGGCAAATAATAAATAAAATTACGAAATATAATTGTATGTCTTCCAACCATAAAAACATTTCTCTTTACTCTCAGAATTCTGAACATAAATGCCCTGTAACTGTAGCTAACTTATTCAATAAACATTTCGTGTCTGTAGGTGCAAGAAACAATGATAATTTAACAAAGACAAATCAATACAATGGCCCACTACAACTTGAAAGATCAATAAACTCAATTTTCCTTGAACCCGTCACTCAAACTGAGATAAATACAATTATAAAAACACTTCCAAATAAATACAGTTCTGGCGCAGATAATATTCCTCCAATACTAATTAAAGCATGCCGTGAAGAACTAACGCCAGTCATAACAGAAATAATCAATCAGTCTTTCCAAGAGCGCACTTTCCCAGACACATTAAAACTAGCAAGAATAAAACCAATCCTCAAAAAAGGTGGGAAAAGCAATGATCCAAACCAATACCGACCTGTTGCAGTTTTATCCACATTATCTCAATTATTTGAAAGACCTATGTTAAATAGAATAAAGCGATTTCTGGAAAAATACAATCTCCTTGACAAAAATCAATTCGGTTTTCGGGAAAAACGTTCTACCACTCTTGCAGTATATACCTTCATTCAGGAAGTGTTGAATAACATAAGGGATAAACATTATGCCGTTGGATTGTTACTAGATATGTCCAAAGCCTATGACAAGGTATCCCACTCAGTCCTATTAAATAAACTTGACAAAATGGGCATACGCGGATGTGTCTTGGCCTGGCTGAGATCTTATCTAAGTAACCGAAAACAATATGTACAGATTGAACACTTAGATGAAAATACCGGAACTCAGCAAACAATACAATCCGAAACTATCACTATCAATCATTCTATCCCTCAGGGCAGCGTTTTAGGATGTTTATTATTCCTCGTTTATATTAACGACCTACCAAAAATTACACAAAATAAAACTGTACTGTTCGCAGATGACATATCAATCCTGTTCAAATGTCCTAATAATACTGATTGTAGTCGTGACATAGAATCCACATACAAATTACTTAATAGTTGGCTCATAGCACATAATTTAGAAGTAAACATAAAAAAAACCAAACTCATACAATTCCATCCATACCAAAAGAAACCAACAGATCTAACAGTTACAAAGAAATCCCTTAAATTTGAAGAAGTACCAAATCTTAAATTATTAGGCATCAATATAGACACCCACCTAAATTGGAAAAGTCATGTCAGTGAAATAAAAAAAAAGTTTTCTAAATTTATTTATGCATTATGGGTTATAAAAACAAATACAAACACAGCCTGCGCATTAAATGTCTACTATGCTTATGCATACGCATGGCTACGCTATGGTGTTATACTATGGGGCCATAGCACAGACTCACACGACATATTCATACAACAAAAAAAATGTATACGTATACTTGTAAATATTCGCCAGCCAGAATCTTGCAAACCTCATTTCATTAAACTAAATATATTAACTTTCCCGTGCATATATATCCTTGAAATAGTATTATTTGTGAGAAAACATCTGAACTACTTTCAATTTAATAAAAATGCCCGACGTCTGCATGATATTGTTCCTCCTGAACCAAAAATTGAAATGTATAGATGCAGCCCTTACTATAGATGTATACAATTATATAATAAACTACCGAAATACATAAAAATAGAAAAAAATGAAAATAAATTTAAAAATATAGTAAAAGACTTTCTAGTTAAAAAGTGTTATTACTCAGTAGAAGAATATATGTGCGATAAGCTCAAATGATTATATTAATCCTCGGGAAGCTCTCTAAATATCAATCTATGTTAATTAATTTGCTCCATAATACTTGATGTTTTAATTTAATATTAAGTCTTAATAAGCAACACTCTAGCAGGGTATGTTTTTTCAGGCCATCACACATTGTTTAATATCTCAATTATTGATGTGAAAGTGATACTGTAACATGTGCTTTTATATAAATAAATAAATAAATAAATATACCATACTAGCTTCTGCCCGCGACTTCGTCCGCGTGGATGTTAGAGAAAATCCTAAGAGAACCTTCAACCAGGATCTGACCAGTCATTTTTACGTTTTCCCTTCCGGTTCCGGTTCCCGTTCTGTTCCGTCCCTTCCCGTCCCTTTCCTGTCCCGTTCCCGTACCCCTTCCGTTGCCATTCCCGTTCCCGTCACGTTCCCGTCCGACTCTCGCTCCCGCTCCCGCTACCGCTCCCGCTCCCGCTACCGCTCCCGTTCCCGCTCCCGCTCCCGTTCCCGTTCCCGTTCCCGTTCCCGTTCCCGTCCCGTTCTCGTCCTGTTCCGTTCGCGTATCGTTCCCGTTCCGTTCCGTTCCCGTTCCTTTCCCCTCCGTTCCCCTCCCATTACTGTGCCGTTCCTTTTCCGTTCCCGTCCCGTTCTCGTTCCCGTTCTGTTCCTGTTTCGTTCCCGTTACGTTCCGTCCCATTCCGTTCCCGTTTCATTCCCGTTCACGTCCCGTTCCCGTCCCGTACTTCTTCCGTTCCTTTTCCCGGTACCGTTCCCGTCTCGTTCCTGTCCCTTTCTCTTTTCCGTTCCATTCCCGTTCCGATCCCGTTTCATTCCCGTTCCCTTCCCATTCCGTTTCCGTTCCATCCCGTTCCGTCCCCGTCCCGTTCTCGTCCTGTTCCCGTTCCCGTTCTTGTTCCCGTTCCTGTTCCTGTTCCCGTGCCCGTGCCCGTGCCCGTGCCCGTGCCCGTGCCCGCGCCCGTGCCCGTGCCCGTTCCCGTTCCCTGGAAGAGCATGTCCAGGTCTAGGTCCATGATGTGTCATGTCCACCGTGTTGGACTTCAAAATAAATCTCATTTTCGCAATTTACCCCCATCCCTCCATTTACCCACTAAGGGGTGGATTTACAAAATCCCAAAATATATGTTTGCCTATTTATTTTTAGATGTGCTCCTACGAAGTTCAAAGTTGTAATGTCTATTTTATATTATTTTTCCATACAAAATTGGAACCCCATTTTCACCCCTTTAGGGGTTAAATCATGCATGTCGACCGTGTCAGACTTCAAAATAAATCTCATTTTCGCAATCACCATCCCATAAAACCTCAAGAACGACATCCACATCGATTCTAATGTTTACTTACCCATTTACCCCCTAAGGAGTTGATTTTCAAAATTACAAAACATATGTTTGCTTATTTACTTTTAGACGTGTTCCTACGAAGTTTAAAGTTGTAATGTCCATTTAATATTATTTTTCCATACAAAATTTTAACTCCATTTTCACCCCTTGAGGGGTGAAATCATGTCCACCTTGTTGGACTTCAAAATAAATGTCATTTTTGCAAACACCATCCCATAAAACCTCAAGAACGACATCCATATCGATTTTTATGTTTACTTAGCCCATTTACGCCCTAAGGGGTTAATTTTCAAAATCACAAAATACATGTTTGCCTATTTATTTTTAGATGTGCTCCTACGAAGTTTAAAGTTGTAATGTCTATTTTATATTATTTTCCATACAAATTTTGAACTCCATTTTCACCCCTTTGGGGGTTAAATCATGTACCCCGTGTTGGACTTCAAAATAAATGTCATTTTTGCAATTGTCATCCCAGAAAACCCCAATAACGACATCCATATCTATTTTTAGGTTTTTTCCCCCTTTTCACCCCCATTTCATCCCCATAAGGATTGAAATACTAACAATAACAATATTCGTTGCATTTAATTTCCATCCATAAACCTAAATAATAAATTTAGCTATTTTTACTTCGAAAATGAAGGATTTTCTTCAATACATAACTTCATCCCCCTTTTGACCCCTTCGGGGGTAGAATTTTGAAAAACGCTGAGACCCGTATTTATTAATTTTCAATCGTCAGCCTAAACACAAAATTTGGAGATCGTAGCTTTAAAACTGAGGGACTTTCATACAAACTTTCATCCCTTAGTTCATCCCCTTAGGGATGGAATTTTCAAAAATCCTTCCTTAGTGGATGCCTACACTATATGAGGTATCTGTGTGCAAAATTTCAAGTCTCTAAGTCCAGCGGTTTGGGCTGTGCGTTGATAGATCAGTCAGTCAGTCAGTCAGTCAGTCAGTCAGTCAGTCAGTCAGTCAGTCAGTCATTCAGTTTACGATTTTATATATTAAGATATCATTCCGGAAATAAAAACAACAGCTTTGCTGGGGTGGCTATTGCTATTCCAAAAATATGGAACAATTCTGTCCTGGGCTATAATCCTATCAACGAGAGAATCATAACAATTAAAATAAACGCTGCACCAGTTCCAATAAACATAATACAAGTTTATGCACCTACATCGGCAGCTGACGATGATGTCATAGAGGCGTTCTACAATCAACTGGAAAACTGCATGGAACAAATACCAATGAGGGAACCTCTAATTGTTTTGGGAGATTTCAATGCAAAGGTGGGCAGTACCAAAAATGAATCTGGTTTGCGGCACATAGTTGGGCTATACGGTTTGGGTACTCGTAACGACAGGGGGGAGCGCCTAATTCAATTTGCCGCAGATAATAATCTCACGATAATGAACACCGTTTTTAAACACCACCCAAGGAGACTCTATACGTGGACTAGCCCAGACGGCAAACATCGTAACCAGATTGATTACGTTATGATCAGAAGTAGATGGAGGAGCTCGATATTTAACGCGCACACTTTGCCAGGAGCAGATTGTCTCTCTGATCATGAACTGTTAATATGCGGCCTGAAGCTTAAACTCCGCAACTGCACTGCCAAAAAGATATCAAGACGTATTGAAATTGTAGACAAAGAGGCCTTCCGTAAGACCCTGCAAGATGTTAAACATTCCTGGGCAAACGAATCCGCCAACTGCAATGGAGAACCGGAGTCACTTTGGCAATCGGCTAAAAACACTATCAAGACATCAGTCAAGATTTCCCAGCCCAAGGTGAAGGTTGCAAAACGACAGCATTGGATGTCGAGTGCCACGTGGAATCTCGTAGAAGAGCGGCGAAAAGAGAAAGCTTCTGGAGCTAACATGAAGAGGCTAAATCTGCTTAGTTCTGAAATACAAACCGCTTGTCGGAAAGATCGCAATAAGGAGCTCAACACTATCTGCACAGAACTAGAACAGCACGCTCAGAAATTCGAGACGAAGGATCTTCATATGAAAATTAGAACAATAACGAGACAATTCAAACCAAAGTCCTGGGCAATAGAAAATTCTGATGGTAACACTGTTACAGAAATTAAGCTGATTGTTAAAGTGTGGGAGGATTATTGCAAGTCTTTGTTTCTGGATGACCATAGATCTCAAGGGCCTGAACCAGAGTACACAACGCCTACAGAACAAGAACCTACTATATTAAGATCAGAAGTAGAAGCCGCTCTTAAACACCTAAAGTGCGGCAAGGCTACAGGTGCTGACGAAATTCCCATAGAAGTATTCAAGATCATGGGGGATGTTGGTGTGGATATCTTGCACTCCATCTGTCGGCAAATATGGAATACGGGAAAATGGCCTAAGGATTGGTCGCACTCCCTATTCATCCCACTCCATAAAAAAGGCTCGACTAAAAAGTGTAATAATTTTCGCCTAATATCTCTCATATCCCACGCTAGTAAGGTCCTCCTTCATATACTCAACACGAGGCTACAAGCATTTATAAGCCGCGAAATTGCTCAAGAACAAGCCGGCTTTGTCAAAGGAAAGGGAACACGAGAACAGATTCTCAACCTAAGACAAATCATAGAAAAAGCGCGAGAGTTCAATACCCCGCTGTTTATTTGTTTTGTGGATTTTCGCAAAGCTTTTGACACCGTTAAATGGTGGAAGCTGTGGGAAGTACTATCGACAATGGGTGTACCACGACATCTAGTGTACCTCATTAAGAGACTTTACGAGGATGGTACAGCTGCTGTTCGCGTGGATGGATTTGATTCTGGGGATTTCAAGACTCAGGCAGGTGTTCGACAGGGATGTCTGCCGTCCTTTAACTAAAACCACGTTAACCCTCAGATGGTCGATTTTGAGTTTTGAATGCAAAGTAATACAGTTTAAATTTCTCTATCTTTCTGTTTAGGATTGGTAGCTCTGTCATATATAGTTTTGGAGATATTAAAACGTTGTACCCCGTTAAACGACAAAATATTCTACAAATCCTTAGCTAAAAAATGACTATCCTACAATTCTTAGCTAAAAAAAAGTTAAAGTACCTTTATTGATAAATTAACCGAATATTTATTAAACATTTACTAAGCTAAAACTACGTGATTTGATTTTACTTGATTACAAACACGTTAAACTCCCTAAACGATAGTATAGTCAAGTATTCCATACTGCAGTTGCTTCAAAATACTTCGCTATAAAAACGTCATCTGCTTTATTAAGGAATTTGTTAAAAAAATATTACTGTTCCTTGACTTAATAACCGCTAATCCACGTTTCTTAACTAGAAACACGTTATTCGTTGCTCGTGCTTCATTCATTTCGGGCGTGTGCGGGGAGCGTATGGCTTACCGTTATCACCTCGTCTCGCCACGAAATGCGACATACGCCTTTTTTAACTGTAAACCTCGGAAAACCCATACGGGTTTTTCGAGGTTCCACGTATCAAACTCCAAAACCGCTTTGAAGCCCTTGAAAACAGCATAGATGTGGACGATCTAAACAACATGGCGGTGGATACCTACTGTTAGTACGGTAGGGTCCAAGTTCTTTAATACCCACCGTCCCAAGCTAAAGAAACACTCTGACCACACACTCCCACTCATGGATCAGAGACGTAAAATGAGGTTCCAGCGGTTAAGCGGATGCTCATCGTCATTAGCTAAATAGAGCGACCTTCGCCAATTTAATAAGAAACGTATTAAAGAGGAGAAGAGGCCATCGAGTAGAATAAAGCCCCCAAAGTGTTCGCAACTTCGCAAGAGATCTTTCTATTGGGCAAAGCCAGATGAAGAAGCTGAAACTGGCGACGGACGCATTATCTCATTGAAGCCTGAAATCATGAGAGAGATCGAGAGTTTCTATGGGCAGTTATATTCCACCCAGACACCTGTTGAACGCAATCCCAGAGCCAAGCTTATACGACACTGTATCGAAGATATCCCGGAGTCAACCTGTACGAGATTAGTATGGTTCTCTAACAGCTGAAAAACATCAAGGCGGCGGGTGACGACGGAATTACAATAGAATTTTTGAGAGCGGGCGGTAAGCCGATACATAAAGTTCTCCAGAAGCTTTTCAATTCCTTCATCGTTGAGGGCAGAACTCCGAAGGCATGGAAGATAAGTGAGGTGATTTTGTTCGTTAAATAGGGTACAAGACCCTTAAAGAACTACAGACCCATCTCACTTTTGAGCCATGAAGGAGCCAATACCTATAAGTTGTTTTCGAGAGTGCTTACGAATCGTCTCGCTCGCAGGTTCATCGACTTCCGACCTCCCAAACAAACCGGTGGGCTGATTATCTAATTAAAAACCACCTAGCGACTGGTTGCAGTTCACAGATGATCGTGATCCATTGCTACTTTTTTTTGGGTTAAAAAAAAACATACCAAAGAAAAGTGGTCATGTATGTCGAATGCAACCGGTCGCTAAATAGTTTCTTTTTAGATAATCAGGGTGCGGGTTCCGAAAAGGCTTTAGCTCCATAAGACCACATCCATATGCTGCGGTAGGTTATACAGAAGAAGAGGAGCAATATCTGCCACTTTGCTTGGCGTCCGTGGACTATGCGAAAGCCTTTTATTCGATTGAAACCTAGGCGTGCTGCAGTCTCTCCAAAGGTGCCAAGTGGACTACAGGTATAAGGTATATCTAGGTGTTGTACTTTACGAAAATGCCACCAAAGTCGCTCTGAGTGTACTTTGTAGAACCAGAGCACAAATCCTATCCAACTGCAGCAAGGTGTGCGACAGGGAGATATTATTTCTCCGAAACTATTCACAGCTGCGTTGGAAGACATCGTTAAACTCTTAGACTGGGAAAGACTCGGCATCAACATTAATGGCCCGTACCTAACACCTTCGTTTTGCCTATGATATAGTTCTTATGACTGAGACCTTGGAAGACCTGAACACAATGCTCGAAGATCTCCGTAGTGCTTCCCAAATTGTGAGTCTCAGGATGAACAAGAACATGGATAAGATGAACATCATGTCGAATGCCCATGTTGTGAAGTTGTTGACCATTATTTATACCTAGGACAGGCAGTCCAGTTAGATAAGTCCAGCTTCGAGAATGAGATCTCTCGTCAAATCCAACTCGAATGCATTCAGAAAGCTTCGAAAAATCTTCGCGTTTGACTTATCGCAGTGTCCCAAGATGAAAGTCGACAAGTGTGTGTTGCCAGTGATGACTTACAATAGTGAAACGTGGTCACTAACTATGTGTCTCATAAGGAGGCTCAAGGTCACCCAGTGTGCAATAGAGAGAGAGCAACGGTCGGCGTTTCCCTGTGTGATCGAATCAGAAATAAGGAGATCTGCAGGAGAACTTAAGTAACCGACATCGCTCGAAGAATTGCTCAGTTGAAGTGGCAGTGGGCTGGACACATAGCGAGAAGAACCGATGGCCGTTGGGGCGGGAATGTTCTGGAATGGCGTTCGCACACCAGACGACTCTCCGTGGGTAGGTCCCCGACAAGGTAGACCGACGATCTCATGAAGGTCGCGGTGCGCCGCTGAATGCAGGCGACGCAGGACCAATCGTCGTGGAGATCCTTGGGGGAGGCCTATACCCCGCAGCGGGTTTCGTGCGGCTGATATGATGATGATTGCTAATTTTATGAGCTTTTTGATAAACCTTAAATCATTACAATACAGTACTAAACAACGGAGCTA
Organism: Agriphila tristella; assembly: GCA_928269145.1. Taxonomy (NCBI): domain Eukaryota; kingdom Metazoa; phylum Arthropoda; class Insecta; order Lepidoptera; family Crambidae; genus Agriphila; species Agriphila tristella. The sequence goes on along the minus strand of OV743429.1, from coordinate 61,320,875 downwards.
CAGTGGTTTTAGTTCTGGTACGAAGAATCTAAATTGATGTAACTGGACTGGTTATCTATTAAATTACTAGTAAAAAGTATGATAATTATACTTACTATGAATATTAAAACAATGCGTGTACGTATATTATCATACTTTTAACTAATCATTACTTGACGTAAAATAATTCTATTTTATGTTTAGTGATATCAATGTAATGATGCTGTGGTTCATAAAATAACAGAAGAACATTTAGTTAAATATTATAAAATGTTTGATTGTTGTTTTATAAAAACACTAAAAACAAGCAAAAGAAACTATAAATGCTTTTTTTACTTTTCAATAAAATTTGATGTAATTCTTATATTGCTTTTCATTTAATTTCCTACTTTTTTGGTATGAAATGCTTGGCTATAAGGACGCTAAACAAAATCGAAGGAAGAGTTGCCTTTTTTTAGCTTAGTAAACAAGTGTATGTCTTAACAAATGTGTTTTGTTTTATCGGTAATACTTAGCTTAAAAGAGTTTATGAAGCTTTAGTCTTTTTTAACTAAAGTAAATAATATGTTAATACGAACAAAATTCTTTGCTATAATACAGTTAAATGACTTAGTGAGTTTATAGTTAAGCATTTCAGAGTAAATTTATAAAACATTACTGACATCACAAATTTAATGAAAATACTTAACTAAAATGTCGCTAAGTGTAGGTTAGAGACTTTTTAGTACAGTATTCTTAGTCAAAAAAATTACATTTGTCTTCGTTAGACAATAAAAAGGCGTTTTTTTTAATAATTTACCGTAGATACCCGTGCAGTATAAATCATAAATGATGCATGGAATTACATGTTACCACTTTGCCTAACAGTCACTTTATCTATTTATAATAGTTTTCTAGAAACATACATTCCCGCGTTTTTTGTGTTCTTTTCCAAAATTACTTTTTGGGTTTAACGAGGTTTTAGTTAAAGGACGGCAGATGTATCCTCTCCCCTCTATTATTTAACATCTATACCGAATACATAATGCGGATAGTTTTGGAAGACTGGGACAAGGGTGTATCAGTTGGCGGTCGGATGATATCAAACCTGAGATATGCTGACGATACTACTCTTCTTGCGACGTCACAAGCAGACATCGAACGGTTTCTTGCGCTTCTGGAAACAACCAGTGTTGATTTTGGTCTCACTATAAACCACGATAAAACCAAAATGATGGTGGTGGATCGTAATAATAGCAATCGACCTGACTTACGTGTAATAGCTAATTGTGAAGTTGTCCAGAGTTACATCTACCTGGGATCCACAATCACAAACACTGGAAGTTGTGAGGAAGAGATCAGGAGACGGTGTGCCATCACACGATCAGCCGTGGAAAAGCTCACGAAGATATGGAAAGATCGCCGCATAACTAAAAACACCAAAGTTCGCTTAATGAGATGCTTAATATTTCCTATCTTCCTATATGGAGCTGAAACATGGACGATCCACCAAAAATACCGTAAGAAGATTGACGCCCTTGAGATGTGGTGCTGGAGGCGCTTACTGAGGATAAAGTGGACCGCTCACCGGACAAACGATTCCATCTTGAAAGAGCTTCGTATCAAACAAAGACTTTCGTCGATTGTGCAAGTACGAATCCTAAAGATGTTTGGGCATATTATCCGCAACGAAAGCTCATTAGAACGATTGATGGTACAAGGGAGAGTGGAAGGTCAACGTTCCCGCGGCCGATCACCCACAAGATGGACAGACATAATAAAAAAAACCACAAAGTGTTCCCTCACTGAATGCACACGCAGTGCCACGAACAGAGAGAAATGGAGAAGTATCGCGAAAGCCGCAACCAACCCACCAGACAGTCCATGATCACGACCACTCCGCCAGGAGTGTACGACTAAGAAGTTACTATAATTCAACAACATAAGTGTAGAATTTTATAAATTACGTTCTGGTTTTGTTCGCGAACAAAAGCTATTTCATTCATTCATAGTTTCCTATCATAAATAATATTTACAGTTTTATTTTAACTACTGCAATTTAATCACTTAATATTGTTATCAAAAGGCTGAGTATTTCGGCTAGACATTATGCAGTGATAACACATTTTTCATTGAAGGTTAAATTATCATTATCTACCTTTTTATTTATATGTAATGTGATTAGATTAGTAATAATCATTGATTGATTACCGCTTAACTTAAAATTGTTCGCGTGCTAAATGTAGTTCAAGTAATTATCTATATATATAAAATTCAAAGTCCTGACTGAGTGAGATATCAACGCACAGCCCAAACCGCTGAACCTAGAGACTTGAAATTTTGCACACAGATACTTTATACAGTGTAGGCATCCACTAAGGAAGGATTTTTGAAAATTCTATCCCTAAGGGGATGAAATAAGGGATGAAAGTTTGTATGAAAGTCCCTCAGTTTTGAAGCTAGGATCTTCAAATTTTGTGTTTAGGCTGATATTTGAAAATAAATAAATACGTGTCTCAGCGTTTTTCAAAATTCTACCCCCAAAGGGGTGAAAAGGGGGATGAAGTTGTGTTTAGAAGATAATCCTTCATTTTTGAAGTAGAAATCGCTAGATTTGTAATTTAGGCTTATGGATGGAAATCTAACGCAACGCATATTGTATTGGTATAATTTCAACCCCCATGGTGATGAAATGGGGGTGCAATGGGGTAAATAAACCTAAAAATCGATATGGATGTCGTTATTGGGGTTTTCTGGGATGAAGATTGCGAAAATGACATTTATTTTGAAGTCCAACACGGTCGACATGATTTAACCCCTAAAGGGGTGAAAATTGGATTTAAATTTGGTATTGAAAACAATATAAAATAGACATTACAACTTAAAACTTCGTAGGAGCATGTCTTAAAATAAATAGGCAAACATATATTTTGTGGTTTTGAAAATCAACCCCTTAGGGGGTAAATGGGCTAAGTAAACGTAGAAATCGATATGGATGTCGTTCTTGAGGTTTTATGGGATGGTGATTGCGAAAATGACATTAATTTTGAAGTCCAATTTAACCGCTAAAGGGGTGAAAATGGGGTACAAATTATATATGGAAAAATAATATAAAATAGACATTACATAGTTTACAGCTTAAAAATTCGTAGGAGCATGTCTAAAAATAAATAGGCAAACACATATTTTCTTATTTTGAAAATCATCCGTTAGGGGGTAAATGGGGTAAGTAAACATGAAAGCCGATGTGGATGTCGTTCTTGAGGTTTTATGGGATGAGGAATGCGAAAATGGCATTTGTTTTGAAGTCCAACACGGTGGACATGATTCAGCCCAAGGGGACGGGGACGGACACGGGAACAGGAACGGGAACGGGGGCGGGGACGGAAACGGGAAAGAGTAAAGAAACGGGAACGTGCTACTCTTAATATCTCTGGACCTAATTCTGATTATTGTAATAAACTAGCTTCCGCCCGCGACTTCGTCCGCGTGGATATTAGAGAAAATCCTTAGGGAACCTTCAACCAGGATCCGACCAACCGTTTTATACGCGATTACGCGGGTCCCCACCAAGCGCGCAGCCTCGTGCGAGGCCTGTCACACGTCGCAAATGTTTTGCCTCGCGAGGCAGCGCGCTTGGTGGGGACCCGCGTAATCGCGTATAAAACGGTTGGTCGGATCCTGGTTGAAGGTTCCCTAAGGATTTTCTCTAATATCCACGCGGACGAAGTCGCGGGCGGAAGCTAGTTGTTAATATTTCTAATGGGAAATGTGCGAAAAAAACAAATTGGCTGAATGGTTTTTTTAATAGGTCTCTAGCGGTCGCCCGCGACTTCGTCTGCGAGGAAAGTTTTTTTCTATCCCTCGGGAACTATACTTTTTTTTGGGATGAAAGGTGCCCTATGTCCTTCTCTGCACAACTGACAACGTGTATGTAAAATTTCATGATGATCGGTTCTTTAGTTAAGACGTGAAGGCGTAACAAACAAACAAACGGACGTTCGCATTTATAATATTAGTAAGGAAGGAAGTAAGGACTAGTAAGGATTTAGTAATAGTAAAAAAAATCATAATTTTAAGTTGAGTGAAAAAATTTAAAAAAAATTAAAGTCTATTCGATTTTAATTATTTATTTTTAAGGAACCGAAAATTCTGAAACATTATTCTATTACTAAAAATATTCAGACAATTTGATTTTTTCGGACATTCCCCATTCTAGGAATATATAAGTAATAATTTTGACTTAAATTCTTTCCTTTATTAGTTTCAAAACTATAAAAATAGGATTTCAGAATAACGTATTGTACTTTTATAATTTTCATCAATCGGCAAACCTCTCTCGATCTTGCTCGTCATTAATCATGGAATATAAAAAGAAAAGTCGTTTTGAACCCCAGAACAGCTGATGAAACACTGGCCTTCCCACGGATAGGGGCCCAAAACTGCTAGGATCTGGCGCAGGTTCTGTTTGTCGTCTATGACGATCAGTCCTCGGAACAGGATGCTGGTCTCTTCGTTAAAGACTCCGTAGACTATACATATGTCACTGTACACATATTACAAGACAAATATGACACTGACCTTCCCACGGGCACGTCGTTGATTGTGATCTGGCGCAGATTCTGCTTGTCATCTATGATGAACAGTCCTCGGAAAGGGATCCTAGTCTTCACGTTGAAGACTCAGTACACTACGCATATGACACTGACCTTCCCACGGGCAGGTCGTTGACTCTGATCTGGCGCAAGTTCTGCTTGTCGTCAATGATGAACAATGCTCGGGAGATGATGCTGATCTCTTTGTTGAAGGACTCCGTAGACTATACATATGACACTGACCTTCCCACGGGCAGGTCGTTGATTGTGATTTGGCGCAGATTCTGCTTGTCGTCAATGATGAACAGGCCTCGGAATGGGATGCCAGTCTCCTCGTTGAGGACTCCGTAATCGCGCGCGATGCGGTGCGATTTATCGCTCAGGATCGGGATGTTCATGGGGCCGAGACCACCTGGTTAGAAATAAGTTTGTTATAGTTGTTCTAATTAACGAAGACCACTTGGCTATGAATGTTGTTAGGCGTGCACATGCACATTATCTTTGTGTGCATAATACGAGAGCGTGCAGACGCACACTAAAACAATATGCATGTGCAGGCCTAACACATTCATAGCAAAAGGTCTTTGTGAGACAGAAGAACAACTTATCTATACAATTACCTACTTAAAAAATGGTTAAGGAAGTTATGGGCATGTTACGAGAGAGGATTAAAGTAAGCCAGTGTCACTCGGGATGCTGTAAGGATTCTAACGATACCCCATTTATCCAAATCAGTTCAGGCATTTAGAAGTTGTGATGGAATAAACTCACATACCCACAAACATACATGAACCCTGAACACATATACAACAATACACTCCTTTTGGGCAGTCGTGTAAATAAGGCATCGAGCTTTTGGACCTAGGTACTGCGTCAGCTCAATCAAGCTCCTGAGTCTTACCGCAGATTAGATAATTTTAGTTAACTTTGTAACTTTGCATTAAGGCAGTCTTTCTCAAAGTGGGCGATAACGCCCCCTTGTGGGCATTGGAGGCCTTGATTATTACAATATTAGATGATGATGATGAAGATGAAGTAACTCACCCTGCTTGCGAGGTGTGTTGATCCACGCCAAGTGAGTGAAGTGCGAGTCGGTGGAGGCGGCGATGATCTCGCACCCGATCTTCCTGAAGTCGTCCGCGCGCTCCGAGAACGAGATGATCTCGGTCGGGCATACGAATGTGCTGCGAAACGCATTAATCGAATGTTAGGACTTTCTCTCTTTTTATCTGCACTGTACTGTAGATATTGATATGTTACTATAATTTTTATATCACATCTGATGGTGAGCGATGATGTGATCTAAGATGAGACGCGCTTGCCTAGAAGATAACTATTTAATCACGATTTGAAGGCCTCCAGATTGTATCTATGAGGAAACAACTAAACGCACAAAACTGAATCGATCAATACTGAACTGTATATTCCTTCCCCATTTTTTTTAAACGCGGCTGATGCTGATTTGCTTAGGGGAAGACAAAAAGAACAGTAGTATTAATTTTAAGCCAAGTTTTATTTTATTCCACTTATTTCGAATAACGAGGTGCGATATTTCGTTGGACTTTGGAGTAGTTAGATTTAAACATCAATAAATTTGCTTTTAGTTAGTTATATTGCGTTTCATCCTTACATTATTGGCGGCTGTGAAGTAGTGTGAAGATAGCCACCGAGCGTGTTTCACTTCCACCACTCGCCTCTCTCACCCACTTACATAGAAATTGTGTTTTTTACATCGACTCGCGCGAGGATCCGAGCCGCCAATAAGCTTGAATTGAAACGTATTGTACTTAGTACTTACAAGTCTAAGGGGTAGAAGAAGAGCACCACATATTTGCCCTTGTAGTCGGAGAGGGAGATGTCCTTGAACTCTCCGTTCACCACCGCAGTGGTCTTAAACTGGGGCGCGGGCTTGGTCAGCTGCAGAGGCATCTTGTTGAAACTGCAACCACAAGGTTAGGCGTTATTACCGGCTCATGAGGTATACGGAGAATTGATGACGTATATGTCGATGATATAAGACTTACGGCCGTTTGCACTAAAGTTAAGAATCGCCTAAGTCTTTTCCTAACTACAACTCAACCAAATTAAAACGGTGTCATGAACTCAGCTGCCTAATTATCTTGGTCGAGTTGTAATGTAACTTGTACTTAGGAAAAGACTTAGACGATTCTTAAAATGAGTGCAAACGGCCGTGAATATTACAATCGTAAGCGAGTCTTTTATCTTTACTAAATAATCTATTTAATCTTTCTCGAGTTTGGGGATCTACGTTAAGCCTTATTACACACAAATACAAAGTAATTGTATAACTCTTAGATTAAATCGAAAGGGTAGGTACCTACCTATACATTCAGCTTATTTTCTAAAAACGTAGCAAAATTTGATGGCTTACATTTCTCTATGTAGGTAAGTCATATTGTTTAAATTTTTTTCGTTTCATCACGCATTACTATGACACGTCGCCTTAGCACTAAGGTATTGTTAGATATTAATTATCGTGTTGTTAATTTGTTATACGTCCCTGGATATCTAGTAAAACCATTATTTATAGTTTCGTGACTAACTGAAGTTAATAGGCACACGAACATCTCCATACACTAATATCTACAAGGTAAATATTTTTCAATATTATGTCACGCCACGCACATTCGCATGGAAATGCTTCACGATTATGACTTTGTTTAACTACCATACCCCGTATCTAAATCTCCCTCAATCTCATCTCCCTCTATATCAGTATTCTCGGTTTGATGTTTATCAGACTTGTCCATCGAGAGTCTAAGGGCTCTAAGTTTCTTCTCCTGTGCTGGGATGTCAATTTCAACGAGTTTTCTGTTGCGGCAAGTATTGCAACACATCCATCTCAGCATTTTCTCAAATCCCTGAAAATGTTATCGGGCTATAGTTGAGATGGACGGTGTTTTCAATTGTTTTATTTTTATGGCCGTTAGTTTTTGACCCACATTCCGGTGATCCGATCAAAATTATTGTATAGAAACGATTACCTACTCAAAAACTAACGCGTTTATATAAGAATCGTAGAAAGGCGCATACTGACTTACCAAAGCGGAAGAGATAAAACGTTTAAAGTTTCACTTCTTCTCATGTGAACATTATAAAATAACTATTGCATCGAACTTTATGACCATAAAAACTGCATGAAATGGATTGATCTCAAATCAAGCAGCAAGACAATTTGCCAAACTTAAGTCTACATGAAATGTTTAATTAAATAGACAATTTTAATCAACCAACTGTGTACCTGACAGTAGCTTTGATTGAGCACTACTAGAACTAAATCTGGGTATACTAAAATGGTTGGAATGAAAAGAACGGCTGCATATAATGATACTATTTACAAATACTCTGCGGTTTACTGTTGCAGACATTGTGAAATATGCTATCAACGCACAGTCTCGAACATTCCACAGCATGTCAGCCATGTCATGAAATATTATCTATCACTAATATTACGCAAGAAAATATCTAAGCAGCAGTCGTACGTACTTATGTCAAAGGTCAATGCTAAGGCAGATAAGAGCCAACAGATAAAACTTCTAAGTCAAAATGCTACAGCTTCGTCTACTCAAATCCCGTAAATCTTTGACAGACCTAATGAAATCAGCAAATGCGGGGTAGTATTGAGCATCGATTTCATGTACAGGAATTTTGATCTGTTCAGTCGCTTGCCATATGGAAACCAGGAGGTTTCCTTCCCCATGGTACAGATATGTGGTGAGCTGTCCACATGCGAACATATTCTTTAAAGTGGTCTCGAGGTTATCAACCCTGTGAACAACTTAGATTTTATGAACTGGTTGGCGACCTGCAGCGGTATCGTTCATGTGAAAAGAATGAATGAAATGCTTCATTCTCATTAAACACTGAAGTAGGTACCTACTGTAGTACATTTCATTTCCCACGCTTTCAAACTTATTGTATGTCGAGGTACAAAATGATATCATTGTCTCGCAACCGAGTCATTTTTATCAGAACAACTTTTTCGTCACACCATTCATGGCCATAAAAATAAAACAATAAAAACATACGAACTCAATTGAACTTAACTTCTCAAATAACCTTAATTATCAGAATTAAATTATTTTAAACTTACTTGAATTGATGTTATATCTGAAACATGTGCAGAAATGAATGCACTCTTCGAATGACTGACGGAAACAATCTTATCAAAAAAAATTACCGAATAATAATAATTTTTAATCGAGACCTATCCGAATGATAGATAAGGGAATAATATAATTAAATGATTGATTGATCAATTATCTATAAATATTTCACGTGACAAAATGCAAATCATTATTTTATCTTGGAAACAATCAGTCTTAGGAAAGTATGTGAAACTGAAACTGTCTTATTGAAAGAAGTTAGTGAGTTAAGTTTATTTATTTACTTAGTGATTGCCTAGATTTTTTGTGACCTAAAATGACAAAACCTTATAAAACTTGATTGCTTAGATTTTTTGTGACTTAAAATGACAAAACCTTATAAAACTTATTTTCAAGTTATCTTATCATGCTTACTTATTAAATGAATCTCTACACCTCTGCCGCTAATCGCCTTTTTACTGATGATTTAGGTTTGATTAATTTGAAACCTTATCGTCGTGAAACCTAACCATTGTTAGAACTAAGAATGCCTCCGTTTAATTAACCTCACGATGGAATAGCACTTCAATGGAGGACTCAATGATAAAATAAGTTGAGGGTTACTTAAAGGAACTTACTGGAGGAACCTTGGTGGTGCAAAGCTGTGCTACCTACTTTTGACCATCATTTTACCTCATGTGGTTACTGAACAAAACCTTTTCGTTGCTATTAGTCTCTATTTGTAGAGTTTAAATAATTATGTCTGCCGAGCGAATTCTTGGAGGGTTCCGCAGTCCAACCATTTTTAGGGGCCGCATGGGGGTGCTATTTTACCTCATCGAGTTACTGCATGAAACCAAGTTCTCCTAGTAGCTAAAATGGTCCTCTTTAAATATTAATTGGTCTGCCAGTTCGCAACCTGGCAGTTTTTGCAGTCCAACCAAATAACTACATAGTATAAAACAAAATCGCTTCCCGCTGTATGTCCCTATATATGCTTAGATCTTTAAAACTACGCAACGGATTTTGATGCGGTTTTATTTGGTAGATAGAGTGATTCAAGCTTAAGACTTACATGTATAATACTTGCAAAATATAGTAGAGAAACACTGATAATTTTAAAGGTTTCTAATGTGTTTTGTAAATAAACACTTTTTTGCGCTTCCATTGCAAACGCTGGCTGAATCCTACGAGATAGATCAAAAATATGTACTACAGTATTGTCCATCTTAAAAAGGTCCACAATAAAGCCTCAAATAGTATATGTCTATCTCTTAGGGATAACCCACAATAACCATTTTTATCCTTTCTTTTCATAAAAAATAATGGCTTATTTACTAAGTGATTTTAAGCAATACAACATTAACCCTTATCCAAATTATGTATCTCAAATACATTGTGCATGCATGTGATATAGATTGATATGGCCTTAGTATGATCATTGCACCCCTGCGAAGCCAGGGCGAGTCATTCAAATTTTCTGTCTATGGACGAAATTTTTGTTTTTTATTTATTTAGTTGATTTCTGTTTACCTATTTATTTTCAAACTGAAATATAAAACACAATTAGTTTATTATATGCGAAAAACTATTCATTGTGTACTTACCGTAAAATGGGGGTACTTTGACATTACGGGGTTACATTGATAACAACTATCAATTTAAAAACACTTATTTCTTGGTTTCTGAACATATCCGAACATTTTTTATGACGTTGGCAGCACTATATAGGCCCGTCATATCGAACATTAAAATCGTAAACTAACGGCTAGTTCTGGTTTTTAATATGTTGTTAGAACCACTACCAGTAGCGTAAATCCAAGTTTGCAGCTTCGAAAGACCTGTGCTAACTTTGCAGCACTCGAAAACTGCGAAATTATCGCACTTTTTTTGGTATATAATATACTCAATATTGTAAGCACGTACACGTTTTAAAGGAGATAAAAATTGCTACAATTTGACTTTAGATCTAGCTCTGTAGGTGAAATACTTACCGTGATCTCCAAAGATATACAAGTTTTTAAAAAAAAAATCGCCCCCTATATGGGGGAAAACACTCATTTTACGGGTAACATTATAGGAATATATATATTGTAGAAAATGTAATTAGCTTTAAATAAAAAAATACGTCAATAGGCCATATAGTTCACAAACAAATCTTAAAAATCCAATAAATGGGAAACTTCATTTTTCGCTAATTTGTTCTGTTTAGTTCTCACAATGCATGGTTTGAAGGTAGTTTGAAAGTAAAAACCATGTACATATTATCTACAAGAAATATAATTATATTTAAAAACTATTAATTTCTTTTTAAACGCTTCGTGGGTGGTTCATAAATATTGTGTTTCAGCGTGACAAATAGGCACATGATTGTCGACGTCAACGTCGGCGTTGTCGTTTTCTCTTTCTTCGGCAATTTTGAGCCCGGTGACGTTATGGCAAGAAACACCAGAACAAATTTTGCAGAGTGCCGAGCATTTGAGGCCTGCTTTTACGCAGGTACAGCCGCCTCCTTTACAGCCTTTCTCGCCATGATAAAAATTTCAGAAGAAGAGTTGGAATGAGCCCCTGTTCGGTCTTTTTCTATCCCCATTGAGTGGCATCTTTTTCCACCCCCAACCACTTCTGAACTTGGTGATAAGTTCGATAAGCGTGCAATGTTGCACCATCTTCTGTTGGAGGCCTCTCTCTTTCTACTGTCTTTCAGATGGTAGCTTCGATACGACCTTCAAATACATCAGCAGAGAGTGTTTTTCTCTCTATGGAAATGTATGGACAGACAACAAAAATAAACTGTCGACCACGTCAAGGCTGAACTACAAATTAAAATTAATTTTGACCAAAAATGCAGCGAATTTTATAACTACGTAGGTATCGCAAAACAAAAACTTGTTAAAATGCGCAAAATCGCAATACAGAGGGTAATTTTGCGACTTCTTTAAAAAATCAAATATAAGTTCAAGGAAGTACCTAATAAAAAAAATATTGGTGGGATAATTTTGAATTATTTCTTTTTAAATTCACAGTTTTCAGCCACTTTTTATGTCCAAAAAGGCGCGCAAGCTCACTCTCGCGCAAGCGACGCGAGCGGGGGAAGGCGGGTAGCAGGAGGGGGGCTCGCGCGGGTCGACCGTGCAATGCGCAAACAGTGACAACAATTTCAATTTGTGTAGGGAAAGTTTGGGACAAAAAAGTAAAAAAAAATTTTTTTTCTTCACAAATTTCAATTTGTGTAGGGATAAGTTTGTGACAAAAATGTAAAAACTTTACCTTTACTTCACAAATTGATTGTACTGCTGTTATAGAATGACCTGACAAAATTTGAAAAGGGGTCCAAAAATGACCCTGTATAAGTAAAGTTTTAAATTAAAAAATAAATTAATTTAATAATTTTAAATGTAAATTTATTATTGATTTTTATATTTTCTGATTAAAAAATATAAACCTATAGTTTTTTTCTTAGCATTTTGTATGTGGTATGTTGTGTCCCGCGTAATATACCCAAGTCCCGGATGTCAAGCTAGGTAATCCCGGAAATGCCTTTTTTGGAGTTGGCAAGCCTAGTCACGTCCCATGCCAGAAAAGGGCAGGTTGTGCCACACCCAGTGAAGGCGTGGAGAAACAACTCGAATCCTGGGGGGACTTCCAAATCTCCACGATTGAATGAGGTTGAGGAATATTGTTAGGAGCCTGAGTCACCTCTACCGCTTTTCTGGAAGTAGGTAAACATTTTTCACAGCCGAACCCAAACCATTGAGAAGGACAAGGAGGTCCACATCATGTCCAATAATGAGCACTGATTGAAAAGAGGTGCTCTTATCAAGTGCTACCTTGACGATGTGATAAACGAAAAAGCTTTTATACGAATTTTTCTGTTTGCAAACCAAAAAGTGCGAAAGTTGACGAAATAGGAAGTTTCCTATTTTTGGATTTTTAAGATTTGTGACTAAACTATATAGCCTACAGACGTTATTTTTTGCTTAAATTAAAGCTAATTACATTTTCTACAACATACACTTCAATGATTTTATCCGTAAAATGATTATTTTCCCCGATATCAGGGTCAAAACTTGACCAAATCTTAAAATTTCACTTTTTTTTTTTATTTGTAAAACCTTGGAGATCTGTATCTTGGTAAGTATTTAACCTACAGAATTAAGACCAAAGATTTGAGATTACTCAAATTGTAGCAATTTTTGTATTCTTTAAAAACGCGTAATTTATTTTTAACACTAGTTAAGGGCTTACAATATTGATATTGATATATACGCGAAACTTTCGCGGTTTTTCGAGTGCTGCAAAGTTAGCACAGGTCTTTCGAAGCTGCAAACTTGGATTTATGCTACTGGTAGTGGTCCTAACATAACAACATATAAAAAAACCAGAACTAGCCGTTAGTTTGCGATTTTAGCGATTTCTAGTATATGACTGGCCTAATACTGTGAAAAGCAATTTTATTTCTGCAAAGACTAATTGTATGTCTGCAAAGACTAATTGTGAGATACCTATATATTATATTTTAACCTTTGCATTTTGAAATTGTTACCTAAAAATATTTTTATTTTTAATAAAAAATACGTTGTTTTTTCATCTGTGTTATAAAACGAGTGAACACTGATTCTCATTAAGTTTTTTTATTAATCTGATAATTTCTGCGGACATATTGGTCATTTCTGTGCTTACGATTTTTTTGTTTTTGGCTTTTTTTGAATTAATTGTTGATTTTTGAGTTGTGTTTCTATATTTGTTGTATGAACCTAGTTAAAATTAATACATTGGTATAAAATGTACCTACAAAGTTTTTATTTTTCATGCTAGAATAGAATGTCCTATTATCATATTTCCATTATTATTGTTTGTTATATCTAAAAGTATACACTTTAAGGAATGGGAAGCACAAGGGTTTTTGTTGATTTTGTACCTATTTTAATGGTTTAAAAACAATCAGAGGTGTCTTTGATCAGAGGACGGGTTTACTTTGATCAATGATCAATGTGGGGTGACATTATTTTTATGATGAAAATTAAAGACTAAAAAAATAGACTGCTTCGTCATAACTGATTAAGATTTAGTTCTACCAATACTCTATTCAATAACCAATTCGTATCATTGATCAAAATAACCCCAATAATATGAATAGCTTTAGCGCAAAATCCTGCGGGCCGGTTTTTATTTTTTATTATTTATATTAAAGGGTTAAGCATAATAAAAAATCTTTCAAATCCCGTTATAAAATATACGGTGATTCTTTGATCACCCAAAAGTTTTCATTCAGCCTCAAAATCAGTTTAAAGTTGATCAGCTGATTTTTTTTCTTTGAATCGGATGGTTAAAAAATATTGTTTTCACTTTATCCTATAAATGTGTATAAACTGATACTTATTCTTATTTGAATTTCAAAAGTGATCAAAGTCCAGTCCCCCATCTTGCAGTACCTACTTATTTTAGTTTAAGTTCATAAGCAATAACAATAATCGTTTGCAAGAAATTACCTAGTACATTGTGTTGTGTTGTGTGTGACTTATTTGTTTCTTTTTTTACCCTTTAACATAGTCAATAAGTATGTATACTATTAAATAAAAATACCTACATAAATCAGTACAAAGAAACAAGCAAGCAAGTAAAATTTCGTCTGTAGACTGAAAATTTAACATTTAAATTATAATAAATTTGGTTGGACTGCAAAAACTGCCAGGTTGCGAACTTTAAGGGCATCATTTTAGATACTAGGAGAACTTACAAACTATATTAAACTAGTGACTCACTCTGGCGTCGTACGGGTGCAATGCTGATACTAAGGCTATATTAATCTACTTATATCACATGCATGCACAATGTATTTAAGGTACTTAATTGGATAAGGATTAATGTTGTATGGCATAAATCGCTTCGTAAATAAGCCATTATTTCTCATAAAAAGAAAGGATAAAAATGGTTATTGTGGGTTATCCCTAAGAGATAGACATATACTATTTGAGGCTTTATTGTGGACCATTTTTAGATGGACAATACTGTAGTATATATTTTTGATCTATCTCGTAGGATTCAGCCAGCGTTTGCAATGGAAGCGCAAAAAAAGTGTTTATTTACAAAACACATTAGAAACCTTTAAAATTATCAGTGTTTCTCTACTATATTTTGCAATTATTATACATGTAAATCTTAAGCTTGAATCACTCTATCTACCAAATAAAACCGCAACAAAATCCGTTGCGTAGTTTTAAAGATCTAAGCATATATAGGGACAGACAGCGGGAAGCGATTTTGTTTTATTCTATGTAGTTATTTGGTTGGACTGCAAAAACTGCCAGGTTGCGAACTGACAGACCAATTAATATTTAAAGAGGACCATTTTAGCTACTAGGAGAACTTGGTTTCATGCAGTAACTCGATGAGGTAAAATATCACCCCCATGCGGCCCCTAAAAATGGTTGGACTGCGGAACCCTCCAAGAATTCGCTCGGCAGACATAATTATTTAAACTCTACTAATAGAGACTAATAGCAACGAAAAGGTTTTGTTCAGTAACCACATGAGGTAAAATGATGGTCAAAAGTAGGTAGCACAGCTTTGCACCACCAAGGTTCCTCCAGGTTGAGCCCCGGCAGACCAACATTTTTCTTACCTATTTATTGTCTACTTTTCGTGGAAGGTGGTAATATCCAGTAACTCGATGGGGTAGGTAACCGTGCGATGGCCGCCCGGTCTATAACGTGGCACTAACTGTTTAAAATAAACTGTGATAAAAAAAAACAAGTTAACTTTTAGTGGAGCAACTGGTTGTCGATTGTCATATTGTCATGAAGTTTTTTTGAACTTTCGAAAGTGATTTCAGACTTTTACTTTTATCAGTGTCAATCAATACCTAAAAGCTTCGTGATTAATCACTTGGGTGGAAGCTAGAACTAATTATTTATTTGAGAGGAAAGAGAAATGTATTACCTGCAGTTTAAAACACTGTATGTATGTCCTAATAAAAATACGGAACTACGGTAGGACGGTAACTTCGTATTTTTAGAACATGAAAATAATAAAATAGAATGATGATTGACTCAATTAAGATTTATATCAAAGTTTCATTCATGAATCATACCGATTCCCGAATATAAATGGTTTCGATAAATATCAATTTCCCTAAATGATATTTTTTTCAGAAGGGGGCGATGGTCAACAATTTTGGGAGCCAGTGCTTTTGCATGAAAAAAATAACTATGTGGCAAGATTTTTTTACGGTTACATTATTTGAAAATTATGTGGTAAAATAAAGTACCTAGGGACTCCTGAACCTAAGCAAGTCATAATCAAGGATGGTTAAGAATAAGATAAAAGGTTTCTTAAGTGACTAGTTCATTCATTTACATTAAAGGAACGTAAAAAAAAAACCTATAAATAATATTTCCTACAGTGCTGTGCAGTTATAAAACAATAAGATTGTTGCATCAACCAATAACGCACAGCAGTAAATAACTGGATAAATAAAGTCATTTTATAATTGCTACAGTAAATTAGAAAAAAAAACTAAGTTGAGAATGCATTTCACGTCTTGAAAGTCGCGCAAGGCGAAACAGACCTTATATTGAACGGAATATAATAACAGAACTATTAGCTGTAGTATGCCAAGAACTCATTATTATACTACGAGTATGATGCAGTAATTTAGCAGTATCTATTATTTTAAATCGATGGAATAACCCTCCGATTTTCTACAAGGATGTTAGAAGGATTGCACAATATGACGTCACAATCACAAGAGCTATAAAAAATTCAAAGACGTCTTTTATATTCTCAACCTACGTTTTTTATATTACTTATAACAACGCGTTCCGGAAACTAAGCTAATACATTATACATTACTGGTGTTCAACAAAATAACAAATTAATAGTCTGAAAGGTTTACAATTAATTAACATGAAATTAGTAAAATAAGTACCTATCTATTCATTCAACGATCGACCAAACTGCTTGGGCAGACATTTTTAAGTTAACCCTTGATTAAGTATCATAAAATATCAAAGTTTACTACAAATCTCTTTAGGGGCGGCCAATGCCCAGCAGTGGGTGTGTTCGGTATGATCTTGTGGCAAATCTACTACATATTAATAACTACCAACCTAAATATTAATAACTAGCCTCCACCCGCGACTTCGTCCGCGTGGACAGTAGGTAGATAGAAAAATATGGGGACCAGTTTAAACTGATATCCTTAGTGTACGAAAGCTAGAACTACGGAAAGTTCAAGTTGTTCTCTGGTTCCACCCACTCAAATAGGATAAAAAATGGCTTAGATTTTAAGTTGGACCTCCAGCTACCAAACTCTGAAAAGTCGATTAAAATCCGTTCAGCTGTTTACATTTGGAAACATTTGGAATTTACAGTTTTTTTTTCTATTTCTACTATTAATTTTATACTTATTTCAACAAGATTTCTACAGAAAAATAACTAATTTTGGGTATACATTTTACTAGAAAACTATCAAGTATACATACTTCTGATACTACGATAGTACTAACTACAGTCTCAAAAGCTACAAAAGGAATAGGAAAGGAACCTCATGGAGAATGGTCGCATCATGGGCAACAAATGCTCCGGCTTATCTAAGTCCAGGCTAGTCACCTCATCGCCCCGACAGTAACACTTGTGCTCCATCGACATCTCTGCAGTTATCACTTGCCAATTTTATCTATATGTACAATTTGTAGACATTAATTCATGTTCTGGGGCTATTACATTCTCCAGTTAACATTATATTTTAGTCATTTTAATGTAACACTATTCCATTATACATGTAGTTTGCGCTGAATGGTTAAAATGATTTTTTTATCATATTAATTTAAAGAAACTCTTTATTGTAGGTATTAGATAATAGATATGAGCATTTCTCATATTTTTTGCCACAGTTTCAAAAATTTACAAAAATAAAAAAAATGTGTAAAATGCTGTTAGGTTGATGAAAGTAGGTAGTTTCTTTGTTTATTATTCTAATTTTAATAATAAATTTTAATTTAATTAACGGTTTTACGGAAAAATATCAAAAACTGAAAGACGGAAGACCGAAGGGTCTTATTTTGTTACTCCTAATTTAACAAAAATAGTGCATTTAGTTGCAAATATCTACGTTTTGAATGGTTTTTCTAAAATTATATGATCAATTAATTATTTATTATCCCAAAGAAAGATTAAGAAATGGATATTTATACATCAAAAACTTAAATATATTTTTATTTTGTTACCATGTACACAAAATTAAGTTTAATGTTTAATTGGAAGAAAAATAAACACATTTAAAAGATAAAAGCAATAAATTATTATGTTTCTTGTTTTACCTAGTTAAAAGGACCATTAAACGGTTATTTTACATCGATAAAGAGATTTTAAATGTAAATTTAAATGAGAAGATTTTTGGGACAGTAACAAAAAAGGAATCATCGGTAACAAAGGAGAAAATAAAAGGCCACGGGTGCACAGGGTTTAACAAACTGTATTTTTTTCATATTTTTTCTTTTTCTGTCATTTCTGATATTTTTATATTTATATTTTGACTCATTCATTCTTATGTTTTTTTCTTAACCTTTCTCTGTACCGTTTAATTTTTTCGGCCTGCTTTAGTGGCATTTCCTTAGGCTATTTGGATGTGTATCAATGTATTATAAATTTAGTATCAAAATAATATTATGAAATATTCCTGTAAAACAAAAAAATGGGCCAAGAAAACAATAACTATTCTAATGCAAACATAGCTTTATAATTTCCATTTTTGTAACTCACATTTCCGCTTATACGTTACCGCGGCAAAATAACAAAAAAGGAAGTAACGAACTAGTGCTTCTTTTTTCAATAATATTATTTTTAGAGATTAGAAGTGATCTTATATTTATTTAAAAACACCAAACTCTAGTGAATTTTACAAACTACAAGAAAATGACAAAAAAGTAGTGATATGGTATTGTAAACTTACCTTAAAATGGTAACAAAAGCTGGTTGTAAAATTTTATCAATATATTTGCGCGCCTACTTTCAAACGTTTATCCACACTGAAAAATGACAGCAGTATTAACATGGCTGCTTTAAATGACACCTATAGTGTTGCCAATTCGAAAAAAACACTGAAATGGGAGTTTAATAGTTTTTGACGGGTCTCAGAGTGGTAACAAAAACTGGAGTCAGTTTTTGGAACTCTTTCTGGGACAAGTTTTGAATTTAAATTTGACATCAAAAGTAATAACAGAATGTTTAATAACACAATAAAAATTAATTATCTATAACTACAATAAAGTTTAAAATTGAGATTTCCATATCAACTCTTTGAACTTTATCGAAATATTCGAGTTTCAAATATAACAGATGACAATGGGACACAGACATTTTCATGCAAACCCATCTTCTGTGGTTTACTTATTTATTTAAAAAAAAATTAAATACTTGGTTTAAATGTTTTATTTTAACATTTTATGTTAAATTTATTGATAAAAATGGTCTTAAACAAAACAGTATCTGCTTTAACCATTAATTATATTAATTAATCACTCGCAAAGTCATGGGACAACGCTGATTCGTCATTGGCAAAAAATATGAGAAATGCTCATATATTACCTATTATTATTTAGAAGGGGGGATGCCAGCGAAGCCGGACGGGTGATCGGTCACCGTGATTGGAACCATTTCACCTATTTCCCCAATGGATAATAGATATACTAACTACTCTTATGAGATATTGTTATAGAAATAAAATACTTTAGAGATATTGTAGGAACTTATTATGATAATTGTGTTGATAATAAAAAATCTGTAAAATCAATAATAATGCCTGCACTGTAATGCAAACAGTATTTTGCCTATAGACTGTGAAACAGGGGCCGTACCGGCTAACGAATCGATTATCGAAAGTCTGCCGGGTTTCAAATTAAAACAGATAAATCGAGCCCCAATTGGGCCAAAATGGCGAACCCCAATTCATGATGTCACACGAACATCGATATCTTCCAAATTACGTCAACAGAAAGTACAAGCCGAAATTCCTTACTTTGATTTTTCTGTTTTAAGTTGAAACTCAGCAGACTTTTCGATAATCGATGCGTTAGCCGGTACGGCCCCTGGACTGTGTAAATGGTAAAATAACTCTAGACATCACTTGCTCAACATTGTGCAATAGGAATCCATAGTTACATACAAATTAATGAATAAGTAGGTACCTACCTATTAAAAGTAAACTTATTCTTGGAGAATACAATGACATTTTGATGAGTCATACCTAATGATGAAACTTTACAATTGAATTTATCATTTGATCTAACACCTGTTCATATTCATGCTCATATTCATGCTCACCTGTTCATGTTCATATTCATGGGACATTGGGACACAACGCTTCAAACCAGGACAAGTCCCAGTTCAAAATTCAAATTAGCTTTATTCAAATAAACTTAATTATTAAGTACTTTTGAATCGTCTATATTTTACAGTGTACCGGGACGTATGGCAGCCCTATGTTAGAACCTGCTTCAATGAATTAATAGGTACATAGATTACTTAATTTTTATAAGTAAGCATGGTTCATAATCTGGTTTTGACCAAATCGTCAACATGCTATTCCCAGCACCAATCGACCATACCTTTCTGGAATTGGTTTTTTGGCTATATTCCCATTCATTTCACCATGGGATTCACTGCGAGGCCTTTTCCTATTTGCCTGGTCTTGCATCATTTACTGTACATACGTATTAGATATTGAAACAAAATGTATGTTTGAAAATATTAACTAGAAAAAAATTTAGAATACCTTCAACTGATGGATATTAATAATCGATGTGTGAGAATATTTCTACTAAAAGGTAGGTAGTGAAAACAAAAAGATAGAGAGGTAAACTGTAGTCTTGATTTGACTAGTTAAATTAACCACCGGGTTCTAGAATGGTTCTATTGACCTAACCATCCTTTCACTTAAACAATGAAAAGCCGAAACAGTATGTAAGACACTGATCAAAATAATATATGTAATGTTTCGTTTTGATATCAACACCGTTTCGAAGCCGCAAGTATAGAAATAGTTTTGTACTTACATGGAAAATGTGGTGAAATTACGGTTATTTAAACGGAGACCGCACAACACACGTTTACAAGAAGAACGTTAGCGTGAAAATGACATTTGATTTTTTGTTTTTCACCCATTTTGACACATGACATAGGGTCAGTGTTGCCAGATGAGCCAAATGAAAATGCGGTAGCTGTGCTCTAAAAACGGGGATTTTCGACAAATAAAGTGGAATTTCTTGTTTTAACATTTAAATCTATTTTTTAACACGTTTTTATTAGGTTGCTTTCTCATTTGTTTGTTTGTTTGTTTGTCCGCAAAGTTTGCGAACGATTTTAAACTAGCTTCCCGATGAGCTCGAGACTTGAAACTTTGAACATAGGTCAGAACTGGAATACAATGCAATATTATGGTGTCACTGAGCTGATCTGATGATGGAACTGGAAGAAGGCCACAGGAACTTAATGATGCAACCATACAACTCCATTGTGATAAGGCTTGTTAGAATCGTCTTGAGGAGAACTTTAATGGGAAATAAGGTCCAGGGTCTGATGATGAAGCTGGAAGGCCATGCCAAAGGAATTCAATATTGAAACCGTGCAATCCCATCGAGTTTGGGCTCATTTGAAACGTCTTGACGAGTACTTTGTTGGGAAAAAGTGTCCGAGGATCTGATGATGGAGCCGGAAGAAGGCCATAGGAACTCTATGATAAAACCACGCTACCCCATCGAGTTTGGGCTCGTTTGAATCGTCTTGACGAGTACTTTGTTGGGAAATAGTGTCCGAGGATCTGATGATGGAGCTGGAAGAAGGCCATAGGAAATCTTTAATAAAACCACGCTACCCCATCGAGTTTGAGATCGTTTGAATCGTCTTGACGAGTACTTTGTTGGGAAATAGTGTCTAGGGTCTGATGATGGAGCCGGAAGAAGACCATTGGAACTCGGTAATAAAACCATGCAACCCCATCGAGTTTGGGCTCGTTTGAATTGCCTTGACGAGGACTTTGTTGGGAAATAGTGTCCAGGGTCTGATGATGGAGCCGAAGGAAGGCCAATGGAACTCTATAATAAAACCATGCAACCTCATCGAGTTTGGGCTTGTTTGAATCATCTTGACGAGTTTTTTGTTGGGAAATATTTTCCAGGGTCTGATGATGGAGCCGGAAGAAGGGCACTGGGACTCTGTAATAAAACCATGCAACACCATCGAGTTTGGGCTCGTTTGAATCGTTTTGACGAGTGCTCCGATAGGAGATGGTATATTTTTAGTCTTAGCTCGTTAACTAAAAAGCGTAAAATAATAATTTACTGAAAAAAAATATTTTTTAAAAACACGTTTTTAAAACGGACTAAATTATTACAAAAAAATCGGACTAAAAATATTGAAACGGACAAGTAAAAACAAACTAAAAAGTAAAAAATAAATTCATCTGTAAATATTTATAACCCTAATAATAACCCATACCTACCTACAGAAATTTTAAACCAAAAAACGTGGGGCGCATGCTATAGACAATATCGATGATAAATTTTACAAAACGCGCCCCACGTTTTTAGGTTTAAAATTTTTTCTCTCTCGATTCGTGTGCTTATTAATTGTTTTTCACACAAAGACAAGGGAAAAAATCTTTCACACATGCGGTATAATCTCCATTCTGCTGTAACTTTTGTACATTTGTGAAGTCGAGGAGACTTTTTTTCACGCAATCGAAAATTATGAAACTTTTTTTCTATTAATAAGGTAGCTTATTCCTACGTCCTACCTATAAGAAATATTCGATTATTCGGACATTCCCCACTAACGGATCAAACTGAACGACTAAACGTACATTTTAATCTTCGACGTGCCGTGTAACCGCCAAAAAGGATTGGTTGTTGTAGTAGATTGGAAAAAAGCGGAACCGCGTAGGCTAAAAGTGGAAAGCGGATCCTTAGTCAAAAAGGCGGGGTAAAAAGTGGAAAAGCGGTACATCTGGCAACGCTGCATAGGGTGCATTCTGCTAGACCTGCTAGGTCATCGATTGCTCATTTTGCAGAATGCTTCATAAATCCGATTACTTTTTTTAGCTGGGTGCATTCCAGCAGGCTAATCGCTTACTATCCCCGTCAATTGGTAATGCGCTGGAACCTTGTCAAATTAACATACACATCAACGTCATCCGCAACTAAAAATTACAAAAAACAGTAAAATTCTAATAGGTAATTTAATATATTAATTATTGAATTCTTATTTTCAATAAGAAAGGGTCTAGGTATATGAAAAAAATAATTTTTTTTTTCGTTTTTGAGGTTAAAATCATGGCGCATTACCAATTGACGCGGATAGTATTTATCGATCGCGATAGAGTATATTTTAACCATAAGGCAAATTGCCACACGCATGGTAAATACTGTGATCTATCAGTATTTAATCAGAGACCTATTACATAAAAGAACCCTTACTAATATTATTATAAATGCGAAAGTCCGTTTGTTTGTTTGTTACGCCTTCACGTTGTAACTACTGGACCGATCATCATGAAATTTTGCGTACACGTTGTCAAGGGTGCAGAAAAGGATATAGAGTACGTTTCATCCAGAAAAAACGTACACTTCCCGAGGGATAGCAAAAAAACTGTCCACGCAGACGAAGTCGCGGGCGGCCGCTAGTGGTATAATAAATTACCATACTTGTTATTGAGGTAGAACTACCTATGTTTTTTATTTATTATGAAACATAATTCTACCTCAGTATGTACTACCTAACCTACTACTATGGTGAATTGGTCTTTTTGCATAAAATTTTATGAAATAGGCCCCTGATTAAATACTGATAGATCACAGTATTTACCATGCGTGTAGCCGTCGTCTAAAAAGTAACAAAATTTAACATTACTGTGGTAATCGATGACTTAGCGATTGATCTAGTGATTGGGCAACACCAGGCATATATGTTAGCAGAAATAAGTTGTTTGAATTATATGGTCAGAAAACAATTTCAAATGATCCCGAATTTCATGAATATGTAAGAAACTATTCAAAAATGTTTAATAAAGTATGTACTTTAGCAAAAGCAAAATGTATATCTACAATAATTCATCAGTCAGATAATAAAATAAGAGCCACTTGGAATATTATAAATAAAGAGACTGGGAAAACTAAAAATAATGACCGTGAATACTCAATAGTATCAGACAATAAAATTATTGAGTCAGATGAAGGAGTGGCAACAATTTTTCAAGATTTCTTTTCTAAAATACCTATTGCAACTACCAGTAATTTAAATTCATCTCCAAAAATTGCTGTCTCCCTCTTGGAATCATGTGTTGATAAGTGCAATAATGTATTTAAATTTAGACATATCAATAGTGATACCATTCTTAAAACATTTAATTCAATAAATATAAAAAAGACTGAAGATCTCTGGGGCATTTCAACTCACATAATTAAGTCTATAATAACTACTATTGCTCCCCATCTTGCTTTTATTTTCAATAAGTGTGTTGATGAAGGGATATTTCCAGACTTAATGAAATATAGTAAAATCATCCCTCTTTTTAAATCTGGGGACAAAAGCGATCCCGCTAACTTTAGACCCATTTCCATTTTGCCAGCACTAAGCAAAATTTTTGAAAAGATCATTTATGATCAATTATTAGCACATTTTCTTATCAACAAACTACTTCACGAGAAACAATTTGGTTTTACTCGTGGTAGATGCACAACTGATGCTGGAATTGCACTTCTCAAACACGTCTTTGAAGCATGGGAGAGTAAACAGGATGCAATTGGTATATTTTGTGATCTCTCTAAAGCATTTGATTGTGTCAGTCACAGTACTTTATTAGATAAATTGGAACATTATGGTGTATCAAAAAATGCAGTAAGCCTTATGCAATCGTATCTGTCGGCGAGAACCCAAAAAGTTGTTGTAAATAAAACAGAATCCTATGAAGCACCTATTACCATGGGCGTGCCGCAGGGATCGATATTGGGTCCATTGCTTTTTCTTATTTATATTAATGACCTTCCTTACTATACTAAAAACTTATGTGAAATAGTACTGTTTGCTGATGATACTTCTTTAATTTTTAAAGTTGATAGAGGATGTAACTGCAGTGACGATGTAAACAGCACTCTTTCCAAGGTGATGCATTGGTTTACTATTAATAATCTGAAGCTTAACTCTAGTAAAACTAAATGTGTCAAATTTTCACTTCCTAATGTGAGGCAGGTTCATATGACTATACATGTAAATGGCGAAGCAGTCGAATTTGTTGACTCAACAAAATTTTTAGGTATTACTATAGACTCGCGGTTGCAATGGGACCCTCATATCGATATCCTGTCTAGCAGACTTAGCTCTGCTGCCTTTGCAGTTAAGAAAATAAGGCTTCTGACCGACATTAAAACAGCAAGATTGGTTTACTTCAGTTATTTTCATAGTATTATGACCTACGGTTTGTTGTTGTGGGGCTCAGCTGCTAATATTAATAACATATTCATCTTACAAAAAAGGGCAGTGCGCGCTATATACAACTTACGGTCTAGAGATACTCTTCGTGACCTATTTAAAGAAATTAAAATATTAACGGTAGCTTCCCAATACATCTATGAAAATATAATGTATGTAAAGAAAAATTTAGATAGCTTTGTAAAAAATAGTAATGTTCATAAACTCAATACAAGAAACAAGAACAAACTTGCTGTTCCAAGGCGCAGACTGCATAAAACCGGAAGCTCTTTTTTGTGTAGATGTATTACCTTTTATAATAAGATACCAGAACAAGTCACAGAACTGCCCTTGGAAAAATTTAAAAATACTGTTAAATCCAATTTAATGAGTAAAGGTTATTACACTGTTGACGATTATTTGAAGGATAAAAAGGCATGGGCATAGCTTTTGTATTGTTAATTATTACTCTAATACCTCAGTATTGATTAGAAAAAGTCCGGGGTTCTTTCATAGGTCTAGATAAAAGTCCTTTAATTAAACTCGAATCGTGATTTTCTTTTCTAAGTATAAAATTGTGAGAAGTATCCTACCTACTTAAAAACGTACTTCTGGCTTCCTGACTCGACGACTTAATATGGGTAGCTTTAG
The DNA here is from genome assembly GCA_928269145.1 of Agriphila tristella. Classification (NCBI taxonomy): domain Eukaryota; kingdom Metazoa; phylum Arthropoda; class Insecta; order Lepidoptera; family Crambidae; genus Agriphila; species Agriphila tristella. The sequence continues at coordinate 61,295,101 of OV743429.1, read as the reverse complement.
TATGTCATGCTCACTTCAAACATTTCTGCGGTGGTGTCGTGTGAGGCGGGTCGTTACGTTCCCTCAAATATGGTTGAGCGAAGCGATGGCTGGTTCATGCGTCATGCTCGTGAACGGGTGCTGCCAGTGGGAATGGGTCTGCTTCTGTCTGCTTGTATTAAGGGCGTCGTATAACTCGTATATAAAAGATCTGTTTTATATTATCTGTATGTATGGCACTTCTTACTCAAAAAATATAATTCTTAATAGCTTACCTTGTTTTGATTTATTTAATTGCAATATTTTTACTTTCTATAGTCAGTAGTTTAGTGAAAGACCTATGAAAAGCTTTTGGATATAAATTTTCAATTCGATGCCTTAACATAGGTAGTCTTAGTATGTCATGCTATCTTTAATAATTTCTGCGGTGGTGTCGTATGAGGCGGGTCGTTACGTTCCCTCAAATATGGTTGAGCGAAGAGATGGCTGGTTCATGCGTCATGTTCGGGAACTGGTGCTGCCAGTGGGAATGGGTCTGCTTCTGACTACCTATCTTAATGCATATTGAATTGTATGTTTTTCTTTTATTTTTATTTATTGTAACAGCCTAGACTGAATAACAAGTTCAAACTTTGAATTTAGCTTAAAATCTGTAAATTGATTAAGAAATTTGAAACTCATTAAGAAATGAGCTAATTCAATAATCTTATTTATTTGTTAATCTTTGTTAATATAAAGTCTGGAAACGATATACATATTTGTAAATATCGTTCCATCTGATTGATAAAGCTGACAAGTTTTTTGCGCCCATTTTTCTTGTCAGTTAAAAGACGTCATAATGGGTGGTAGGGTAAAAGAATTGACGATTTAAAAATGCTTATTATGTGAGCTTATTTAAATAAAATATATTTCACTTTCACTTTCACTTTCTACTGGTATGCACCCATTGACAGCTGGCCGAAAAAAGTAAAGAGCCGTTTACACGGCGGGCTGATTATCTAATTAGAAACCGCCTAGCGACCGGTCGCAGTTCACAGATGAACGTAATACATTGCTACTTTTCTTTGGGGTAAAAAAAAACACACAAAAGAAAAGTAGCAATGTATGTCAAATGCAACCGGTCGCTAAATAGTTTCTTTTTAGATAATCAGGGTGCGGGTCAAGTTGACAAAATGAGCGGTTTTCTGACAACAGAGATTTTTAGTATAATTTTATGTCGACAGATGGCGTTACTTCAACTAAGTCGATTTTTTAAATATGATTTTCCACTAATGGTCATATTGGTCATATAAAAGATCTTCGTAACACGCCATCGGACAACCAACGCACAACGCAACAAACCACATACTCAACAAACGTATAATAAAAAAGTAATCACATTTCATATTTTTCATAAAAAGCTACCTACTAAGTACAACGACATCTAGTTCTATTTTATGAACTACTTTTTTTTCTTAAACTGCCTTTTGAAAACCGCTCATTGAGTTAACATTAAGATGTCGGTAATTTTTTTCGCGTGTAAGTAAACAGTTAAAATAAATTAAAAAATATTAAAAACACGACTGCCCTGCCAAAAACGAACTAAAAAGTTAAATAACAAGTGTCATTGCAGTCGGAGGACCTCTTTGATCAAAAGTTGTTCCATAAAATGGTCCCCCGACTGCAATGACACTTGTTATTTAACTTTTTAGTTCGTTTTTGGCAGGACAGTCGTGTTTTTAATATTTTTTAATTTATTTATTTTGTATAATATGTAAATATGACCTCTCATTGCGGCGATTATACCTAGGTAAAATTTAAGAACAAAATAAAACAATATCACATATTTTTTTCTTTGTTTGTTAAGGGTTTTATAAAAATGAGTGAGCCTTTTCTCTTTTGCAACATTTTGTCATAATGGGTGGTAGGGTAAAAGAATTGACGATTTAAAAATGCTTTTTCTGTGAGCTTATATAATGAAGCTTGAGTAAATATTTTTTTACCCTCATTTTCACTTTCAACATTATTTATACACTTCCGTAGTCTACAAACAATGTTTCCATTTTGTTAATGTTTGGTATTTATCAGTATTCAATAGAATTTTTCATGTCAGATAATTGTAGAATTTATGATCTAATGTATTTGTTAAAACTGCTAATTTATTGTCAGTTGAAATGTTAACAACTGTGTTATTTAGTTTAACAAGATTGCAAAGGACAATTGATTGAATCACAATGAAAGCTAAACACAAATTTATCATAAATTTTTATTAAAATCATTCCGCGTCGGGACCTTGTAGTGTGCAGTCACGTACTTGTGTTGACTCTACTTAAAAAAAAACTACCCTCAATGGCTTATAAAAAATGCCTAAGTTGCAAAAAGAATATTACGCAAAAATCGCCCGGTCTGGAGTGTAGCAGGTGTGAGTTAATAGTACATGCTAATTCTACATGCGCAAACTTATCCAACAAGCAGCTAAACACGATACGGAACACACCAGGATTAGAATGGAGCTGTGGAGAATGCTTAAAAAACATATCCCGCCGCTCATCATTTGTGATTCCGGAGGAAGACGCTGATGACGATGAATCTGAAACAAGCCAGCCATCATTGAATCCCAAAACCGATCACAGGAAGCTAATCCAAGATATAAGTCGGGAAATAAAGAAGACCCTGCGAGAAGAGATTGGAAACCTGGAATCTTCCTTAGAATTCTTAAGTGAGCAAATCAACAACATGGAAAAATCTGTCAAAAATCAAGATATCAAAATCCTAGATCTCGAAAATAAAAACTATGAGCTGCAATGCAAAAACAAAAATCTTGACCTCAGAGTTACCGCCCTGGAGCAACAATTGAAGCAAAACGAACAAAAAAGCCTTGCGACTTCCGTAGAAATAGCTGGTCTGCCTACAACTGCTGCGAAAAATATCGACAAAGCGGTGGAGATAGTGGCCGAAAAGCTCAACATGAACGTGCAGGAAGTCCAATCGTCCCAACAACTACCCGGCAAAAAAGAAAATCCTGGACCCATCCTGGTCGAGCTGAAGTCAAAAGAAGCCTGCAAAAAATGGACGGATGCTGCCAGGAAGGAACGCCTCACTATAGGATCCCTTGTTCCAAACGCAAGTCAAGACAGTGTTAATAATCCTGTGTATATCCGGCAAGCTCTTACTAAATACACGAAAACCCTATTGTATAATACTAAACATCAACTAAGCAACAAATTTCAGTTTATATGGTGCAAAGACGGAAAGGTATGTGTTAGAAAAACTCATGATAGCAAAATCTATTACATTAGAACCCTAGAAGATATTAACGTCGTTGAAAAGCGTATTTAATTTATATTAACTTTATTTCAAATTAACAGTACCTAACACCAAAAACATGGATAGTCAGCTGCAAATCACTGAATTGTACAACTGTTCAACACCTAACTCATTTATAAAACACATACCTCCACAAAATAATTTTAATTTATCTTGCATTCACATTAATATAAGATCATTAATAAAAAAATTTGATAAACTTCTCGAAATTATTCACAATTGTAATTTTCCATTGGATTTAATTGTAATTACGGAAGCGGGTATCTCTGATGATATTGTTCACTTGTATAATATACCAGGGTATAATTTATTCTCACGATTACGATATAGAAATAAAAAAGGTGGTGGCATTATTGTGTACGTAAAAAATCATTTAAAATTTACACCATATCACCAGAAATCCTTCACGTTTGAGTGTATAGTTGGTAATCTAAAGTTAACAAGTAACGAAAATGTAACTATATGTGCCGTGTATAGACCGCCTAAAACTAACAAAAACATATTTATCACAGAACTAAACCACCTCCTATCAAACTTTGACTCGAATCTTAACCTTCTTTTAATCGGAGACACAAATATTAATTTGAAATCTAATGATACATATATTCATACTTAAATGCACTAAGCGAGCGCGGATTGGCGTGTGGAATCACGGAATTCACAAGAATCGCATATAAACTAAAAATAATTACAAAATCATGTATTGACCACATCTTTGCGCGATTCCCCACGCTACATCCGTACTCGGCGGTGCTCGACATTGTACTGGCTGACCACCGCGCAATAATCCTTGCATGTACAAGTTCGACCGATAAAAAGTGCAACTCGCATGTACAGTGTTCCCAAAGTCATTATTAACCGTGATATTTTACATGACGAACTCCAAAAAGTAGATTGGTCACTCACAAATAATATGAATAGCCCTGATAATATTTTAAATTTCATTTATGATTCCTTTAACAAAGCAAGTTCGTTAGCGTCAACTACAAAATTAGAAAAACAAAGAAAGCACAATGTACTTACCAAATTGCCTTGGATCGATGGGAATGTTACACGACTTTGCGAAAAACGAAATAATTTGTATATATCTTGGATAAACGACCCAAATAACGCGAATTTAAAACTAGAATATAATAAAGTGCGAAACAAGTTACATAAAGTCATTGAATTTAAACGAAATAATTATTTTATGAACGAAATAAATAAAAATTTTAAAGATACAAAAAAAATATATGGAATCATTAATAAAATGCTGGGTCGTGTAACATTGTCCATTGATACCGCTATAATGAAAGCTTTCGAATCGCAGGGTCTGTCAAATAAGTGCATTGCTGAGAGTTTTGCGAATAGATTTCACAAGTTAATTCAGGGGGCCTACTCCCACCTTTTTTATAAGTAAGCTTATATCCAGCAAGCTTGTTTCAAGCTCTAAATGATATCACTCAAATTCGTACCACGACATCAAATAACAATCTTGTTTTGTGCTGGGAATGAACGAATGATATTGCTCGGAAAAAGCAAAGAAATTATGCTTTGTAAATAGTAAATGAGGTAAATAGTATACCATTTTATAAGAAATATGTACCTAGAATAAAACTTTATGTATAATAGTTTCCGCCCGCGACTTCGTCCGCGTGGATATTAGAGAAAATCATTTGGGAGCCTTCAACCAGGATCAGACCAGCCGTTTTTACGTGATTAGGCGGGTCCACACCAAGCGCACTGCCTCATGAGGCAAGACGTTTGCCGCGTTTGGCAAACCTCGCACGAAGCTACTCGCTTGGTATTAGTTATTCTGTGGCTTGGTGCCTAACCACGTTAAAATGGCTGGTCGGGTCCTGGCTGAAGGTTCCCAAATGATTTTCTCTTATATCTACGCGGACGAAGTCGCGGGCGGAAGCTAGTTTATTACAATAAACAGAAATGGGTCGAGAGATATAAATATCGCGTTCCCGTTTCTTTACCCTTTCCCATTCCCGTTTGGACCCGTCCCCGTTAGGTGCAGTACAGTTCCCCTTTGTGCTCGTTCCCGTTCCCAATCCTGTTCAGAATTGAATCCACATATGTCTCCTCTCCCTCTCACTCTCAATCTCCCTCTCCCATCCCCCTTCACGTCTATTTGGGCGACAATAAATTCCCATTTTGGGTATCAAAAATACTGAACATAGCGTACTGAAATACTAAGTGGGTGAAGGGCCGAGGACGACTACAGATTAGACATGGGCGCCGCGTTGAAAAATTGCGGCGGCGGCGAACTGGCAATTTTAGGTCGGCGGCGGCGCGGCGCCGGCGGCGTGGATTTTTTTTAAAGCTTACTCAACAGTATAGTTATAATGACTTCAATAGGCGTTACATCATACGTTTAACACTTTACGTTTATTAGAACTTTGGAAGATGCAGTAAAGCTCAAGACTTCGGACCAGAACCAAGTTTACACTATTTAAATACCTCGGATGTTAGTTTGTAAGGCTTTCAAGCGACCAAACAGTAACAAGGCAGCAGGGCATGGCGAAATCACAAAAAAAACTTTCGGAAACGAGCGGAATACTAATGCTTAAAGCCCTTCAGACAATTCCATCATTTGGGAAGAAATCATGAGGGTAAAAGGCCTAAGGCAACAGGCAACGAACTAAGATCTAAGGAAGCCTAACTCCTAACAAATATTGCATAAAAAATGGCACCTTCACATATTCTGTAACACAAAAGGTCGCAAACTCAACAATGAACTAGTAAAAACATACCTTATTACAATGCACGCATAATCGGCATTAGATTGTATTCTAACGCATATGACGTTTTTAATTGGCTGGGGTTTGAACGCAGATCAAACATGATTGGATATTTGACTCGCCTCGTGTCACTCATTCGGCCGTTGTCGTGCCTTTGTCATTGAGGCGAGGACGGTGTAACGTAGAATGCAGTCAGTACACCTAACCTACTACGGCGCGCTGGGCGGCATCATAAAATTGTTTTATGAAATTAGTACATTATTGTTTGTTAGATATAATGTTTGTTTTATTATGTAGACGGACGACTTGGTAAAGACCGCTCGAATACGCTTGATGCAAGTCGCCTGTAACTAGTCGCTCTAAAAAACTAAAGGAGACCTATGTCAGCAATGGACGTCTTTCGGCTGTGATGATTTTATTGTTATTTTATTTTATGAAAATTATAAAATGATGATGTTGATGAATGATGATCATATTATTTGTCACGAATTGGTAAGACATATGATTTCAAGAAGGACTAAAATTAGGCAAGCTATTGAAATAAAATAGGTATGCTTGATAAAAGACAATGTATTCTGTAAAGATTTTTTTTTCATAACATGTAAGTACATATTATGTAGATAATTATCACATTTGCGCGAGCAACACCTTAATACGTCTTTTAGAGGTGTGACTGATAAAGAACAACAGTATTAATACGTCACTTTATTTTTATTTTTTAATTGGCAATACAAAATTCTTATAGCGACACCTTTTTAACCGACTTCAAAAAAGGAGGAGGTTCTCAGTTTTTCGTAATGTATTTTTTATAGCAGCGTATTCCACCAAGTCAAAGTTTATTCTTGTCAAGATCTTTTTCAAATGCAGACTATTTTAACATGCTTATTGACCGGTGCGCAAATACCTAAACTAGCAATATGGGTGATGGGTGACGGTGTATTGGAAGAGGTGGACCAACTCCGTAGCCAGCGCGATCTCCAGATTTGACACCCCTTGATTTTTATTTGTGAGGTCATGTTTACAGTTGATGTTTAAAAACATTTGTGAGAGTGAATCCGTAATGCGTTTGCGAATAATAGCCACATTTGTACTAATTAAGTGGAATACAGGTGTGCTGCAAAGTGTTCGGGAAAATCTAGTGCACCGTTGCTAGGCATGTATTTCTATTGGTGGTGGAAATATAAAGTAGCATTTTCGCAGCAGATCTCATACATTGGGGTTCCAGCAGAATGATCCGCGGATCAAACTCCATATTTTCAGAGCTGCATAAAATCATAGTTTCTGGAAATTGTCATTACTTTGTGTTCTGATCTGACGGTCTTGACCTCATGACGTCACTACTTGTCGTGCCACTCTGCTGCTTTCGGTGTTGCAATGTGAGTTCTTCATTTTTTATTTATTCTATTTTAACCAGGGATTTTTACTCGTTAATCAAAGAGGATTGCGTGAATCGAATCTTTATAGGTACCTACCTAATCATCCCTTCACGGATTGGACAGCGTTTTTGTTACACCCTGTATAATAATAAAAAACAAGGAGATTACATCAGATTACTCGTTTTCTATGTATTGCATATTGCAGGACGCGCCATTTTTAGCATTACAAAATTTTGATTTAAATTTTCCTTTTTTTTGTTGTACTGAATTCCATGAGAGAGTTTTATTCTTGTTTAAAAATGTGTGATAGCAGTGAATGTGAAGATTTGACTATGCCCCACAAAGCGACTGAACACTTGTTGCATAATAACGACCATATTTTGTATGTATACGCTCATAGATATTTCTAAAAAACGAAAAATATGTTACTTTCCTATGTTATGTTATGTCTGTATAGTTTTGCTGCCTTCTTTTTGGTCTTTTTCACCACTTGACCACACATGACGTCATTTTAATCATTTTTCTAATTATTTTTTTGTGGTAACGCTAACGACTGTCGCCGAGCGCGTGGCAGACATTACTAAATCGTGCTTCACTAGTACTTTTTTAGCCCCGCCCACTCTGTGTTAGTTTGCGTGGTGCTATTTTTTGAGCGGAATTACACTTCCTTAGTATCTTAGTTCGTTGGCAACAGGTCAAGCGACTCTGTTGGTCATAAAGGGCAATAAATGGGCTCATAAAGGGCACTCATTAAGAACTATAGATCGCATTCCGTTCTACCGAAGCCATATTTACAATTTGATTACAAGGGTTATTATTACAAATCGTCTCACTTGCGGCTTTAACGACTTCCAAGTTTCAACTTCCAGCAGCTTCAACTTCCAACAGTTCCAAGTTACAGCCAACTTTTCTAAAAAAAGCCGAGTTTCGAAAAGCTTTGGCTATTGCATATTAGACAATACCCATATACCTAAGTTGCGGCAGGTTGTTCTTAGAGATTGATCGGAAAGATTAGTAAATCCCTCGCTTGCTCCCGAAAGCCAGCAGGCAATGCGTTTGGAAAGCACTACTGAGATATTTGAGCACAACAGTTTGCCGATGAAGGGTTTTTGTAGCTGAGACCTTGGAAGACCTGTACCTGCCTGCACAGGTTTCCGCTGACTTAGGGTCTTCCACGTGTGCCTGGACACACTTTGCCTTCCCAGACGGAAGGACGGACGGACGACTTGGCGGGCTTATCTGCTGTGGGTGTATAATTACGGTAGTTTACGCAATGGTCCCTGTCGTGGCGTCCAGCCTCTTTCGACTGACTAATGAGTCTAATGACTGACAGACCTATGACAGATGATGACAGGAATCATATGCTGGAGCAACGGATGGATGACGATCGAAAAACGGAACGGACGGAACTGGTCCTGAAGACTTGCTGAAGACGCCACGGACCGACCCGCAGACCGACGACTGTGTCGACGAAATAGTCTCCATGACTCCACCAGTTGGCAATGATGGTATGGCTTACACTATGGTGAGTCCCACTGACTCCCAGCCATCTCCTGTGGTCGGGACAATCTTAACACATTTTCCAGTCGTAAAAAAGGGTTAACGACCTAGGCTACCTACTTACAGAAGACTGGCGAGAATCTGCCACTTTGATCAGCGTTCAAAGACTATGAAAGCCTTTGCTTCGATCGAGGCCTTGGCTGTACTGCAGCTTCTCCAATGGTGCCAATACCAAAAACGAAGTGCTGTGTTGAGGAATACTTATATTAAAAAAAACTATGTCGGTTTAAATTCAAAAACAGCGTTCAAATCCCATACTATCGCAGGAAAGAGTGAGAAAAGGAGAGGTTATTTCTCCTAACTGGAAAGGAACAAACATACAGTGAAATACTTACTATATGCAACAGTTGCTTTAACCAGTTAGCAACAAAATTCGTGTGCGCGCGTATCGCCCCTGCACGAACTTAACCAATGTTGTGACGGCGGCGCAGCGTGTGAGCTATTTTAATCTTAGGAGTGTTGCCCATGGTACCTAACACGTCACCTTCTTCAGTTTGCCGATGATTAAGTTCTTGTGGCTGAGATCTTGGAAGACCGGAATACAACGCTTAAAATATGTCAGTTGTGCTTTCCAAGAAACTTCTCTTTATCAGATAATATTGGGAACACAACACTCGAAGTTAATGATTGATCATTATTACGTTATGTCGTTGTATAGGACTGACATAAGTAGTCCAGTTCAAGAAAAAAAGATCTTTGTGGAATACCTACAGCTTGTATTGGCAGCATTTGGTAAGCTACAAAAATAACGAGTCGCCAAAAACTGACATAAATGGTAAAACTTTCGCCGACAAATCTGTTTTGGCCACAAAATCCACGCCGCGCGGTAAAGGCGGCGGCGGCGGCGGCGCGCTTGTGGTTCAAGGCGGCGCCACGCCGGCGTGGCGCCCATGTCTACTACAGATATTGAAAATGGGTGACTTTAAAATACAAATTGGGTAACGGGTGACCAAATTACTATTTGGACGACAACCTTAGGGCACACAAAATATAAAAAATTTGGCATTTATTTTATTTTAAAAAGATGACTACTATCCTAACCGATATGACAACAAACAAACGAGAAAGCAGCCTAATAAAAACGTGTTAAAAATACCATGTTGGGCAGCTTAAATCAGTTATAATAGTTACCTACTTGGTATAATAGTTGCCCACTCAGTATTTTTGTCACCCATTTAGAGTTTTCTCTGCTAACTTAAATTATTTATCACTCATATGTAGTCGTCGGTTTTGAGTATTTTTGTAAGTTAGTCGCCCGTTTAGTTATTTTGTCGCCCAAAAAATAAACTGCTGTCCAGTTTAGTATTTAAGTATCCCATTTACAGTCGCCTTTAATTATTTCAAGTTACCCATTTAATTAATTCCCTTTTTCATGTCATCATTCATTTCTCATTCACTCAATCCGTACCATAAATCCGTACCACGAGCTGCCTTTTTGACAACTAGCAATCTTGTTTTACGTCAATTATGTCAAATCTAGCGATCTTTCAGCGATCTTAAAAAGGGTGTTTTCAGTGTTGCCAGACCGTGGGCAATTGCCCACGCCATGGGCAATTTTAGGATTTTTTTGAAAAAAGGGCAAAAAGAGCGAAAAGGTCTTGGAACCGGTAAAATATGGGCAATTTTGGAAATCACGGAACTCATTAACCAGAAATCACATAAAAACACCTGGCACAAATGACAAAAACACAAAATCACAGCTTAGGTTGGGTATCCATAGACGTTTCTTCCTATAGAACCATCTAGGAATGAAGCCCAGCACCTGCGTTTAAGATTTCGCAGATAAAAATAGTTTTACCGATGTAGATCGACTGGGCTACATTTTTTGCCAATTTTTTGAAAAATTTTGATCGACCATAGTCGCCCAGGCGTTTAAATGACTAAAGGGCGGGAGCTTACGGAAAATTAAGATTGTTCTAGGTAAAGTTTCACCATAATGAGTTGAAATTAAATAAAATGGAACTAAAATTTTTCAGTACAAAATTTAGTAAGTGTTGCCAATTTATTCGTGATTTTGACGTGTTTACATAGAAAGTGGCGCCCTCAATTTTTGTCAACTCTTTATGGTCAAGCTGTACAAACAGGGGCGTATTTACCCTAGGGTCCAAGGGGGCCATGACCCAGGGCGCCAGGCTGCGAGGGGCGGCGCGAACCGCCCCTTGCGAGCTTCGGGACACTTTTTGAAATTATTCGTGAGAAGGGTTACAATTATTTTTACAACAATTTAAATTACTTTTTATTAAAATTACAACGATTTTTTTTTTAATTTTTTTACATAGTAGATGAAACTAACTGTAAATGGCGCTGCGCGGCCGCTTTTTTTTAACGTTTTTACAATAGAGAAGCAAGACTACAAGATTAGTGGATGAAACTGACAAAAAATCGCGCTGCGCGGCTGATTTTTTTAATAAGTAGGTACTCATAGTCAGGCAAAATTACAAGATTAGTGCATAGAACTCACAAAAAAACGTGCTACGCGGCCGATATTTTTATTACTTATAGTCAGGCAAAATTACAAGATTAGTAGATAGAACTGACAAAAATCGCGCTGCGCGGCCGATTTTGTAATATTTATTTATTAGCCAGGCAAAATTACAAGATTAGTGGATGGAACTGACAAAAAATCTTTTTTTTACTGAAAATTTACAAAATTACAGGGCTTTTTAATGAAAATGATTAAAAATCGGGCTGTGCGGCATTTTTTTTTGTATACACAAGCATCCTCTTCCTCCCGCACGTAATGAAGGGTTGTGGCAATCGTTGTTTTAACCATTATGGGCGATTTTGTGTCGGAAAGGGCAGTTTTAACAACCTGTGTGGGCAAATGTGTTGATTGGGTCTGGCAACACTGGGTGTTTTTGTGCGACACAATCAACATGATTTAAAGTAAATGTTCCAAAAGTAGATTGTTCATAGTGAACAATATGCATAATTTACTCATATTTCATATTGAGTGAACTTTCTTTAAAATAAGACTTATAAAATAAGTTATCTTTTACAATTATTTTTAGATGACAAAAGAATGGTACGAAATCACGAAGATTTACTGTGAAGAAAAAGGCGTCGTATTTAACTACGCCCAGAATGTGATTTTTTTAACTTGATGATTATTTGTTCATCGGGTGATTTCATTTGTAGCAGAACCAGCTTGTTCATAACCTGTGCGACAATGGAGGCTTGTGATGAAAAATCTCAAATTCTACTGGTATTTTGTTCGTGAGTTTTCTTTCTGTGAGTGAGCTTGTGCTCTTATAAATCTACACAACTTCCTTTTAAAATAAAACAGTACATGTATTGTATTATTGCCTTTTTATTAATCATCTTCTAATGGGAACATATTACTAAGACAAGTTGTCCCTACTAAATAAACAAAATCAACATTAATTACAGCACGCCCACCTATGATAGTGCTAAGCTATGTTTAGGTAGGTACCCTAGATTTTTTTGACGTAGAACATGCACAAAACCAAACTACAAATTTTACAAAACCAATTTATAGAAATAAAGTCACGGCCCTTTTGCTAAGCCTAGCTATAGCTAGCGCAATGGTACAAAATAAATAAGAGCAAAGAAAATGATTACTTTATTACTTGATATGGGTATTTATTTATGATATTCACTTTTCAAAATGAAACATCTTTTCTATAAGTATCTAATAAAATTGTCACAGTATTGTTGTACAAAATTATCCTTTTTAAGTCGGAAGCTTATGGCGTTTATGGGTTTATCACTGTATGATTCTCTGGAAAACCTGCAAATAACCAAAAATAATGTAAGTAGGTAGTTAGATACTCTAACATAATTCAATCAAGCGGTTACGAGCACTTCAGTATAAAACGACTTATTTACACTAGGTACTTGCTTTTAAGACCATAAAACAATAAATATAATACTCCAATTTACTTACATGAACTTAAAAGACGTATTCAGCTCTTTGGAGTAGAATCCTATCCTGTTTACTGCAAAAGTATTAAATTGTCCACTTTTAAGATATCACGTGTGTGATTGATTTATCAATAAATTATTAATACGTGGTTATAAATTATATCAATCGAAGGATTATAGCTGTTTAGTGTTTAAGTAAATATATTTTTGATCACGAGACGAGTGACATATTTACGCATGGCATGACATAAGTAGGTAGGTATCTCTTTGTTTATGTCTATTGTTGAAACCACAGAATAAATAATCACAACATAGCGTATTTTTTCCTATATCTAAGCTAGGTATAGACAAATTATTAGTAAAATTATTCGTTCTTTCCCAGTACTTTGCGGGAATAATATAAGGTTATTATATTATCATAGTTTGTTTGACAGAAATGTCATGGTACGAATCTATGTAGAGCTCATATCAACATCGCTGGAAAAAAGATCGTTTTGAAAAAGGCTGGTTTAAACAAGCTGTTATTGCTTTGTCATTATAACACATTACATTTTGCATTAATAATTTTCATCATCAAGACTTCCTCATCACGAGCACAAGTAAGTCTTTGTTATACAAACAAACGGCCTCCACAGTGTGCGTCAAAAATCTTCTAAAATATTTTGTTGTTCAGTGTGAAAGTGTTGTATTTATAGTGTTCGTGTTCACTCTGATAATTTATTTAAAAATAATAATAAATTACGCTTTATTGCACACAAGTAGAAATATTACAGAAAAGGGGACAAAAATACAAAGAAAAAAGTATAGAAGAGGCGGTCTTATTGCCAATCAGCAATCTCTTCCAGGCAACCATTGGGTGTAAAATAAATGGAAAAAATGAAATATAGGGGAGTGGGTGCAATGATAAAAAAGGGAAGAACAAGTGTGTTGTATGAATACAAACAATAGTTATACCTAAAGATAAATGCAATTAAAATAAAGGAGAAAATAAAAAAATGGTCAATCAGAAGAAGAGGAAAGGAAATGCCTTCTAACTCTATCTCTAAAGGACTTGGGAGTCTGAGATTTATGTTTACACGGACAGTTGCCATCAGTATATCATAGCAGACAAGGTGACCAAATACTTCTGATCAGTTCAAAATGTCAATAAGTTCCATGCACTACAAGTTACCTTTACAAGTTCTGATGGTGACTGTGCGAACCAAATAAATATTCGTGAATGTTCGTGTTCATCATGCTCTTGTTCGTTCGTGTCTACACGCCTTAATAATTTTGATTCCATCCTGCCTGTCACTTTTATGATCGCCAAAGGATCGCTAGATTTGACGTATTAAAATGTATGCTTAGGGTTGCTAACAAGAATCTACTATGTTATTTTTCTTTTTCATGGGTAGTTACAAAATAAGTATCGAAAATACTTTATACTTAGATAGACTTACTTAGACGTATTAACGCTTACGATTATGGGAAGAATGTTGGGTATAAGAATGGGACGGATTTCTGTGAGCGTTAGAATGGCTGGTTGTCTGTATCGATTCACGTCAGGCTGGAGACCAAAAGTTGCTCCCTATATTTGCTACCATTTACGATTTACCAACAGTCAAATAATTGCTAAACTTTGAAACAAAATAAAGGGACTTCAAAATGACCAGCCATTCGGATATCAGGCATAAGAATAAATAAAACTTATTCTTATGTATCAGGATAGCCGGTCAAATCCCGGTTGTGTAAACTATTCAAATTCTGGGCACTCGTTGTCTACACCATTAACTCTAAAAGTTCATGTTATTATTTACTTGAGTAATTACTACCTGTATGCAGAACAAAGAAAATATGATTTGTGAGTTTATCCTTACTATACTTGGTATCGACTATGAGTTGACATTCTTATGACAACTTAGTTTCTTCCAGAAAAATATGTTATAGAACTTGTAAAAGATACCTAGTAACTTAGTTAAATTTGCGTTAAGTTGGCAACCTTAGATATTTTTTGACAAAGAGTGAACAAGTTAAAGATGATCGCAACAAAATTGCTAAGAAATTTGAGGTAGAAACAACCTTCTTTATAGGACGTCGTGGTACGAAAAGTCAATGTAAGACCTAAAAGACATTGCTATAAGAGCTCGTTGTAGGCCCCCAGGACATTATACCAAAATGTAATGAAAAACTGTGTAATTCCAGTGAAATTTGTAAGCCCACTGATTCTAGTATTTTGTTTAAAAAAGCTTCACGCAGTTCAATCCACAAAATATTAACTAAATCTTAATATATAAAATCGTAAACTGAATGACTGACTGACTGACTGACTGACTGACTGACTGACTGATCTATCAACGCACAGCCCAAACCGCTGGACCTAGAGACTTGAAATTTTGCACACAGATACTTTATACAGTGTAGGCATCCACTTAGGAAGGATTTTTGAAAATTCCATCCCTAAGGGGATGAAATAAGGGATGAAAGTTTGTATGAAAGTCCCTCAGTTTTCAAGCTAGAATCTTCAAATTTTGTGTTTAGGCTGACGATTGAAAATTAATAAATACGGGTCTCAGCGTTTTTCAAAATTCTACCCCCGAAGGGGTCAA
The DNA here is from genome assembly GCA_928269145.1 of Agriphila tristella. Lineage (NCBI taxonomy): Eukaryota > Metazoa > Arthropoda > Insecta > Lepidoptera > Crambidae > Agriphila > Agriphila tristella. The sequence goes on along the minus strand of OV743429.1, from coordinate 61,279,681 downwards.
AAGGGGGATGAAGTTGTGTATTAAAGAAAATCGTTCATTTTCGAAGTAAAAATCGCTAAATTTATAATTTAGGCTTATGGATAGAAATCTAAAGCAACGTATATTGTTTTTGTTAGGATTTCAACTCCAAAGGGGATGAAATGGGGGTGAAAAGGGTAAAAATAAACATAAAAACAGATATGGATGTCGTTATCGGGGTTTTGTGGAATGACGATTGCAAAAATGACATTTATTTTGAAGTCCAACCACGGTGGACATGATTTAACCCCTAAAGGGGTGAAAGGGGTGAAAATGGGGTCCAAATTTTGTATGGAAAAATAATATAAAATAGACATTACAACTTTAAACTTCGTAGGAGCACATATAAAAATAAATAGGCTAATATATATTTTGTTATTTTGAAAATCAACCCCTTAGGGGGTAAATGGGGTGAGTAAACATAAAAATCGATATAGATGTCGTTATTGGGGTTTTCTGGGATGACGATTGCAAAAATGACATTTATTTTGAAGTCCAACACGGTCGACATGATTTAACCCCTAAAGGGGTGAAAAAAATGGGGTCCAAATTTTGCATGGAAAAATAATATAAAATAGACATTACAACTTTAAACTTCGTAGGGGCACATCTAAAAATAAATAGGCAAATATATATTTTGTTATTTTGAAAATCAACCCCTAAGGGGGTAAATGCGGTGAGTAAACATAAAAATCGATATAGATGTCGTTATTGGGGTTTTCTGGGATGACGATTGCAAAAATTACATTTATTTTGAAGTCCAACACGGTGGACATGATTTAACCCCTAAAGGGGTAAAAATGGGGTTCAAATTTTGTATGGAAAAAGAATACAAAATCGAAATTACAACTTTAAAATTCGTAGGAGCACGTCTAAATATATATTTTGGGATTTTGAAAATCAACCCCTTAGAGGGTAAGTGGGGTGAGTAACATAAAAATCGATATGGATGTCGTTCTTGAGGTTTTATGGGATGGTGATTGCGAAAATGAGATTTATTTTGAAGTCCAACGCGATGGACATGACACATATGGACCTGGTGCTGGACATGCACATCCAGGGAACGGGAACGGGAACGGGAACGGGAACCGGAACGGGCACGGGCACGGGAACGGGAACGGAACGGAACGGACCGGAACGGAACGGAACGGAACGGAGCGGAACGGAACGGAACGGAACGGAACGGAACGGAACAGAACGGAACGGAACGGGAACGAGACGGTAACGGGAACTAGAACGGGACGAGTACGGGAACGGGAACGGAAGGGGTACGGGACGAGTAGGGGACGGGATCGGACGGGAACGGAACGGGAACGGAACGAAACGGGAATGAAACAGGAACGTAACGGGAACGGAACGGGAACGAAACAGGAACGAAACTGGAATGAAACGGGAATAGAACAGGATGGGAACGGGAACGGGAACAAGAACCGGACGGGAACAAGAACCGAACGGGAACAAGAACGGTAACGTAAGGCGTACGGGACGGTTAGGGGACGTTTACGGGACGAGAACGCAGCGGGAAAGGAACGGGAATGGGAACGGGAACGAAACGTGAACGGAACGGGAATATAACAGGACGGGAACGGGAACGAGAACAGGATGGGAACGGGACAGGAACGGGATGGGAACGGGAACGAAAACGGAAGGGGTACGGGACGGTTACGGGACGTTTACGGGACGGGAACGCAAACGGGACGGGAACGGAACGGGAACGGGGAACGGGGGCGGGAACGGGAAATGGAAGCCTTGTGCGAGGCCCGCCACACGCGGCAAATGTCTTGCCTCGCGAGGCAGCGCGCTTGATGGGGACTCGCCTAATCGCGTAAAAATGGCTCGCCGGATCCTGGTTGAAGGTTCCTTAAAAGGATTTCGTCTAATATCCACGCGGACGAAGTCGCGGGCAGAAGCTAGTTAAATTCTAAAAAAGCCCCTGGTCTGGATAAAATCAGATCATCTGATATTAAGCTTAATTGGGAAAAAGGTAGCAACAGCAATAGCAAATTTGATTAACCGTAGTGTTGAAAAGGGCATATATCCCGATGAACTAAAAAAGGGCTGCGTAAGACCTGTTTACAAAAAAGGCAAGCATAATGATTTTTCAAATTAGCGACCTATAACGCTACTCTCATCAATTGATAAAATAATTGAAAAATTCATATGTGAACAAATCCATAGTTTTTACAGAACACATGAAGTCCTTTCCCCAAATCAATTTGGTTTCCAAAAAGGAAAAAGTACGGCTGATCTCCTGTCAAAATTTACAGACAATGTCAACAAACAACTGAATGATAGAAAACATGTACTGGTACTATTTATAGACTTTTCGCGGGCTTTCGACACCCTTAATCATAAACACCTTATATCTAAGCTAGACAAATGCGGGATACGTGGGCCTCTATTGAAATGGTGCTACGATTACCTACAGCGCCGCTCCTATGTTGTCAAGATTGAGGACACCTGTAGTAGCCCCATCACGTCCACAGAAGGCACAGCCCAGGGCTCAGTGCTCGGACCACTGCATTTTTTATCATATGTAAATGATATGAGCAGTTGTGTTAAATACACAACCTGCTACCAATTCGCAGACGACACCTGTCTTGTGGCTGTCGATAAGGACCCTTTAAAGGCTCGTGAATTGCTACAACGTGACTTCGACTCACTAACAAAATGGTGCCATGACGCTGGCTTAGTGCTGAACCCTGATAAAACAAACTTAGTACACATTAAGTCCCCATACATTAAGTTTGACCGATCTATTGAAATAAGAGCTCACAATCACACATGCCTACATAGTAATAATTCTAGTACATGCGGATGTCCGCTGATAAAAAACGTCGAGTCACAAAAATACCTAGGCTTAAATATCGAAAGCAAGTTTCACTGGTAAAAGGAATTAAAATAAAACGTCATGCGCAATTAAAAGTTCTAGTTTTAATTGTATCTCTGTATAATTATTTTTGGTATTTAACAAGAATTCCAAGCATACAATTACTCGATATCATGGGAAAGTACTACTATTACCAGTTTAAACAGTATTCAATACAATAATACACTGATACCTGACCTTAAGCAGTGGTATCTCTCCAGCAGGAATAGCGTATCGCGACAAATTCATCAAAGTCATCTGGTATTACGACTTTATTTAACAACTCTATTGAAAACACTTATTTCACCGTTCAACCTTTCACTGTGACGACTTGAGCACGACTGAGCGCGTCTCCACCCCGTCACCGCATATTTAAACGTTATGCGTGGCGTGGTAGGGGCGAGCGTGGCGTGGTAGGGGCGACTGCAGTCACTCGATTACTACAACTACCGTTTAAGTACTTTTAATGGAATAAACACACAAATTTAGTTGTACTACATGGTTCATCACGAATAATAATTAAAGTAATTTATACAGTAACCTTACAGTCGGCCATCCTGCTAGAGCGAGTCCCATCGCGTAAAACAATATATTTTATAACTCTGAGTACATCCATTCAATTAGTCATAAAATATTATTATTAAATAAAAACATCATTTTATTAGAAGAAAAATAGCAGCCTTCCAACAAAATATTTCGCATTTTTGCGAAAGTCATAATTATTATTTAATTACATTACAAATACTTATTGCATGACACAAAACGTAATTACGTTTTTATTTATACATAAGTAGGTATTCAGAAAACATCCCGTTAGAGAAAGGGTATGTATATAAAGTGACATTTATTTGTCTACAATTAACGTAATTAGATTACTTAACTTAATTTAATTAACATTAAAATTTTACAATTCAATTCAACTCTGTTTACATCAATAAAAATATAGTCGTATGGCATTTCATCCGAGCACGTTATAAACACGAGCAATAGCTTGTTTAACGATAGATTAATATAATTACAAAATACTTTAGAAATTAAAAATGGATGTATACCTTAAATAAATTGCTAAGGGGTTAATATTTCATTGCACCGAATTATAAAGATTGCAAACTTAGAAATATTTTTTTTTTTATCATTAGCTATTGCAACTTATTTTATTTACTTAAGTCTTAGAATCATTAACGTGTAAGCATTTCAATATTTGTCTTACTAACTTAGTTTAGAAAAATACCTACCAACAACAAAAAGTCATCAAAACGCTATAAAAGGCTCATCATTAAAATAGAAAATTGAAGTAATCGTTTCTGTAAATATGTATATATATATTACTAAATACTAAATTGAATGTAATATCTTTCTCATACCATTTGTAATGCTTGAAATACTTTTATAATTTTTATACCATATTAATTAAAAAATCACGCGCGGCGACGCTATGGCTATGGGCAGCATTAATTGCATGGATTAGACGTTTCAATAAAAATTTGCCCTGAGATAACTTTGGGGTGCACCCAGTGCTTCAATTAGTGTAACACAGTGACAGAAAAAGCATATTTCAGTGACACATGTCATAAACTATTATGATATCCAATAATTTAATCATCAATTTGCAAAAAGTTTTCTTTCTTTTAAGTAGTTATTGTACCTACATAACACTTGTACTATTATGTATTTCGTGACACAACTCAGTAAGAGTAAAATTTGTTACTTCTTGAACTAATAAAAAAATAGCATTCTACATTACAGCAAGGTAAAAAAACTTTTTATTTTATTTACAAAGTATTCTGAAGGTCTTTTAAATTAGTAATGGTTTTAAATTTACCCTTACTAATTTAACCAGGTTAACCTTTTGTTTAGTTATATACATTAGCATACTTCCCTATATAATGGATATGTAAATGTAATATGTACTAAAGAGGAGTTTAGATATCGTAGAAGTGACTCCAATATACACACAGTACGTTATGTGGAGGTACCTTCCTCGAATATAACTGCACATTTTAAAAACTCGATCAGAAGAAACACTAAGTAATAAATGATTTTAGTAATCAGTATTTTGGTAATCTTACTTCCCATAGCGGGCACACAGAGTCCAAATACAAATCATATTATGTATTATCAATCCATGTACAAAAGTAATTAGCTATAATCCCACAGAAGCACCACCCTTACTATCTATCTGGTTTAAGTTTTATTTCCAGTACCTACGGTGCCCAATATAATGTGTTCTAAAAGCAGATTGAATTGTCCTACTAAGTAAGTAGTTACTTCATTCTATCGCGACCCTCAGTCATGAGGAAAAGGATTTTTTTTCTTATTAATATTATTTCATTTTAATGAGGAGCACTGTCATCACCAGGACCGTGCGTTAATCTACAGAATTACTTAATTGTTTTGTGAAAAGTTTCACCTAGTTTATGCATCGCCTTGAATTTCTCAAATAGAAAAGGCAGGGTAAATTACCCAATTATTGGTATTTAGAGTAACAAACCGAAACAATAAATTTTGCCTATTGATTTTAGTAGCTCTATTTGAAATAAATATAGTGGGTGTTACACGCAACGCAATACACAATACGGATTCTCTCTTTTTTTTTGTATTTTGTATGTATGTCGTTTTTTAAGCTATTACCACCACACATACACCATCATATTATGTATAAATAAATAGACCCATAGTCCATTCATTGGTACCCTTCAACCTATTATTGGCATGTACCGATCAAATTACTGGTACACCTTACGCCAATAATAATTTAATAGGCAACAGTTAATAAAATTATAGGTATTATTCTCAGTACCTTTATTAAAATATTGGCATGCTTTCACCAAGTACTGGTACAACTTAGAAGTTTTATTTTCGACTATTGGAATAGGGCCAATTTTTTGAAGCCTTATAGAATACTTCATTATTATTTATGAATTATTTAATTTCAAATTTGTCCTGAATACTAACATAGGATTTAAGTTAATTGTTACTAACAAAATGGATTGTAATATCTGAATTATGAAATAAATTATTATTATTATTTCCATTATTTGATTAAAAAAATACATTAAATGATCATTGAAAATAAGGTTCTAATTTCTCATTAAATATTAAGATAATATGCCAAAACATTATAATTGAGTTTTTTTCCATAATTAGGTAACACAGTTTATCGAATAATATTCTTGTTTTTTATGTTAAGTTTAGAGTGCCAACAAATATAAGGGTGTAATAACAGGTCAAGTCACCCCTACATGATTGACGTGAGAAAATTATGTTAAAATTGTAATAATGCGGTATCGGAGATAAAATTCAATGAATACGAAAATAATTATTTTGTCTACATACATACATACATACACTCACGCCTGTTTCCCATGGGGGTAGGCAGAGACTATGGATCGCCACCTGCTACGATCCTTGCACACTTCTTTCGCTTCATTCATATCCATCACTCTTTTCATACATGCCCTGCGGTTTTTGTCACTGCGTACACCAGCCTTTTTTATAATAACCTCTATTTGGTCCGCGTAGGTTTTTCTGGGACGCCCTCGTGCAATCGTTCCTTCCACATTCGCACAGTATATCTCTTTCGTGATTCGCCTTTCATTCATCCTCTCTAAGTGACCAAACCACTGGAGCATTCCTTTCTCAATTCTTGTCACTATATCATCTTTCAGACCACACCTTTTGCGAATCACCTCATTGCTCACTCTATCACTCAGTTTTACTCCGCATATTTTCCTCAACGATCGCATCTCTACCGCATTTATTCTGCTTTCATTCTTCTTCTGCCATACCCAAGATTCACTTCCATACATCAGTGTCGGTACCAGCACTCCGTTATGAATAGCCATTCGCGCCTTTGCAGAAACGGTTTGGCTACTCATAACCGAGTGTATAGCACCACTCACCGAATTTCCTTTCTTCACTCGTCTTTCTATGTCTTCCTCACTCTTTCCGTCCCTTGTGAACAAACTCCCCAAGTATACAAACTCACGGACTTGTTCCACTTTTTCGCCACCTAACATTACCGTACAGTCAGTCATTTCTTCATCTCTCTCAAACACCATCACTTTAGTCTTAGTTACATTCACTTTCATCCCTTTTCTCACAAAATCTTCATTCATAACCGACATCATTTCCTGCAACTCTTGCGCAGAAGACGCAAGTATAACTTGGTCGTCAGCGTAGAGAAGGCACTTGATTTGAGTCCCATTCATCACAACCCCACAGTCACGTTCTTTCAGACCTTTCATACAACTGTCCAAAAACAGATTAAAGAGCCATGGTGACGCAACACATCCCTGTCTGACACCCCTAGAGATGCCAAACCAGTCAGTGTATACGCCGTCAATCCTGACGCATGCACGGGAATCCTCATAGAGAGATTTCAGTGCATGAATCAGTCTGCTCTCCAATCCGTATTCGGACAACACCTTCCATAGCTCATTCCTGTCAACTCGATCGTAGGCCTTCTCCAGGTCCACAAAGGCACAGTAAACCTTTTTGTGCTTAGCCAGGTGTTTTTCGGTTAAGCACCTCAAGGAGAAGACCTGATCCGTGCATCCCATTCCCTTTCTGAATCCCGCTTGCACATCCCAAATACTCTGATCAGTTTTTTGCATCACTCTTTCAATCAGTACCTTTGCATACAATTTACTGACAATGCTGAGAAGACTGATCCCGCGGTAGTTTTTAGCATCCTGCCGTGACCCTTTCCCTTTGTACAGCGGCACGACCACGGCTTTACGCCAATCTTCCGGCACTTTGCCACTGTTCCAACATTTATTAAAGATCAGGCACAGCCAGGACGCAACCAGCTCTTTCCCACCTCTCAGCATTTCAACAGTAATTCTGTCATATCCTGCTGCTTTCCCTTTTTTCATGCTCTTCATTGCACTAATAATCTCATCCATATATATATCTCTTTCATCCACTTCTGTCTCTTCCTCGTCTTCCACCCTTTTATCCGAGGCTTCTAGCATAGAGCCATCCGCCTCAAACAAACTCTCAAAATATTTCATCCACTCCTGTAGTACACCTTTTTCATCTGTCACTAGCTCACCTTTTTCATCTCTTATCACATTCATTTTAGACTTATGTGATCCACTTCGAGACGTTTTCACTTGTTTCCAAAACAATTTTATATTGTCTCGAAAGTTATCACAGAGTTTGAAGTCACACTTTTCTTTCATCTTTCTCTTTTTTTCGTCTACTTTTTCTTTCACTACTTTCTTAATCCTTTTAAACTCCCTTGCAACTGTATCAACATCCTCTTCTGTAACACTTGCATTCACTCTTTTACTGGCTTTGATGGCCAACAGATCCTGCCATACTTTTTTCTTTTCATTCACTATCTGTCTTACCTCACTATCCCACCAGTTTATTGGGGGAGCATTCTTCCTTTTACTCACTCCACATATTTCCTCAGCTGTTTCAGTCACACCTTTTTTAAACTTTTCCCAAACTTCCTCAAGCTTGCCATCTTTCACTTCAGCCACATTTCCCAATCGTTCTTTCAATTTGCACAAATATGTCTTTTGCACTTCCACTTCATCCAGGTTCTCAACTTTTACTCTAGTCAGCTCCGTTGTTGACACTGTGGGACGATGACGCCAACTTTTGAACAGACCACTAACCCGAGACACTACAAGAAAGTGGTCTGTTCCAATGTTACTACCCCTAAAGACCCTGGTGTCTACAACTCTGCCCTTCAGTCTTTCATCAACAATCACAAAATCGATCATACTCTTCTTTTCCCCTCTCTGCCAAGTGTACATATGAATTTCCTTGTGGTCAAACATGGTGTTCGTTACCACAAGATTCTTTTCTAAACATACCTCAATCAAACTCCTGCCATTATCATTTACTCTTTTGTCTCCATATATTCCTAAAACTCCCTCACATCCCTCTCTTCTCACACCTACCCATCCGTTAAAATCTCCAAGCATAACTATCCTTTCATTATCTTTGCATTAATTCAAGATGTCTTCCACACTTTTCCAGAAATCCTCCTTTTCCGTTGCTGACTTGGATATATCGGGAGCATACACGCCAATGACGCGTATCCGAAGTAATCCTACTTTGAGTCTAACCCAGAGAAGTCTGGGACTAACACACTCGTACTCAGTCATGCATTCTATCATCCTTTCCGACAGCAGGAGTCCCACGCCCATACTCGCGTGCTCATTTTCGGCAACGCCCGACCACAGAACTTTAAACGGGCCATGTTCTGAGACTCCTTTGCCCTTTCTTTTCGTCTCGTTCACGCATAAAACATCCAACTTCTTTTCTTTCATAATCAAACACACCTCATCCATTTTCTCCTCCATCGCTCCACATACATTCAGCGTAGCAAAACGGGTCTCCGATGCCCGCTTTATTTTGTCTAGAAATTGTAATATTGTAATCCCGTCTAAGTTGCTACGGGTGAGCCGATTTTTTCTAATATTTTTCATTATTTATTCATCTTAATAGAAATTGTATCATTTACGAAATTTCATTTCATTTTTTTCATTTTAAAATTCTTTATTTCATATTATAAACAATATTGTAACAAGTACTAAGATAATACATGTTTATTGATTAATTTAAAGATACTTCATTAGGCTTAACTTACCACCTACGAATGCTTTAGAAATATGTTATTCCACTTTAGTTTTATTATCTTGAAATATTAACACACAGTATTTAAATGGCACTATTCGCAGACAAAAAAAATTATACAAAACATTTTTAAGTGATTTGCTTATTGCATATCAGATTACGAAATAAAAAGCACAATAGTTTTGTTTTTCAATAATATTTGTAGGAATGTGAAGGAAGATTTAGAATTAATATTAAGTATAGTAAAATTACTGTTGCATTATTGTGTATTATGAATATAGTTTTATCTTAAGATTTATATGTAATTATTTCTTTTATTTATTGTTTGTTAAATTTTTTTTTTCTTATCAAATTGGATCAATAATTGTTATCTGAAATAAATGAATTTTATTATTTTTCTTTTACTACCGGTAAACTTCAGTAGAGTAGGTTATTGCTCACCATGGCCATTTAAAAATATATACGCTCAATACACCATTATAAATGGCATCACATTCTATGTCTTACTAATTACTCATTAAATGACTTGGCAACAGATGCATGAGCTGATCATAGTGTAGTAAAATTAATAAGAATAATATTTGAAATTGAATTACTAGTTTATTAAAAGAACGGTAGGTATAGCCATAATTGGCAATAATACATGGCTGGACTCATTGGACTCAATTAGTTGCATTGCAGTAAATACATTTAAAGAGGATTTACATTCAGCATACTTAATTATTTGCTCTTTATTGTACTCACAAAAGAGTTGCAGAGGAGTTATTAATTAAATCATTGTAAGGAGAACTGGATTTATCTTTCAGATAGCTTTCTTGCAGGTTCCAGCAAACCCAGGACATGTTAGGGATTTTTCAAGTATGGATAAGTTATGTACTGCAAATATCTAGAGTACTTATGTTTATATTGGTTTTAGTGTGCGTTCGTCGCATCTATATCTATCATTTTAACTAAGAAAAATAATATAAACAAAACAGTAAAATAATACTTATAACGATGATAAAACATTCTGATGATTTAGATTTAATAGAAATGATTATAATAATTATAATCTAGAAAACTTGAAAATTATAATCTAAAAAATTACCTTACGGATGTTCGCAATAATTTTACTTGCTTGTCAAACAATATGGCTAAGAACAGTTATTAAAAAATAAATTTAAGTGGAACAAAATTAAGAGAACTTGCTTGAGTTGCATGTTCAAAAACCAAATACATAAACAGTTTTTTTTCACGCTACATACTTAATGTAGTAGTATGTAGCGTATAGTAGCGTGTAGTATTTAGACTATGTACATCTAACATAGCAAAACGTTTAAATAATATAAACAGGTGGGTTATTAATTAAGATAAAGATTGCTATCAGATTCAAGCCTCGTACGTACTAAAGTCAACCCTAGTCTAAATGTTTTTATTACTTAGTTAGGTATTTACTTCTTACAACAGACAATTATAATTGCATTCACTTGATAATGCTCTGATAAATTTTGAAAAATAAGATATTGAGAAGCAAGCTTCATGTCCAAGAAAAGTTATAGTCTACCTAAGACTTTCTTTATCCTCGAATTATTTATATTATTCTCTTTAAGCATTTGCGTAAATTATACACACTTTTTCTTTATTTAATAATCAATAAAACTAACTTAAATTAATGTTATCAACTCAATATATTGCAATTCTTTTCAAATAAGTATATTCATCGATGAAGTCTGTCTCAAGCCTAAGTTATGACTCTTGATATCGTATAAACCAGCACGAATGCTTACGACTGTAGCTGACTTTCAAGCGCCCGCTTCCTTACTCAAGATATTGCCGTCTGAATATTTTACTAGTTGTTACTACGGACGCCTTACGCTCTCACAGCTGCGTCTTAAATTGTACAATTTTGAACAAAGATTACACAGTATTACTTAATTTATCGATCCCAAAATGTATGAATAATATAAATATGATAACCAATAATAGACCTATAGTCTCGGAACATAATATAAAAAACGTAGCTAGCTTTCTAGTTATTCTTAATAACAGTTTTTTTTTAATAAGAAATAGTTTATTTGTTATTAATTAAAAATGTGATAATGCCAATAATTTCGATAATTCTTACTATGAAAATTCCTTCTAGCGTTGTGCGGCCTCTCAAGGATGATGCCTTACGTTCTCACAGCTGTATCTTAAAATATATAAACAGCTTATATACGACACACCGAGCGCTTGCGGCTTTGCCCGACTATGTCAGGCTCCCTTCCGCTCCCTCACTCGTGTCGCAAAATATTACGATTCGAAATTGCGTTTGACGCTTTACGCCCTCATAGCTGCGTCTTAATTATATAAACAGAGAAAGTAAATAAGACATACCGAGCACTTGCGGCTTTGCCCGACTATGTCAGGCTCCCTTCCGCTCCCTCACTCGTGTCACTATTACAATTTGAAATTTCGTGTAACCACGTAGTGGACGCTCAACAGCATCAGTTGGAGTCAAAATTGTTGCTATGAATCTTGCACTCAACTTCCAATTTGCGATATGCATTTTTCATTGCTGAAACTTGCACAAAATTTTATGTAATTAATCACTATTAGTCACCCAATAAATTTAGAATGGTCTTATCATATTTAATTAATTGGGCAACTGAATTGTTAAATATGATTGTTGGTACAGAATCCGTAATCTATGCTCAATATGTTACGTGACACGTGATCTTATTTGTATTCAATGTAAAAAGACAACAGGGATGGGAAAATGCTAAATTGATCTTAAAAGAACAGTTATTTTCCAACTTTAACTGTAATATTGGTAATATTAGTATTATATCAGTATCAACAAAACGTTTCATGAAAACTAAACCTGTATTAGAGAAAACTATCTTAGAGAGAGAGAGTGAAAAAAAAATGCTACGTAATCCGCCTCTGAGCACTAGAGTGAATAGTTATAGATGATTAGCACAAAAACAAAAAAACTTAAGGGTTTTAATGATTTCTATAAATAATTTCTCCCTCTAGTTATCATCATAGTATGCTTACGTGGAATTCTCCTTTTTATTTATTTTGTGCGGGCAGGATAAGCGAGAATTCTAAGGAAATCTCGTTTATCTCACTTCTGAAGTTAAAAGGAATTAAAATAAAACGTCATGAGCAATTAAAAGTTCTAGTTTTAATTGTATCTCTGTATAATTATTTTTGGTATTTAACAAGAATTCCAAGCATACAATTACTCGATATCATGGGAAAGTACTACTATTACCAGTTTAAACAGTATTCAATACAATAATACACTGATACCTGACCTTAAGCAGTGGTATCTCTCCAGCAGGAATAGCGTATCGCGACAAATTCATCAAAGTCATCTGGTATTACGACTTTATTTAACAACTCTATTGAAAACACTTATTTCACCGTTCAACCTTTCACTGTGACGACTTGAGCACGACTGAGCGCGTCTCCACCCCGTCACCGCATATTTAAACGTTATGCGTGGCGTGGTAGGGGCGAGCGTGGCGTGGTAGGGGCGACTGCAGTCACTCGATTACTACAACTACCGTTTAAGTACTTTTAATGGAATAAACACACAAATTTAGTTGTACTACATGGTTCATCACGAATAATAATTAAAGTAATTTATACAGTAACCTTACACTGGAATATACACATAGAACATGTCTGTAATAAATTGCGACAATTTCTAGCAAATATTGTAATACTTAATAGACGCATTCCTTTTAAAGTTAAGCTCATGCTGTACAATTCATTGGCGGAATCTTACATTCAATATGGTTATTGTTGCTACGGACGAACTTACAATAGTTATATCCAACATATATATAAACTACAATTAAAAATTTTAAAGACTATAGTTTCACCAAAAATTAAGTCAAAATACCATAACAATGAAATGGGCCTCTTTAAGCACTGTGGAGTATTGCCAATTTATTCTCGCATAAAATTCACAATTCTGAATAAATATTTTTTTGATAGTGATATCGTCAGGAAAAAGGAACACTCCGTATACACGCGCGCCATTGCTAATAATAGACTTAGGATCGAGCGGGCCGATAACGCATACGGCAAGAGGACGGCCAGTTACATTGTCCCTAGATTAATAAATGAACTATACCTCCCGGTTTGATAAAAAGCATTACACCCGAGAATATAAAGATTAAATTAAAACAATACTTTTTGGAAAGTGGAATGTAATGTAATATATATAAGTAAGTATATATTTTTTTCATGTTTTATGTTATAAGATGAAAATGTTATTATTGAATCATTGTTTACACATGTGCTAAAAATTTAAGAAAAACAATAATTTTGATAATCTCGTTGTAGAATCCTAACACATTATACAAACCTTAGTGGTTTCCTTTGTGTTAGCTATAGTGAATAAGTGTAATTGTAAAAACATTTATGTGATAAATAAAAAGAAAAAAAAAAAAAAATATCACCGAAAATCTTTCATTACAGCACCCCATACTGTGCACATAATTATTTTGCTCGATTTCACAGCTCGGGTGTTTGGTAAATGATCGCTTAAGGAGGCTGGGGACATCGAATATATTAATCGTACGACCCTTGTCTACCATAGGTTACTTATATACCTACATAATATAGTACTACAGAGAATACTACACAATAGGGAATATGCATAAGTTTGATGAATTTAAGCTTCATCGCTGCGGACACTTATAAAAACATGATGGAACAGGAAAAAACATAAAAAATGAATTATTTTAGTTTTATCACACGATGAAATCAGCGGAAAATAACGTTTTTTTTTAAATTTTCGGATATAATGCACTTTACAGTCAGATAGAATATCGAATAAGAAATAATATTTTGTAAGACACATATGTACTTAAACGCAAAATTTAGGGAGATAATTGAAGATTATTGGCTAACTCCTTATTAAACGCGACGAAACACACCTGAAACGTGATATGTGACGTCACCGTTTTATATGGAGCGTTTTCGGCGGGTGCTGCTGCGCGCTAACTTCAAGTACCTAACTATATTACAAGAAAAAAACGCAAGAGAAAAGTTTTAATATTACAGTTAATTTTCTCACGCATTATACTTTTGATTAAGATTAAAAAAAAATGATGCTTATTCCCTATTCCGAGACGACGATTTGCCTATGAGGCCGCGCTGTTCAAAAACTGATTTCTTTTTAATATTTTATGCTGTCAGATATAACTTGGTTATGAGTCTTCTGATTTTAATAACATTACGTTTCTTTATGCAAAAGGCCGGGAACTCGCCTTGCACGTGTGGGCATCGAAAAAACTATTTCGGTGCATCTTTTTCTATTGTTTTGAATTTTTGTCGTGACCAGTGAGCGAAATAAACGCACTGCATGGTGGCATTTTGTAATACTCAGCACTCTTTTTGTGTATAGGTAAACGAATAAACGTGATATTGAGCGAAAGTTGAATAGGAGACAGAGCGTAGTTTGAGGCTGAAATATTCATGGTTTTTTCAGTTATTTAAATTTCGGGAATTAAAATGACTTGAACAGGCAATGTGTCTCATATCTCTCTTAGCATAAGTAGAATAAATCTTAGTTACGTTACGATTTGGAATCGTAATTACAACAGCTTTACTGCCTCTGAACGAGTGTGCAGATGACGCCTAGGTAAACATAGTATGCAATGCAATAAGATGTGGGTTAAAATGCTATCGCACATTCGAGTGATGATAAAGTCGGTGCGAGTATCTCACGGGCTGGATTTGATATTTTTTTTTATTAAAATATTTTATGTAGACACTCTTACACCTTTTAGTTATAGTAGTACCTACCTTTCAATAAAATATTAATGTTTATAATATCAAATCATCTCGTGCCATTTCATACTGAAGTTAGGCGGTCAGTAGGTAGACAATATTTTTGCGATCCTGCGAATTTTTTTAACACTAAAGACCGGAAGAAATCTAATAAACATCAGCATATTTTCAAGTATTTCGTCTCCTTTGGCTACTATTAGCCATCGATAAATCTTTTAAGTAATTTTCGATTTACTTTCAAATAATATATTTTGAAGTCACCATCTCAATCTTAGTTCGGATTGACATAGCTATATCGCAGTAAAAGAATTTCTGCGATCGATCACGGTTAAGTAGCTAGAGCACGCTAGAGTAGCAATTGTAGCGATTGTATCCATGATTCGTGCTAAGCTGTGGATGAACCGCGCTATAAAATGGCTATAAATCAATGGTCAAAATTATAGCGCTGTAGGTTTCCGATAGTTTATATTCCAATGCAGACAAGCGAACCGCGACGTACAACGTTTATTAAATTGTATTGTAGTGTGTTTACAATAGAATGATGTGTTATTCTGTTGAAGTTTGGCACAATAAAGCGACTATTTGACCAAAGAAATTAAATAAACATTAACATTTTTAAAATAGATGTCACATCAGATGGGGTTTCCTATGCTATGTATAAAAAGTTTTTAAGTAGTGTCAAATTCACATTACATACGCCTAAATAAAAAAATAAAAAAATAAAAAAAATATTAAAAACACGACCTTATTATGGAACAATTTTTGATCAAAGAGGTCCCCCGACTGCAATGACACTCGTTGTTTAACTTTTTAATTTGTTTTTGGCAGGGCAGTCGTGTTTTTAATATTTTTTTTTAATTTATTTATTTTTATTTCACACATTTTAGTGACATATTATATAATTTCGGAATGTGCTCATCAAGACTTTTCATTTGATGCCCATATTGTAATAATAGAAGAAAAATTTTTTTTTTCACATTTGAAAATGGCGTAGTACAGTCGCCATATTGATTTTTTCTAAAAAAAATATAGCCAGTGTCACTTGGAATGCTGTAGGCATTCTAACGATACCCCATTTATCCAAATCAGTTAAGGCATTTAGAAGTTATGGTGGAATAAAGAAACTCACATACCCACAAACATACATGAACCCTGAACACATATACACTCTTTTTGCTTTGGGCAGTCGTGTAAAAATTAAGTAGTATTAAGTTACCCACTAAGTGGGAAAGGGATTAAGTAAATAGTAACTTGTCTATTTTTCAGTCAATCACTCTTTTTTTCACGGGTGCAAGGGATTTTCAACCTGATTGGCATTTATAAAAATAAATATCAGTTTTTAATGAAACAGCAAAGTAAGTGAACGAGATTATGAGAAAAGACAACCAAATTTCAAATGTAATTATGGTCAAAAATTGCCGGCACCCGTTTTTTATCAGTGAAGTTAAAAAACGGGTGCAAGCGTTTTACGACCTTATTTATGGCTTGGCATTCGGGTATTATGGTCTTTTGTAATCGGCAAAGTATTGCTGATTGAGTAAGTAACCAGTGTGCTAAAGAACGTAACGTAACTTAAACCGCGGCGGCGTGCGAATGACTTTTCACTAAATTTTAACTTAAAATCAAGTTGCCCATTTAGTTACTACTTAATCGCTCGACCCATGTAAACAAGGCTTATGGCATGGACGAAAAAATTTTTTCGTCCATGCTTATGGCATGGCGGCCGTGGCCGTGGTTGTGGCCAAATACTATAGAACTGTAGAGTTTCTATAGTATTTGTTGTGGCTCGCTGCTGTTAGGCAACGCCTACACACACAGTAAATACTGAAATCCATCAGTATTTAATCAGGGGCATATTTCACAAAAGATTTAAATTAACTACAATCATTTACCATTGTTGTAATTGGGGTAGAATTAGGTTTCTTATTAATTCTAAAACATAATTCTACCCCAATAACAACAATGGTAAATTATTTTAGTTAATTTACTAATCTTTTGTGAAATATGCCCCTGTTTAAATACTGATGGATTTCTGTATTTACTGTGTGTGTAGGCGTCGCCTTACTTTCATACTTTTTCGAAGACGAAGCTATTTTATTTTTATAGATTTTTTCTCTCAACCGAAAATTCTGAGACTTTTTTCTATTAAGGGAGCTTATTTCTACTTCTACCAAATAATAGACGCACAGCTCTTGACGTTTC
The DNA here is from genome assembly GCA_928269145.1 of Agriphila tristella. Taxonomy (NCBI): domain Eukaryota; kingdom Metazoa; phylum Arthropoda; class Insecta; order Lepidoptera; family Crambidae; genus Agriphila; species Agriphila tristella. Next base: position 61,262,223 of record OV743429.1, on the reverse strand, counting down.
CCATACATTGACTTGGCAACCTCCGAAACAGCGCCATCTGTTGGCATGAGGTGACTGTTTTTGTTTGTTGGTTCTGTAGTATAGTGGAGAGCTTTCATTATAGAGTTGCCGGCCGGGTACTAACTAAATAAATAAAACATCAAATAAATCAATGAATACGTAATTTTCTTCTTTTGTGTTGATAATTTTATTTAAATAGGCTTTAATTAACACTTTAAAATACTTATCTAAAAACAACCTTGTTGAACATTCCACAATACTTGTATCACATCGACTCTTTCTTTTAATAGGTTCCTTATCATTATACAAATTCAAAGTTGGAATTGAATTTGGTAGTAGTCTGAAACAGAAAATAAAAACACATACCTACTTAGTCCTCTATCAGGTTACAAGATAAGTAATCAAATCACATACCTATTCAAGCATAAAAAAATCACCCCTTACTGAATAAACCCTTATTTCTAAAGCATTCTATGTCAAAATGATCGGAACAAATCACATAATTCTTATTAAAGTATTCAGCAACTTTTACTTTTATCAAAGAATCTAAATCGCTTCGTTTACAAGCTATGATCCTTTTTTTCAATCATAACAAACAGTCGAACAGTCAAAAAAACAAAAATGAATAAGTTTTATAATCATTATAAACAAGCATTGAAACTTACGTCTCTGAATCTCTAGGCATTCTGAAGAACTTTGAACGACTTGGAATCTTTTGTTTGAAATTTATAATCGTTGCATCCATTAACAGCACAAATTGAACCACGAGCAAAAGTACAAGCTTTTTGCGACATTTTATCAGTTTATTTCCGTAATATTAAAATCCCACGATAATAAAATTAAAACACAAAACGAAACGCACGCACTTTCTCTTTGCCTACAACGGCAAAGAGAATGTAAAATCACTACGTATTATTTATACAACGGTACCTACACTACAACCCCTACAACTTTTGAAATCGTTCACCTCACGCCGCTAGGGGCGCTAGTGTGCTTACTTGCCAGAATTCGCCCGGAGCTGTAGAGTTTCTATAGTATTTGCTTCTACCGATTAAATAGTAGTACATCTACCGGATAATCAAAGAACTTAAAACTATTCTATGACAGTGACAGCAGCAAACGCAACCTCAACTCAAGCATTGCTTCAGACGTGTACAAAATGTTTTCAAATAAGTTGTACAGATGTCGCTGTGTGTACATGTCGAAAAAGAAAAAGTTCTCAATATTTTTTTTATTCGAAAGAGAACATATAAAATGGTCCCCTTATCATCAAGTCAGGATCTGATGATGGGATCCTGGACTCTTAAAATGTAGTAGCATAGCCTTCTATAATTGCAAGCCGTGAACATAAGTTTGGCAACGTCTGTTACTGTCAGTTCGTGGTCATGTCGTCGGCCAGTCTCCATACTAAATGTATGGGAATATTTCAATTTTAAGAGGTCGATATTTTTTTCCTAGCAATCGTGTGAGGTTAAAAATATGAAAATAATTTAGTTCCTTTATTAATATGCTTTGTATATTAAACAATAAGAAAAATATCAATGTTAACTAGGAAAAAATGGCTGTCAAAGATGTCATCTTTTTTGTTGATTTTCTTCAGCAGGGAGTTGATTAACACGCCCTCTAGCAATAAATGATATATCATTAGAAAGGTCTTTTAAAGACAAATATTTGCTGTTAATATACTTGATATCAATTGTTTATACTTTTGGAGTTAAAGGTTATTAAAGTATAAAAGTGGTTTATTGTCTATGGGAGTTGAATTACCCCACCTCTAGCAATAAATGATATATCATTAGAATGGTTTTCACATGATAAATATTAGCTGCAAACACACTTTCTATTAATTATGAGTATTTTCGGAGTTTTAGGTCATAAATGTTAAAAAAATTGGTCAAGTTCAGAGCGTTATAACTCTCAAAGTACTAATAGTTGACGTTTATTGCAGTACAATAAAGTGTTTCAAATTTAAAGACCTTTCCAATGATGTAAGATTTATTGCTAGGAGAGGCTTAGATCAAAATGCTCATCGTACTAAAGGACCCCCGAAAAGTTCAAATAATTTGACTCAAACCGTATGTCCTAATAAAAAAAATAATAATAAATATAGAACTTTATTGAAATAATCTTACATCACAATTTACAACTAGTTTAAACATAGATAATATAGGAAAAACAATTAATAAATAATATTTAAAATAATTTTATCCTATGTGCTTGACCACATGCGATGTTGCCGTTCTGCTCAACTTCAGGGCTTGGAAGATATAGAAGGCTATGGTAGTAGGCACACCTACAGCGATTTGGGTATTTTCTTTAGTAACTCGTGTCTTATTTGCTTTCGAAAAGCACTATCTGGTGAAGTGGAATTGATAATGAAGATCACAGAAGATTAAGGGCTCCCCATACATTTAGCCCATGACTTTTAGACTAAAACCTTGGACTAATTACGAAGGTTTTTTTGTTTTTAAAGTGTTCCTTAGGTCCCCTGAATAATCTAGAAAGTTCCCGTGGATCCCGTGTCCGCTCCACCCTCCCCCCCTCAAACGTCTCCCTGATTTTAGTTTTTTCTATTTATCTCAGACATGGTTGAAGATAGAAGAATGTTGTCAACTTATGATATAATTATCAATAATCAATAATCGCGAAAAAAAATCAGCTGTTTCATACATTTTGATATTTCGTTATTAATTTTTGTATGAAACAGCTGTTTTTTTTTTCGATTTCAGAGTTGGTCCCATAGTAAAAGTTGTTCAGTTTGATGGTCCCTATCTACCATATTCGGCTTTATAAGGCGTTTACCAAACACCTTGTATTTAATTTTAGTTTATATATTATAAAGCCAAATATGGTAGATAGGGTAATTATTACTTATGAAATAAATCATGAAACCCGCCACATGACTTAAAAACTTTGTTTTTTTATTTATTTGTATGGATATTATTTTTAAAGTGATGGTTTTCAGGGTACTGAGGGCTTTTCCAAAGGACTAAAAACTGTAAGATCGATAGATGGCGTTGATAAATCAAGCACTGTCAACTGAGGCGCGTTCAGAACCTACGCTCCGAGTGCAACCTAAGTTGTGTCAACCGAACGTCACGCTCTAATGTTTGATACGCCGTTAGAGCGATTGGTTGCACTCGGAGCGTAGGTTCTAAATGTGCCTCAGTTGACAGTGCTTAATTTATCAACGCCATCTATCGATCCTATAGTTTTTAGTCCTTTGGAAAAGCCCTCCTTACCCATATATTTTTTTTCCGGATTCGGCTTCAGCCCCCCTAGCATGACCACTGAATAGCGATTAATCGCGTTTAACTGTCAAAAGACAATGAATTTTGACAGATGCGTGTCAATAAAACGCTATATCACGCGTTATACTTACTTATGTCATGTTTCGGTGGTTATGCTAGGGGGCAGGGGTTTTTTGTAACACGTTACAAAAAAAAATCGCATATTGCGCTCTCATCTCATCGGCTTTTAACATTGGTGTCATGATCAAGATTGGGGCATGTCTGAAAAAATTTAATTGGCTGAATAATTTTTAATAAGCGTCAATTATTAATAGAAAAAAGTATGAAATTTTTCAGTTGCGTGAATAAAGAAAAAAAAAGACAAAGGTCTTCAAAAATGTAAAACAAGTTTCAACACAAAATGATTTTTTTTAAATAGCTACCTACGTGTTGTGGTTATGGCCGGTAGTGATCCATTCTGATGTTACTTCCGTACTTTTTTGAAGATGAAGATTTTTAATTTTTTGATTTTTTTCACGCAACCAAAAATTCTGAGACTTTTTTGTTTGACATAGGTGTGTGGGTAGTATGACCATTGTACATCTTGACTTAATTGGTGTGTTGCATAGTTGCATTCCCTATGGATAGATGGCTTGTTAACATCGATGTGCAATTACCGGCTGCACTCGCCACGTGTACCAATTATAATAATACAATGCGTATTGCGCACCTACGACACCTACGATTAAGCTAGGGTTTCCTAGGATGACGGTGCCGTCATATTACGGTCGTAATTTAGCGATGTAAAACGTTGTCTATGTAAACAAAATGGCGCGCCGTATTATATTTTGCCGCCACCACCATATTGTTTACATAGACAACGTTCTAAGCCGCTAAATTACGGCCGTAAGATGACGGCACCGTCAACTTAGGAAACCCTAGCTTTACTATACATGTAGGGCTACCATCCATCCGGATGTTTCCGGACATGTCCGGACTTTTAGACATTTGTCCAGAGTTCCGGACTTTGTCCAGTTTTTTAATTTGTTCGGCTTTTTAGATTGGGCGGTGTAAGTTAGTTATAAAACATACATAGCAGTAGAGTTCGAATGAGATGTCCCATAATGTATGGAGTCTGGGCCACGTTACGTCCATGTAGTATACCAAAAAGTAGGTAAAGACATGATAAACAGTTTCTAATCATCCGATTTCTCCACAACCACTTTGATTTTTGGAAGGAACATTTTATCTTGTGCTCACACGACAAAAATACATCATGGCAAAAAAAGATAACATTTTTCAGTCAGTTCTTTTTGAAAAAAATGTCCGGATTTTTATTGAAATTTCCGGGAAAATTTTTAACCCTGTAAACAGGTGATGTACCTTAGTACCTATATGAGTATGATAACAAGTAAGGCTTTAGAAATCCTCCCTTCAAAGTTAGCGAATGATTTTGGTTTCATGTGGTTTCATTATTGTACCTTGATCGTAAACTTTGTACGTAAGACTACGTACTACTTAGATTTATCCTAGTTTTTTGATCTTGAAAATGTCTTGATGACCAAGTCAAAAGTCATTCATTATTTTCCCTGAAAAAAAAAACAAAATATACAAGCAATTTGTACACAAAAGGTACTATGTGTTGCAATAATAACCAGTTTATTTTGTGGTAAAATTTAATTTATTAGGTAGGTAGGGACTATTACGTTACAGTAGAATTAACTGTACAAAGCAACTTTTGAAGCGGAAAATTATTTGCACACACTAGGTACTTACTTATTCAATGGTTATCCCGACTGAATTAACTAATGAGGTGTGATACGAACCTTAATTAAATTAACCTATTTAGGATAAACTCTCAGACCATATTTGGTCTGAGGATAAACTATAGTTAGTTTAATAACAGCACGAGAAATGTTGAGTGAAATTCTTAATAAATAATTTTTAACTAGGTGAGTACAGTAACTTGCATTATGTTTTATTGTTTTTTTAGGTAGGGCCCTATATAAAAACTCATTATAGTAAAATATTGTCTAGTCACTGATTACCTAATAACTAGATACATACTTCCTTACTACCTAGTAGTACCAACCAGCCAAGTTTCTTAAAACCTTAAAAAATCCACCTCGTAAAAAGTTTTGGATAAAAGTACGCTCTTACCTATGCATAAACGACATCCCCGGATTCCCCAAAACATTTATTCTAAAATCCCCAATTTCCAAACAACTCGAAGAAAGGAAGTTCCGCATTCCCCATAAATATTGATGGTTAACGAGAAAACAAAAACGGAAATACATAAAGTAATTCGGAGTACCTACAGCGGAGTCGGCCATGTTTTATTGATAAGCTGGAGATTTATCGCGACTCTACCGGTTTTTGTACCTGGCTTGAAGTTGGGGTGAATCATGGGTGCATGAAATACATGATTTGTAAGGCTCCCGGATGAGAATCGAAGCGCATATTTAAGTGTGAATGCGTCCAAGATTTCAGACATAAATTCGTTTTTTGGCTTTATTTGTGTAAAATTTCCACAATGGTGTCAATTAATTGGCACCCGCTGCTTGCGCTTCGGACCTTAGGTCACAGAACAGATATAAGTACTACCTTTGGTAATGATCCTGCCTGCCACGTCAACTGCCCTGAAAAGATATACGGGTAGTGGAAAACGCTTTTGTTCGTGAACATAATCTAGGTATAATCAAAGAGGCTTTTTTCTCTACCACTTAATCAAGGATGGATGGCTATGGACAACAGTCTTTATTTCTCACAATGGTAATTATACCTACGTCTGTTATGCATTTGAAGCTTGTATTATTAAGTAAGCTTGTAGCACATTGGCAATAGAAAGATTCAGACGATCACATGTGAACAGCTATGTCCCGGCAGCCTGGATTCCTTGCTCTATAGGTACGTCGGTAAATGCCATCAGTCAACACCTACCACATATTATTTGTATAACCAAGTCCGTCAAGCTTGATGCCTGCCAAAATAACACGAATTTGCACTAAACTTGAGAATCGTTTAGTCTTTTCCCAGCATTCGACCAAATTATCGGTGTTATGAAATTTCTATGGTATCTTGTATCGATTAGTGAAAATGATCATGATGACTGATAGTCTGATGGAATTTACTGACGCTTGTATGTCTTAATAGTTCGCCTATAATATTTTTAGAACTAAACCCACGCTTTAGAATCCACTGGCATACGAATAGGTACCCTTCAAAGTTTATTTATCAAAGTTCATAGACATACACCTACGCTTAATAGCTATGGTCGGAGCGATAATAACTCCGTTACGTAGCTGTGTATAATTAAAAACATAATCAATGCGAGTTCGGTACTAACTTAGATGACGTGTAAACTGTAAGTTATGGAATTATCAAACTTGTCGGATCCCATTACTAGTAGGTACCTCTGGGTAGTTGGAAAGTGCACCTCGTTCGTACCTAGCACTTTCAATAATTGAAATATTTTTGATATTGAAATATATCAAAAATAGCTAAAGTTTAACAAAATGACGGTTAATAATTAACCGTCATTTTGTTAAACTTTAGCTATGTTACGCGTAACTAGAACCACTAAGATAAACACCAATTATTCGACGCCTTAGAGTGAAAACCTCGGAAAAGCATTTTTGTAATTATATTTTTATTGCTTTTTTAAGAAGAAAACCTCGCAACGCATAATCCTGATCTCACTAATTTGTTCATTCGATACTCGTAACGCCATCTATGACAATAAACATAAAAGCCTCCGTACAAAAATTTTACAGCACGCAGTTTTTCTTTCTCATGAAAAGTTTATTCTTTTACACTTATCAGTTAAACCACGTTAAACCATTAACAACTAATTTCTATCGAAAGTTGTCCATATTCCTTAGTGCTACATCTTTTATCTCATACCAGATTTATTTTCTCTTATTTACTTATAATTTATGATGTGTTTAAAAGAAGCTTTCTCCTGAATGTTAGTTAAAATAACGAGATTAATATCTTAGTTTTAGGAGCTGTAAACTCGGTCAGGTCAAAAGCTTTTAGTTGGAGTGCGCCACCTCATCGACGAGTACGTTTAAAGTTAATGAGTTTTAATAATGGCAAACTGTAAAAAAAACTGTTAAAAACGTAAGTTCATTTATTTCCGCGTATACTGATACTTTTACGGAAAGCGTCCCATGGCCACAGACCACGTTAGCTGAAAAGGTGCCAATACGCCGGGAAATGCATAAACGTCAATAATAAACAACGCTTAGGCTGGCCCCAGACCTACCGGTGTCATTTCTTTGCTTTGCTGTTCTACCATGGACCGCCGGCCAAGAGGCTCATTTTCAATCTATCGCATATTTTGACCAGACCACATTGGCAAGATAGCCATTAGTTTGTTGTTATCAAATATCATCGCATGGGTTGCAATGCAACGCGAAGTTTTAATTTTAGTTTAAATTATCAAAATGTATGAAACAGCTCATTTTTTTTTCGCGATTTCAGATTTGGTCCCATAGTAAAAGTTGTTCAGTTTTATGGTCCCTATCTATCTACCATATTCAGCTCTATAAGTCTTTACCAAACATCTTGCATAACTATTCATTTATTTTTAACGATCGGAGTCCATGTTCAGGGTGGCATATCTCCTAAAAGCTTCCTACTTCGCAATCTCAGGCTATCTTGCTAATTTAGTCTAGTCCTAAAATGCGATAGATTGAAAATTACCCTGGTTGGCCGGCGGTCTTTCAAGCAAGGTAGAACAGCAAAGCAAAGAAATGAAACCGGTAGGTCTGGGGCCAGCCTTAAGTCCGAAAGTTTTACTACAACATAAGATTTGGAATGTAATGTAATGGGGTAAGGAATGTTTCCTTTTTGGGTGTACTATTAAAAAAGTGCTATAAGTAATATGGAAATTAATACTTTTTACAGATATTAATGCAAAAGTAAACTTATGAAATCGACTGGTCCAAGATCAGAATGGGAACTTTGTAAATGAAATGTGAAAGTGAAAAGGTTATAGGATATTTTTTTATCGTGTCGCATTATTATAAATTCTATGGTGTCGCTCCATTGGACTTAGATCTTGGCTTGGCTTGGATCTTGTATGTATTGGGTTTAGAGCAGAGCTAGATTGCGATATTTGGGCTCAAAAGCAAACCCATTAGAAAAAATATCTACATTGATTGTACGCTTAGATATGCTGTCGCCGGTACTTCTATTTCCCAATAACTCCGGCCGGGGGCGTGATAAAAAAGTGTTTCACAAAATCGGGAGCGTTTTAATAGGCGACGCGGTTATCTTCCCCGGATGAAGGATGTACTCTTAACCCAGGGCTACACCGAGTGACACGACAGGAGCTCACTTTTCCCTTCGGCCTAGGTATGAAGAATTTATTTTCCTGATACGTTACCAGACCACTTGTATAAACTGCGTCTGGTTAAATGTTCACCTTAAAAGATCAACACTGTCAAGAAGTGGTCATTCAAGGACAACACTAGCCTGGGAGAACCCGGGGTATGAGGTGAAGGAGGAACGATCTCGACGCCAGACGGCGCAGCGCGAACATTCACCGAAGGTTCAATAAATGCTGTCTGTCCCACTAATCCCATTGACACAATCCCATGATGGGATCATGGGACAGGTGGAATTATTCTGTCCCGCTAGTCTCATGGGACAACTGATACTAATATTTACAAACTGCCTGTCTAGCAAGTTAACACATAAATATTCGAAAAAAACTTAAATGGTTCCTGTAATAACTTAGAAGAAATTGAGTCCTAGTTTTCCGGAAAAATCTATATCGGCTTTGAAAAGTAAAGCAGTTTTCTTTAGTTTTTCTACAGAAAGTGTTCAAAAATAGTAGAATATTCTAATCCCGCGCCAGTGTGCTACCAGCCTTAGGACGCGATAAGTCCAATTTGCTCATATCACGCGCGCCTCTGCGTAGGGGGACTTTTAAAAACTCAAAGTTCTTCTTAAAAAAAAATGAGCCAGCATTTTCTCACGTCGCAGCATTTCCTGCGAATATTTTATTGCGTTGCTGAAGCTTTTGTGCCCACGCGCCCGGAGTCCGTGGTTTTGTCGTATGCAGTTTTGTAAGAGAACGTGCTTTTAGTGTGATAATTTACAATTTGAGCTAATGCATCAGAGTTTTTATACAAGGTGTTTGGTAAAAGCCTTATAAAGCCGAATATGGTAGATAGGGACCATCAAACTGAACAACTTTTACTATGGGACCAAGTCTGAAATCATGAAAAAAAAATCAGCTGTTTCATACATTTTGATATTTTCGTTATTAATTTTTGTATGAAACAGCTGATTTTTTTCTCGCGATTTCAATGTTGGTCTCATAGTAAAAGTTGTTCAGTTTGATGGTCCCTATCTACCATATTCGGCTTTATAAGGCTTTTACCAAACACCTTGTATAGATAGGTACCTAATTACCTATATTGATAATTCAGTTTTTCATTTGCAAGCCTGGATCTTTCTGAAGAAGAAAGGTGTTCGAATTATCATTGTAACGGAATATTGCCAAGGTTAAAATTGGCAATTTTGCAGCAAAAAAGCAGTCCCAACTTAAAAGCCAAATAACGAAAGATTTAGTTTTGTATTTGGCACTGTCTTCAAATTGGTTAGATTGGAATAAGAACTAATTAGAACTAATGTGGTGAAATTCATTTCATGGCTCTAATTTTATTCGTAGCTATCCGCTGGAGTTTTATAGACTAGAAAGACACTATAAAAATCGATTGCTAATGTTGAAGTCTGTGGGTTGAGTTGAGTTTAGCATCGTCATCTCAATTGCTAATTTTAAGCAAATCTCTTTTGCTATTCATTTAATTGTTCTTACACGAACGAGCGAGCGAGCACACCTATGATCCTATTTTATGCTATGAGACGTCTGACGTCAGCGTAAACATTTATACATTTCATACGTCGACGTCAGCATTTGGAAAAGACAACAACAGTTCATTAGCATTGTGTCTTTGGGACGCTGACGCTGTAAGCGGACGACGGCGTAAAGCCCCCTCATCCGTTCCGCAGCGGTCTATGACCCGCCTATCTCCTCCGCCTCGTTTTCCCGTCGACCTAAATCGGTCCTAACGGATCCTCCCGACAAGCTTTCGTCTGACCTGAACCTCCTCCTGGAGGCAACGGAGGACGCTTCCACCCCCACCAACTCAGACTCTTCGTCATCCCCCGCCCGCTTTGGCTGATTGATCCCCCTCAGGGAGTCAGCTCAATTGTTAACTCGTCTCTCGACGCACCATCACTTAGGTGGAATGTGACGTTTGCCTCTCCCCTGAGGTAGGGTGGTCGCTTCGGACGAAGGTTTGTGGCCTGTCCGGGGAGTAACCTGATTTCAAGGCGGTTTTAGTCCGTACGAGTCTGACATAACCATCATAGCCGGCTATGTGGTATCCAATAAAGATTTCTGCCTCCTTCCCCCCTCTGGGGAGGACTGCTCCGAACCCCACAGGCCGAGAGCGCAGGATAAACAAATAGGAGATTCCTAGAGTAATGATTTTTTATTACATTGTTGTGATGCATAAGAACTAGGTCTTTAAAGTTTTGAATTTTAATATTCATTGTAGATTTTAAAAGTTCTTAGGCATCACAACAACATACTTAAAATCATAACTCTATAGGTAGAGTCTAGAGAGTGGGAAAAGTTTAATCGGCGTTACAAATAAATTAAAGAAGACCCAATATTATACACCACGCCGTGAATCTATCAATCTAGAAGTAAATAACAACTTTTACATTAGGGCTAGTGACGTGTCTCAATAAGCTAGCTCTACCAATTACGCCGTATACTATACGACGACGCTCGCAGCGAAGCGTCCACGCGAACAGTGAAAGATCCATTTGATTGTACGGCCAAGTTTGGAATGTCCGCAAACTTTCTTCATATGCCTCTCGCAGCCGTTTCGCCGTGGTTTGGTGCGAGTCTCAGAAGTCTCGGGTGACTTTATACTAACTTCACCATTGTAATTGTAACATTCTCATAGAACTTGTACTTATGTATTCTGTGTTATATGTGTGAAATATTCAGGCTAGAATACATTTAATACATAAAGCAGCTCACAGTTTTTATTATGATGGTATGGAATCATGCTTCCAAAGAGGAACAGCCACACTTTGTAATTTTGTTAGATTTGAAATCATTATTATAGAGATCTTTCTTAAATATCGCCAGTTATGAATTTGATATCGCAGACTTTAATTATCACAAAAGATTTTAAAACATTATCAAGTTAACGGTTGATCTGTCAAATTTTATTTATTTTAGCCTTACAAGGCTGGTAGGTATTCAATAAGAATAGGAATAATTTTTAGGACAGCCTGCTTTTAAGTGACACAGATTTTGTCGCTTAGAGTTTTTCCCACGTTTTTCCCATCCCTTGTCCCACGCGCCCTCATATTGTAGTAGTTTTGTGCAGACTCGGGCGGGTTACGCTAATAATTTGTTGTTCGCCCCGAATTTTTCTCGCAGCCCGTTGACAATGGCTCGGCAAATATTTTGTTTGCTTGCAGAAATATGGGGCGTGCGTCTACCGCCTTTATTTCTACTTTCTTTCGAGCTGTTTTGGGTTAACTGTTGTCTGGCTTACTTTACGTATAAGTTGGTGCTCTTTTATGTAGATACGGAACTACTGAGTGCATATTAACTGGAGTTTCTTCAGAACTTTCATCTGCTGCTGTTTGAGAGTTTTTGTTGAAGTGGTTTTTGTTGAGTTGGCCAAAACTGCTCGTATAGTGCAGCTGCTAAAAATTAGCCGTTCTTTAGTTAGAAGCTAAATTCTTGTGGGTCAGGTGTACAGTTCAGACACAGTCCAGCCATGTGGCGTCGTCGGGCCACGTAAAAAAGATTTTACACTTACGTCTAAGCCATTGGACATTGCATCATCGAGATTCTCGCTCGTGAGAAGCTCTAGATTAAATTTTATAATAAATGCGTATGTGAGCCAAAAAATTTTCTGACAGATGATAACAAGGTCTTTACTCGGTATCACATGTAGCAACAACCCAAAATTCTGTTTTGAAACAAACCGCACTGATCACCAAACCAGACAAACCGCGGAGCGTCCAATCCACTTGACAGTTAATTAAAACAATGAGTTCATGATTAAATTATAAATTCCAATTGAATAAAGTACCAGCTGGTATGTTTAAAAGGTCGAGAGCAAGCTGGACATAATAATACTTCATCTATTAAAACAATATAAATGGTCCGAATTATGTTTTGTAGTGCAGTGTACAATTTTTCAACTTTTTCAATCAACAATAAATACTGAGGTCATTCTTAAATGTTGACGACTCTTTATGAAATATAAGTACTTACAGGGATAAACGCAGCCCTTGACGAGTTTCTTGCCGGTTCTTTTCGTTACAAGGTCTCCCGCTTAAGCTAGGGTTTCCTAGGATGACGGTGCCGTCATATTACGGCCGTAATTTAGCGGCGTAGAAAGTTGTCTATGTAAACAATACGGCGCGGTTTCTGACGTTACGGTGTCGCCATATTGTTTACATAGACCACATTCAACGCCGCTATATTACGACCGTAATATGACAGCACCGCTATCCTAGGAAACCCTAGCTTTAGGGTTTCTAATCCACAGGCGTAGCATCCATTTGGGACGACACATAATCGACCCGGAGGAAATAAAAACTCTTAAAACCAGAAAGATTCTAGACTTCCTGGAAGCCGTTGGGCTTAATTAAAGAGTTATTATAACTAGGTGGCGAGTTACAATAGGTCTTTTAGGTCGCAGTGAGTTAGTAATCTTGAGCTGCATAGCCCCTAACACTCAAATAATAATAGGGTTTGCGAAACGTTGGCTTAGGTTCTATGACATTCACAAGTCCTTTCCTCCTCCTTATCATCCTTATCCACCCGTAAGCAAGGCCGGTGCCCCAGCAGTGGGGACATTAAAAATGGCTGATGGACATAGACAATGAGCAGTATTGATGTGCGACTGTAACAATTTTCTTATAGTACTTCATTACAGTAGTGCCGAAAACAAAATATATCTACAAATTTTTTAACTAAAACAAACACACTCGCATGCAATCCACTCTCCGCGTTTTTTCACGCGAACGCAACGTAACGAATTACAAAATGGCGGCGCGTTTCACCTGTCAACCGGCGCAATCCATCATGGCCGCCCCGCCAAAATGAAATGCTTTGTCCGCGCAAAATGGTTGGGTGTCTTTATAAATGCATGTAAGCCTGGCCCAGGCTTTCAGAAATAAATGTGTTTTCGATCTAGATTGTATCGTTGACATTAGACATTGCAGTTTTTCAATTGAGTTTTCTTAGAATCCGTTCTGTATTCCATCCAGAATATGGGTGTACTATTCCCCCGAAATCTTCAAACTAAAAAAAATATAACACGTTACCTACATTCCGCGGCACCTATTTATGATCTACAAGCATTTCTAAAAGTTTCAATACGAATCCTGACTGTGCCTGCTTCACTTAGTGCTTTTACATTGTAAGTACTTGTCGCTGCTTACAAAATACTTATAGAATTTATCAGAGTTGTAATTAATTTATAATTTTTCTTCATGAACTTTCTCTTTACGCCCTTAGTTAGACATTTCTGTGATTTGGCTTTATGTACTCAAATGAAACTAAATGTAATAAAATTCGTACAAAGATGAATGTAAAACTACATTTACAGACTTTAGCTGCCAACCGGGCAATACTTTCCAGGGCGCGGTAATGGTGTGTTTACAATGCAGGGGGCCTACTCCCAACTGCACTTTTATTAGTTTCGTCCGGCCAAATTTCGGATGTTTTCTCTTGATATCTATTTTCGGACTCATTCGTAGATCTAGATTGGACTATGGCAGATTTAACAAAAGTGGTTACATATCCTTAGTCTACATCAACCATTTTTAATGTCTCCACTGCAGCTTTTCCTTTTTTTTGCACTATTTTTAGTATGCGCGCCCTTTGCGACACTGACTCAAATTGTCATAAAATAGCTTAGTCCATAAGTCCAAAAGTAATCGAGAGTATTGGCACGAAACTGTGGACATCGGACGAGTGCAGTCGGTAGTAAGCCTCCAGGGCCAGGGAGCAGTTTCATTTATCAAAGCTGGCAACGCTGTCTTAGATATCTCGCCCGAAGTGCATGAGGTTACGCTCGCTGCTTCCAGTTTCAATTGTGGCAGTTTAACTCGATGTTCTGTGCGGTCCAATTCAACACTAGGAGTGTAGTCTCGTGAATAGTATCTTAATAGTAAGAATTTAGTTGATAATGGTCAAACAGCAGACAATGTGTCTGTAAGTTTATGAGGGAGTGGCTTGTTAGTACCTACAGTTAAGGCTATCCATCAAACCAACTCTCCAAGAACATAAACTATTTCAAAAGTTACTCGTACAAGTGAAAACTTCATTTTCAAAAACATTCTCCCCATGTATTTGTGAATCCCATGTGTTTGTTGAAAATTTTATCACAGGATCAAAATTTGATCCTGTGATAAAAAAATTACGGTATTTTTGACGTAACCAAAAATACGAAGTCCAACTCTGATTCAATATCTTCTTTTGTGTTGCAGTAACATTTTATCCCACTAAAAACACTTTCATGTATGTTGTTACCATGACTCGCACTATCAAAAAGTTATAAGACCTCATGTTAAGCCAAGCTTCTAACTCTACGTGCCCTAACAGTAACTCTACAAGCCCTCACTCACCCTCACACAAAAACTCTGACTAAGGTAGTCAAAATATGTGGCTTGGCCGTAAATTTTATCACAGGAACAAATGTTACGGTATGAACGGAATGAATGATGTATGAAATAAAATGAAAAAATCTTTATTCTAATAAAGTTAGAAATTCAGTGCTTTTGAAATTTCTATGTGTTCGTACCCCTATTCGAAAAATTTTTTAACTGACAAGAAGAATGGGCGCAAGAAACTTATCTGTGTCCATTTATAAACGAATCTGAAAGTCCAGTCCAGTAACGTGATAGCAACATAAAGCCAGCTGATATCGTTAATTCGGTATCACACGCGTCCGTGATAAATTGGCATTTCTGTATTGGCGCGCAATTATGGCTCTTTGTTCGAATCGGGTGGTGATTGATGAGCTAAATATTGAGCCCTTTTGGATCCGTTCGGACCCTGGGGAGGGACGCTGGGAAATGTGAGCCATTGCGTAGAAGGATACAGTTTCAAATCAGACATTTCATATTAACATTTCTATATAGTATAACATTTCTGACAACAAAATCTTGTTATAAAGTAAGTTATAAGCTCGCAAACCGCGCTAGCACAAAGCTGTGGCGCTAGTATCCGTCAAAAGTGTTTTTTTTAAACGTGGTAATGAAATAATCTATAATCATGTAAGATTGAAATCAAAACAGAAAATGTGTAATATAGTCTTTATTCAAATTTTTTTAATGATGTGTGTCAGCAAGGTTTTAATGACTAGTGGCTCCGTGAGCTGTAGACCTCGCGTTAAAAAGTAGCTCAAATTGTATGTTGTTTAAAAAATTATCTAAAAGTTGTCGCCACCACTTTTTCCCACTTTTCAAAGCACGTAGTAGGTACGTGCTGTTTGGTATTATTTGGTAGGTATGTTCGCAGCTAGATGGCGCTTCTAATTTTAAACATTTTTAAAACTGGCTAAATTAAAAAAATCCATATAATTATCAAACCTGCTCACAAAATTTCACGAGAATCTGTTGACAAATGCGACCTGTAGAGGAAAATGGACAGCTGGAAAGTCGGACTGAAATATGTTTTTTTTACATTTCTCCGTCATTATGAAAAATTTCAAAAAACTGGCGTGACAAAAAAAATCTATGCAATTTTCGAACCTGCTCACAAAATTTGTCGAGAATCGGTTGAAAAATGCGACCTGTAGAGGAGAACACCCAGCGCCAAAAAGCCGGACTGAAATATATTTTTCTTACATATCTCCGCCATTACGAAAAATTTGGAAAAACTGTCTCAACTAAAAAAAAATCTATATGATTTTCGAACCTGCCCATAAAATTTCACGAAATTCGGTTGAGAAATGCGACCTGTAGAGGAGAAAAGACAGAGCCGGGAAGCTGGACTGCAATATGTTTTTTTACATATCTCCGCCATTTTGAAAAAAATCGATAAAGTGCCGTGACAAAAAAAATCTATATTATTTTTAAACCTGCTCACAAAATTTTACGAGAATCGGTTGAGAAATGCGACCTGTAGAGGAGAACAGACAGCGCTGGAAAGCCGTAAAACCTGTTTTTTTACATATCTCCGCCATTTTGAAAAATTAAAAATCTGGCTCGACAAAAAATTCTATATAATTTTCGAACCTGCTCACAAATTTTCACGAGAATCGGTTGAGAAATGCGACCTGTAGAAGAGAACATACAGACATACGAAATAATTTTTGCCCAAGCTGAAGCAGAGACGCTTCGCTCGCACTTCGTGCTCGCTCGGTCAATAATAAGAGTAAAAATATAGTTTACTTTTAAGTTATCAAAATAATTAAGATGAATAAATAATGAAAAAATATTAGAAAAATCGACTCACCCGTAGCAACTCAGAAGGGATTGCTACGGGTGAGTCGATTTTTTCTAATATTTTTTCATTATTTATTCATCTTAATATAAAAATAGCATTGTGAATGCAAAAATCTAAAAATTTAAAATTATCAAAATAAGATTTAATAAAAATAAATATAAAAAAGTCTGCCTTTAAACATCAGCATATAAAAAAGTTTTGGTAAAATATGCGATGAATCGTAGACACGATAGTTAAGTTTGATTTATCATATACCATTTCTCTTTTGCTTATAAGCAGATTTATTTATGTTTGACAAGGTTGTTTTAATATTGTTGGTATTGAATAAATGTCTGAAACTAGCTTAACTCTACTTTCTTTTTTGTTTTGAATAGGTTTGGGGTAATATGTAGTTTGGAGAATTTTGCGCGATCTCTTTCTCTGTTTTTTAAATTCTGATTAATAACTTTATGAAAGCGACATTATATTATGATAAAAATCTGCTGAGTTTAGTGTCAAATAAAACGTTGGTAATGCCTATCATCCAATAATAACATGAAAGCCTCAAAAGAAGTAAAAAGTAGGTCCTATTAATTTTTGGTTATTTCATTACGTAGCTCTAAATAGGTTCATGGATTTTACTGATACTTTTCTTCATCAGCTAGATTTAATAGATCATAGGAACTAAATGAAAAATCTTTTTTTAAAGAAAATACTACAAAACAACGGAGTTAGTATAATCATAGTAGAATTGATTCTACTATGGTATAATTCTAATGATGGATTAATACATATCCTAAATTTAGTTTTATAAAAAGTGTCAAGCCGGCTTCCGACGAGATGGTAATTTTTTATAATAATGTTGTGACGCAGAGTGGCACGCAACACATTAACCAAACACGTGACAGCGGAGCATTAATAACCCCGTGACGCACGCCGAAGAATAAGGTGCTTTCACATCACTATTTCAATATTAACTTAGCACCTAAGCTCTCTCTAGTAGTAGATAACAAAATAAGTGAATCACTCGACGTGTAATTCGAAAACGTGACAGAGGGACATTAATAATATTGTACGGCGAAATTTTTCACGTGACAATGGTGCAAAGAGTAAATTACTATAATATTTAACGCAACGCAACTAATATTTAAACACAACTTGGTTATTTATTGTTAGTTTGCAAAGTATAATATGTTCTCGTTAACAACTAACTTTACTTGTTTATCAAGCAAAGCATTTGAGTTGTATTTATGGCCTGACTAGCGGCCGCCCGCGACTTCGTCTGCGTGGAAAGGTGTTTTGCTATCCCTCGGGAACAATTCTTTTTTTCGGGATGAACAGTATCCTATGTCCTTCTCTGAACCCCTGACAACGTTTATGTAAAATTTCATAATGATTGGGCCAGTAGTTAAGACGTGAAGGCGTAACAAACAAACAAACAAACAGAAATTGGCATTTATAATATTAAGTAAGCAAGGATTTCACGTTGTCACACATAGATTGCATCATGGGTAACTGCATATTTTAAAATAGGTACCTACTTACGTTAATTGTCACCATCTAGACTAGACAACAATAGCGATATCCTTACTAATATTATAAATGTGAAAGTCCGTTTGTTTGTTTGTTTGTTACGTCTTCACGTCTTAACTACTAAACCGATCATCATGAAATTTTGCATACACGTTGTCAAGGGTACAGAAAAGGACATAGGTTACATTTCATCTAAAAAAAACGTATAGTTCCCGAGGGATAGCAAAAACTGTCCACGCAGACGAAGTCGCAGGCGGTCGCTAGAATTTCTATTAAAATCTGCATGATGGAACGTTGCAAATAGTAAGTGATTCGCTTCTTAAACTGTATCACAGTACTATGAAATCCTTCTATTTGAAGCTTATCTTTGTTAAATACTTGTACTACCTAATAATGTTTAGTAGTGGTTCCCGTACCTATCACGTAACACGTTATATGCACACGTGACAGCTGAGTATTAATAATCATCCTTTGCCATGACGTGCTTGCGTCACGCGTGTTACTTTGTTTGTTTGATAAAGGGAATATCAAGAATAAATAATTCAGTAGCTTAGCCTTATAATAAGATTTATAATAATTTAAGGAGGTGTATGCTTTTATATTACCTAACAAAAACATTTTGATTTTAAACACGTCATTTTCATTAACTTCAAACTACTTAACATTTTACGTAACAACTTGAGTAGCTGTATTAGCTTAATCACAGCTCAGACAAATGTTTTTTTTCTTATTTAAACAGCTATTATGTCTGTTTAATAGAAAATTTCCTTGTGTAAATGGGAGGCAGGCTTCTCGTTGTTGAGAGTAGCAAAGATATTGCTGTATACAATGCCTGTTAGGATATACTTCGTAAAATAAGGACACCTTATGGGTTAGTAGGTGCTCTTGACTGTACCTACAATCCTTCCCCCCTTGGCCATGGGCTGGCGACGCCCTTGCCTATTGGCCTCATTAGAAAGCTGATCACTATTAGTATTTTGGCTTGTTGACTGTATGAACGCGGTTAACAGTAATATTCAGTTACTTTTATACACTTTTAATCTTTCGCGTTGTATTTTATTAAACTTTCAGTTACTTTTGTCGTCAATGGTAGTTATACCTACCTATCTACATCATACAAAATGTAAGATCTTTCATTATTTTCTTTTCAAGACCAAATTAATTTCCCAAATGAGTCTATTCAGATGTCATTGGTTTCAGTAAAAAATTCAGAGCTACGAATAAAAGCGTGATTATGAAAATTTTCATAACTTTCGGTGGGATCGAAAGAAAATACAATAGTTAAATCAAAAAGTTTTCTTGTATATGTGAGTTAGGTTTCTTCGGATAGAATGGATAACATTAAACTTGGTTCATGTAATTGTCACAAATAGTTAAACAGAGAACTATAACTTGCAGACTCCAAGAGTTTGGTTCAGTGTGACAAAGCAGGTGCACTGTCTGTTGTTATGAGAAACTTTAGTATCTGTTATAAGACTGTGACGGAACTGATAAATGATAAATGATAATTTATTCGCAAAAAACATGGTAAAAATAGGTGGTCACAACATTGGAGCGTACAAACATGTTTTACCAGACTGGCATGCAAATATTATATTGATTTAGTTAAGTTATTACAGTATTAATTAAAAATCGAGTTCATTTCATTACTAGAATGATCATGTCAAATAAAATAATTAAAATTAAGTTCAGAAAATAACCATTGCTCATAATATGGATTACAAAAATTAAATATTTATCACATCATATTGGTCACATAACATCCTTAAAAAAATCAATTCTTCATCGATAAAAATTCTGATACACTATAAAAACTGTGGTCTATTAGAAAATGTCTTAGTCTTGTCCTAAATATAGCTAAAGATGGTGACTGTTTGACATCAACAGGTAATTTATTAAACAGCTTCATTGTCATTACTAGGCAGCTTTTAGAATACATTGCTGTTCTTGGATAATGAGCCAATACCAATCTATTTATATTTCTACTTGCACGTGGATACACTTCTTTTGCAGTTTTATAAAGATGCATATGCTGTCTAACAAAAGTACACGATTCAAAAATGTATAGACATGGAAGGGTAAATATTTTTAATTCTTTAAAGTGCGGTTTACATGATTCAAACGGTTTAATTCCCACTATTGCGCGTATACATTTCTTTTGGGCTATAAATGGCCTATTAATGTCTGTAGAGCTTCCCCATAGAATCAACCCATACCTCAACACAGATGCTACATAAGCATGGTAAGCTGTTCCAAAGAGACTGTTTGCCGCAATCGTCTGAGAACAAACACAAAACTGTTGATCCTATTATTCACCTTATTAACCTGCTCTTTCCAGTTAAGGTGTTCATCAATTGTTATACCAAGGAAAGAGGCTTTTTCATTTCTTTTTATTAGTTCATTTTGATATCTGATTGATAACTTTCGTTCATCTTTTCTGTAATGTTTTCTGAATGTCAAATAATTCGTCTTAGAAGCATTTAGCATCAGATTGTTTTGGCGAAGCCAGGCAGCAACACGTGATACTGAGTCATTTATTTCATATTCTAGGTTCTGGTTCTTGTTTGAAGTTACAATGACTGAAATATCGTCTGCAAATAGTACAGTCTTATGTGGTGTCACACTCGGTATGTCATTAATATAAAATAGAAAAAGAAGGGGACCTAGTACGCTCCCTTGTGGAACGCCATACCTATTCATGAGATAATTAGATTCATAAGTAGTAAGAATACCTTTTTCATTAATATTGTTAATTTGAACACATTGTGTTCGGTCTATCAAATAGGATCTGATCCAATCTAGAGGTGGCCCTCTGATTCCATTTTCTTCTAATTTTCTCAATAAAATAGGATGGGAAACAAAATCGAACGCCTTCGTCATGTCAAAAAGAAGAACACTTGTTTCGTTGTTAATATCTAAGTTTGTTATCACATTACTGATAAGATTATACATGGCTAAAGTAGTTGACTTCCCTTTCTGAAACCCATTCTGTTCGTCCTTAATAATTTTAAATTTATCACTAAATTCGACTAGTCTTTTATGAAAACACCTTTCAAATATTTTTGAGAAAATTGAGATTAGTGTCACTGGTCTGTAATTTTCCATTAATTTTCTATTCCCTTTTTTGTATAAGGGTTTTACGATAGATAGCTTTAAAACCTCTGGAAATACTCCTTTTTCCATGGACAAATTGATCAAATGAGATAGAATCGGAGCAATTTCTGACGCACAGGCTTTAAGTACCATCGTAGAAACCTCATCATAACCTTCAGATTTTGTATCTTTTAGGGATTTTATTGTTTTATAGACTTCATCAGTAGATGTAGGTTTTAAAAATAATTAACTACCATTTTTATTGATATTAGTATTATATTTGACATACTCGCTATCATTAGTGACTGATTTATTTGTCATTTTTATAAAATAATTGTTGAAATTTGAAGCTATATTTTTACTATCTGTAATGATTTGGTTTTCATGATTGATTTCGTCTATATATTTAGTATCTTGTTGGACGCTACTTGTTTCTTTAATTACTTGCCATGATGCTTTACAAACATTTTTACTCTTGCTAATAAATTTGGTGTTAGATAATATTTGAGCGTTTCGAATACATTTTTTCAGTGTTTTAGAATATGTTAAATATTTATTTTTACTTGTTCTTGTTTTTTTTTTGTAGTAGCTATAACGTAGATTTCGTTTCGTAGTACAACTAATTCTAATACCTTTGGATATCCATTTTATTTTTTTCTTCCCGTTATTAATTTTTGTTTTTATTTTAGGAAAACTTATTTTACAAAGTGTGGTAAACAGCTCATGGAATAATGTAAATGCCTTATTTGGGTCAGGTTCATTAAGCGTTTCATCAAATGACAATTGTTTAAGTAGGTTTCTAAATAGATTAATGTTTTGAGTACTATAATTTCTTCTGAAATAAGTTATTGATTGGTGTGTGTTATTTTTATTATTGACAGGAAAGCTAAGTAATTGTGCTGTTTCGTGATCTGAAATATCAAGTGGAATAACCTCTCCAATACCTGACTCAATACTGCTAAGAATATGGTCTATACAGCTTAATTTTCTTGTTGGTTCATTTATATGCAGTATAAGATTGTAGTTTTTTGCTAGATCAATTAGATCTTTTGTAGTGTTGTTAGAAGTAAGAGTGTTTATATTAAAGTCTCCTGCAACTATAATTTTGTTTTTCGGATTTTTGCTTATTTCATGAAGAACTAGGTCTAATTTTTTTATGAAAATACTAACATCAGAATCAGGCGTTCTATAAATACATAAAATAACCAAGTGCTGGTTTGGTATGACCACTCCGCAACATTCGAAAGATTTAGATACTGAATATTGTTTTAACCACCCTAATTCGTCATACCTCATGTTTTTTTCCAGTAAGATACAGACGCCGCCTCTTTGTTTACTCCTACAAAAAGATGAAGTCAACTGGTATCCATGAATTTTAATATTCGTTTCATTCCCGGATTTTATAAAAATTTCGGTTAGGCATATAACATTTGGTTCCCTTCCTTTCTCTTGAAGTTCAGTTAATGACAGTTCCAGTAATTCTTTTTTAGCTAAGACACTTGCTATATTTTTGTGTAGAAAACGAAAATAATGACCAATATAATTAATATTATTATTTACGAAAGGAATGTTGAGTAGCGTTATTCGTCAATGTAGGTTTCTTAATTCTATTAAAATAAAATGGTATTGTACCTTTTTTTGCTGCTGGATTTCCGATTGGCTCCTTTTTTTTTAAATTATTAAAATAATAAGGGATCGTACCTTTTTTGAAGCTACGAGTACTAGTTGCCTGCTTCTGTGGTGGCTGTGTGACGCTAGTTTTGTGCTTGTTCTCAAAGCCCTGTAGCATATTTTTAAGGTGATGATTACTTTCAATATAATGACACATTTTAAAATTTTGACTAATTAATTTAAATTGATAACTAAGTATATCGCTGTTGAAGTGAGGGTTATTTGCAATTTTTAGAATGAAAATATGGTTATTGTGAAACTTTTTTAAAATAAAATGTAGCTCTAAAATTACTTTGTACGGATTGGAGTCATTCAACTAAGGATGTATCAATACTTCAAGAAGAAAGTCGATAGCAAGTTAAGTAATTTACAAAAAAAATAGGAGTTCCTAAGTTTGTTTTTAAATAAATTTTTGACAATAATCGTTGGCCTCATAATTATGGAAAAATCTAGGTATGTGAAGCCTGCATCTTTTGATGAAGAATGTATGCTGAAGCTCGTGTGCGTATGTATACAGCGTTTTACATAATTATGGTAGATAGGGACCATCAAATTGAACAACTTTTACTATGGGACCAACTCTGAAATAGCGAAAAAAAACAGCTGTTTCATACATTTTGACATTTTCGTTTTTTTGTGGTATGAAACAGCTGATATTTTTCCGTGATTTCAGAGTTGATTCCATAGTAAAAGTTGTTCAGTTTGATGGTCCCTATCTACCATATTTGGCATTAGGGGCTATGTTGTAACACATTATATGTATAGCTATGTATATATACAGTTGTTTCTAAGCTAGATAGCGGAATATTGCACGATGTAATTTGTGTCTGCTGCAGTTAGCGGTCGCAGATAAGTATCGCATTGGGAACAGTCTGTCTCAGTTCCTATTCTAGCGTCAGTATTGCATTCATTAACATTATGTGTAAACAAAAACACAATCAGCATTTTAAATGGTTCATTATTTGAGTGTTTGGTGGTTCATTATTCTACTTTCGCACACTGGGAAACTTTGTAAAGTTCATATTTAGAGTTCTTATTTTAAGAGGACAAAACATATCAGTTCGTTGTCCGTCTGTATTTTTGCCAAGTCTTTTTCCTAATTTATATAAGTTCTTTGAAAAAGTTTGTTCTTTTTTGAACTGGAGTTCAAATAAGTGTTCAAAAAAGAGGACTGTCGTCATTTGAATTTTAGATTCTATGACAAATGCTTTCGAGTACCTATGACAAAAACAAATGAAAATCAGATAAGATCTTAACATAATATCAATAGGAACTTCTAAGGATAGGACTATGAAATTTATAAGAAAAACAACAAGTAAATTTTCGCACTAAAACAATAGCTTGCTATAACATCCGACCTCCATTGATCTGAACGTTGTTTCGCTACAAAACAAACAGTCTACAATTACTGTTCGCGAACTCGCCGTCCCGGCCGCGATATTAGAAATGCCTGTGGGGTACAGACACTGCCTGCTCTGTACTGTACCGCTCTGGGTTTTTCAAATTATTAACGTCGAAAAAGCCTGTGTGTTTCAGAGCACCGCTTGCTCTGTATCACGCGGGGTTTTTCAACAAAAAATTTAAAAATATCATCCTAAAAAGCCTGTGGAACACAGACACCTTGCGCTGTGATCCACAGGGATTTTATAAATATAAATACCCCGAGCGATACAGACGCGTAAGGCACTAAGTATCATGAAACTTGGATATTAAACTAAAATATCAAATCTCTCTTAACTTAACTCGTCAAAAAAACATGGGACATAGTTTATTTTTGGTAGGTCCTTTTAGAAAGAAATCCCTAAAGAACAGCTGTTTTATCGTAATTTGCAACATTTCTCGAAAACGGCATAGCACAATCAAACTTTTCATTTTACCTACCTTACCTAAAAATGTGTATAATGTGTGTAGGGAATTGAAAATATCCTACCATAAATAATATTAATTGAGAGTTTTACAAAAATTGATATTTTTATAAAAGAAAAGTATTTTGTTAGTTTTTCGCAATTTCTGAGTGCAATAACTAACAGCCGAACGTTATTTCATTTTTTTATTTTGTTTGATAATGTTTGTATCTACAGTCAACAGCACATCAGATTTAGACTATAGGTACTTGACCTTGTGACCGCCTTTATGCCGTACGTTATATAAGCTGTTTTGCAGTTCAACTGTTTAACTTAACGTGCTGTCTTGTATACCCACATCAAAGAGTACTTTTGTAATATAGGAAATAAAGAATCTTGCTGGCTTTTTCTGTTAACAAGAAAATTATAATCACTGATAATGTGTTTTTTTGTCTTTTTTGTAATATTCTTTATTTAAAACAAAAATATTAATGAAAAAATAATAAATCGAAATGAAAAACACATTAAGTATCACATAAATATTACTTATGTCAGATTAGTGATACAATAAAACATAATTAGGTATTGTTTATTAATTATCCAAGAAACTTGAAAATGCGCTCTATCAAGCTACCACCCGCGACGTTCTTAGGAACCAAAGTCTGCTATATTTTAATCCAGGTTAAAAAAAAACTATCTGTGTGCCTTTCATCCCAATCCATCCCATTTAGCATAGCCTGCGATTTTTATGGGTTTAAGAGAAAAAATATTTTAACATACACAATAAATTAATATTAATAGTAGGATAAACTAAAAAAAAGTAACACTTTAAAAAAATATCGCTAGTAAGACTATAAATCACTATTTTAATATTCTACATAATTTACGGAAACATGAAGAAGGAATACTTTAACCACAACTGTAATTTTCTGAATTGTCTGTGTTCCACAGGCTTTTTACGGTGATATTATTAAATTTTTAGTCGAAAAACCCCGCGCGCTCCAGAGCAAGCGATGCTCTGAAACACACAGGCTTTTTCTAACGTTATTAGTTAGAAAAACCCAGAGCGGTACAGAGCAGGTAGTGTCTGTACCCCACAGGCATTTCTAATATCGCGTCCCGGCCTTTTTGCAAGGGATTGATCGATTCAAGGGCCGGCCGACGCATGATTGGTTTTTTGTCTGTATCCGATTGATCAATACCGTACACTGGGTCGTCATCGGTCGCAGAACGTGCTACTTGGGCACAGGTCTTTATAGGGTGGTTGAATACAAATTAGTGCTCAAACAATTGGGGAAATACAGGTTCCCGGTACTTAGTTTAAACTAGCGGCCGCCCGCGACTTCATCTGCATGGATAGTTTTTATCTATCCCTCAGGAAAACACTCTTTTTCGGGATAAAAGGTACCCAATGTCCTTCTCTGTACCACTGAGAACGTGTATTCAAAATTTCATGACGATCGATTCAGTAGTTAAGACGTGAAGGCGTAACAAACAGAAACAAATAAACAGACAAACAAACGGACATTCGCATTTATAATATTAGTAAGGATAGAACTATTTTGAAGGTATTTAGGCTTTGCTCGGTGGTGCAGTGGTTTACCGCCTGGCTCTTTGCGGAGGTTAAACAACTTTTGTAAAGGTAGGTGGGATGGGTGACCAGTTTATTATCTTGAGCTCCTCCGTGCTTCAGAAGGCACGTTGAACCGTTGGTCCCGGCTGCATTTGCATTTGCTAACACCCACCAATTGGGTCCGTGGGGTGGGTTATGGCCTATTTTCTATATCCATCCAAAAGGGAAAGCTTGTGCCCCAGCTAGGGTTGCCAGATTGGAAGTCCAAAATATCTGAAGAAAATTTGAAAAAGTCGGGATTTTCCAGTTGTTGTCGGGAGAAATAAATATTTAAAATAAAAAATGTAACTTAAATGCCTGTATATAGTAAAAAAATGGCCGCGCAGCGCGATTTTTAGTCAGTTTCATCCACTAATCTTGTAAGTTGGCCTTTCTATTGAAAAAAAAGCCACGCAGCGCAATTTTTAGTTAGTTTCACCCGTTTCAACCGCTAATCTTGTACTTTTGCCTGTCTATAGTAAGATAAAAAGGCCGCGCAGCGCAATTTTTAGTTAGTTTCATCCACTAATCTTGTGATCTGTGGTTTCTTACGCGAAAATTATTGTTTTCTAGAGAACTTTCGGAACAGCAGTTTTTTCGGGAGATTTTTAGATTTTTCGGGAGTCGGGAGACCACATGAAATTACGGGAGAATCCAGGCGAATCCCGACCATCTGGCAACCCTAGCCCCAGCAATTGGGACATTAAAAATGGTTGAAGTCGAGAGATGGAATAAAAATTAGATATTGATTGATGATAAATAAATAATACAAAAGAGTAAATAAAACCGTCATTTTTCTCTGATAATCGATAAAATTCATGAAACATAATATGCCTCCCGAGTTTTCTTAGATTGCCTGAAGCCTAAACGCTGCCAAAGGGAAAATTAAGAAGCGTCCATTAATACTGCTATTATTAAAACAATTTTCTACTTTTTGTATATTTTCATTAAAAAATTTTCCGCCTCAAATAAAACGAAAATCCATAAAAAGTTTCACTGTCCTGTCCATAAAATCGAACGGAACCAAAACCAATTTTCCCACATAACAAGGTTACCCAAAACTTTACATTAACAACTTTTACATAATAATCTAACGTAATCAAGTAAATAATACCGTGGTCCGAAACTGCGAACTATAAGCGAAACAATCACACTACGGGACAAAGGCGACCCGGGGCGGGCGCCAAATGAAATTATGGTATTATTTACCTACATTTATTTCCTATTACGGGCGGGCCAGCTCGGAATTACCTTTCGGTGGATCATTGCAGGGTTGACAGTCTCCTGAATTTAGTAGTTTCTTATAAAACGATATGTCTTTTTAGTAATTTTACCTTGGTTTAATGCTCTTAAAATTTACCCTCCAAAAATGAGTAACGCATGTCAAACAAACCAGAAGATGATGTAGATTGTAGAGATTTCTATGAAATCTCGATGGTCACGCCAGCTACATTAGTTTTTATAGTATATTTCTTGTCACTTTATACACAAAAACGTCAAAGCGCAAGATTTTCGTTATTGAAATACTGACAAAACGCCATAATAACATTGTTTAGGATTAATTTTCCATCATTTTCGATCCAAAATCCTCCAACACTATTTTGTAGCCAATGTTTACTACTCGATTTCCATGAAAAATTGTGATGGAAAAATTAAAGAGTATGCGAAAAACTATTCTAAGGCGAAAAATATGAATTGTAAGTACAGTCAAGAGCACCTAGTGAATTTATTTAAGTATGCAACCCCCCCCCCCTCTGCCCACCCTTGGCGACGTCCTTGCATTGAACCATGATTTTGACGTTAACATTAACATTTTACGCTTTTGCATCAAAGAATTCAGAATATTCTAGTTATCCGACTAAAATTCGGCCACCAATGATTTCTTTTGCGTGAAGCTAAGAGCGAGAAGTAAATAATACATGTTACCATCATCTTACTATATAGATTTAAATATATTCCTTAATGACAGCCCTAACGCGGCCTTAGGAGCGGCTTACGCAATTAGCGGAAACTTGATTTGGCTCTAAGTGTATGAAGGGATCAGTTTGTGCGCGGATTGGTGGCGCCCGACCGACCGACCCCAGCCCGCCGACCGCTAGTGGCATGTTGATATGTGATGAAGGTCACTGGTATCAATGTTAGGGCGGAAACCTTCTCTTACGAAAATTCATAATTCATTACAATTAAGAACTCTGTGCGTGCGTATATTACACACCTACACGAACGAAGTACGCAAGATGCAACATACGGAGAAACGACCACAAGCACTAAACAAATACTCGGTACGGGGTCATAGAAAGGTTTTATTTACAAAGGAATAGTGCTTGGCCATCTCACCTCACCTGATGTTTAGTGACGATAAGGCTGAAAGTGTAAGCGCACTATACTCAGAATGCTCACCATTGAGGAACTGGCCATCTTACCTCTAACTTCCGGAACACAACAATATTGAATATGCTGTTATGGCGTCAGACTTAAGGCTTTAACATGCCTCAATCCGAGCGGGTCGATCCGTGATGGTGTGAAATCGAACGTAAGTCTACTCACTTTGGGTTCAAATCAGTGCGCGTTCCAACGCGGCGGTTGCGTTGAGAACTAGCACCGAACTCTCAATTTTTACATGTTATTATTAAATTTCTTCGCTTTCAAGTTAGTTAAAAAAAATCTGTTCAATTAAGATTGAAGGTATTAACATCGCCGATTTTTATTTGTTGGTTTTAACATTAACGAATTTTCTGTTTCCGAGAAATTTTGCAAATAGGACCAGAAACAGGGTCCACGGAATATTTTTTTACATCAAAGGTGGTAACATTTTTACAAATGCTTTCAATTAAATCTATTGTGTATTATTCCAAGTACATTATATATTTTTTCCATGATAGCTTCACGCGCGTAATCATTCAATAATTTGAATTGAATATTGGGATTTGACCCTTCTTAGCGCCTTAAGTAGGTAAGATGGTGGTAGCTAGCCAGGCGGACTTGAAATAAGCCCTATGAATCAAACCGACTACAAATGTAACCCGGGAATCGAACCCGGGATCCGTGCGTCTTAAACGTGTGGTCTAACCACTAGACCACAATAGTATTCGGTACAAATTACATTCATCCTAATTTTCTTTTTGTGGATTACTTGGGATGGGCTAATTCGCTACTAGCGGCCGCCCACGGTGTCACCCGCTTGGTTGCCGTTCCCGTGGGAATATCGGGATAAAGAGTATTCTATGTTTTAATTTAGGCTGTCTACTACCTGTGTGCCAAATTTCAACCAAATCCGTTCTGTAGTTTTTGCGTGATTGAGGAACAAACATCTAAACATCCAAACCCACAAACTTTCACATTTATAATATTAGTAGGATTTCGTACTTATTTTGATTCGTTCGTGGATTTGTGGTTTTTAAATCCGACCTCTTTTAACACATACCCGCTGTAAACAATCTCATTTACATAATATACTTCATTAAATTCAATCTTTTCGACCGTAAATCCCATGGTGCATTTCCAGGCGTCACAGCCTGAGAAACCTCTCTACCAAAATACTCCAACATTTGCAGCTGGTTAAATGATATAAAAGAGAGTTATTTTCTCTATGGTAC
The DNA here is from genome assembly GCA_928269145.1 of Agriphila tristella. Taxonomy (NCBI): domain Eukaryota; kingdom Metazoa; phylum Arthropoda; class Insecta; order Lepidoptera; family Crambidae; genus Agriphila; species Agriphila tristella. The sequence continues at coordinate 61,232,149 of OV743429.1, read as the reverse complement.
AATGAACGTTTAATATCACCAGTTGTTTGGGGTTGTTCGAATTTGCATATTAATGATCTGCGTGAGTGGAAAATTCTGCGGTTCCCGACAAATATCAATGACAGCTCTTGTTTCGAAAAGTTGCCGCAGCCCATCAGAAATTGGAGTTGTTATGTTGGTAATAATATTAGTTACTTTGTATGATATTTTGATATTCGAGTTATTACTTACTTGCCTGTTTGCGTACATAAAATACACCACTTATGATAGGGCTAGTAAAATGTACTCCTCCTGCAGGACTGCTTAAGTCCTGTTTAAGGCCTACTTTTGAACTGAACGGTTTCTTATTTGCTGATGGTAAGCCCTCTTAGCATTCATATGAAAAGTAACCAGTTCAATAAAGACAGAGTTCGTTGTAGCGATGTTGTAAACAGTAACTTATGTGTAATAAAAATTGCTCATAAATCATTTTTTTGTGTTTACATGAAAAGTTACAAGTTAAATACAGGCAAAGTATTCAATTTATCAATAGAATTCGTTGTAGCGGTATTGTGAACAGGGTACTGGCGAGTTTCAGGGCTCCTGAAGCGTTCAGCTCGGCCGCCGCCGATCCGCTGTCAGTGCGAATAAATGGAAATTAATGGCGCCTAGCCCTGACGCGCCATGCTCGCCGGTAGGGAAGCGCAGTAACTTGCCTTCTTTTAATTTTTTTATAAACAACGGGATTGTGTTTGGCATTTACCTCACCTGATGCAGTGACGATCAGTGGGTCGACACTTTATCAACTTCATACAAAAAATATTAATATGGAATTATGAACGTACTTTGTGCCAACATTAAAATACGAAACAATCCTACCAATGAAAAAAGGTAGTTAATCGTTTTGTCTTATTGTACCAGCCATGACTCGGTAATTTAGCCGCATTATATACGTCAAGTTATGTTGTGGTCATGTTGGCCAGCATGTGACGCGCCGCCAAAAATTAAATTTTTGCAGAAGTTTTAGTAAAATTAATTTACGCATTTTAATAAAACAAAATTGTAATAAAAACGTGTTAAAAAGACATAATGGGTGGCAAATCTTTGCAAGAGTGTGAAATTTGTGGTGTCCGAAGAGTGAGAGGGTCGAGTAAGGACATAATTTTGACTAGAATTCCCGCTTGATCCGAGCAGGTAATTTTATTAACTTTTTCTAAGTTTTAAAAGTTTTAAGTTAATTTGAGTAAAAAATATTGTTAATAATAGTAGTAATATCGGTAGATATGTAGGTTTTAAGCAAGAACCTTATATATGTAATAAGATTCTTGGTTTTAAGTGACATTTCAACGAAATTAGCGATAAACAATAGAATATGAATATAAGATTCTTGGCGATAAATCACGTTATCATTACATTGTCATAGTGCTGTGCTAAAGTTATCGATATTATTTTATTTTAGATGTTGATTATGGGTTGAATACTACCTAGGTACTGTATTTATGACTATCTAGTGGGTAGTTAATAATGTTATATAATTTTTGTTGCAGCCTCCAGCAAAGGACTGAAATTCAGGCCAAACTAAAGTGCAGTTTTAACAGCGAGTCATTCTTGTCACAATAGAAAAAAAATGAACTCGCTGCTGAATAAATTACTTGATTCTTACCTTTCTTTTATTTAAGAAAGTAAGCGATATTCCATTCGCGGCATGTCATCAAGACAGAAATTCCAGATTTTTATTAGACACATATTTGTATATATTTGTCTAATAAAAATCTGGATTTTTATTAGACAAATATTTGTATATATAATAAAAATCTGGAATTTCTGTCTTGATGACATGCCGCGAATGGAATATCGCTTACTTTCTTAAATAAAAGAAAGGTAAGAATCAAGTAATTTATTCAGCAGCGAGTTCATTTTTTTTCTATTGTGACAAGAATGACTCGCTGTTTAAACTGCACTTTAGTTTGGCCTGAATTTCAGTCCTTTGCTGGAGGCTGCAACAAAAATTATATAACATTATTAACTACCCACTAGATAGTCATAAATACAGTACCTACCTATACATATCATTTAATGTCGACAATTATTACGAGTATAATATTATTATGGATTTTGCTGTCGTGTTGTGTTGGGATTTATCCCCTGCTTTTATTTCCAAAATATGAAATATTATGAGGTTTATGAGTATAGACGCCTGGAAGCATTTTTTATCGATATCGATATCATTTCAAGTTGGTAAGGTACTTCACTATTCTTTTGACATTTCCTCTGTTTATGTTGGTAGTACGATTCTATTTATTAGGTTGGTAGAAACTACGTTCATAATTGTGAAGTGCCTACTCTTAAAACGTACTGATTACTTGCTCAGTGGTGACGATAAGGCCGAAGGTGGAAGCGCACTACACCCGGAATCCTCATCACTGAGGATCTTACCTCTAACTGCTGGAACACAAGCACAACAGTTTTTGAATTTATGTTATGGCGTCAGACTTAGATAAGATGGTGGTAGCTAGCCAGGCGGACTTGAAATAAGCCCTACCACCAACAAACCGAGTACAAATTGTACCCCCCTGGGGCTCCTGTCTTACACGGGTGGACGAACCACTAGACCACAATGACAGAGATCTCGCGTAGAACGCACGTCATCTAGCAAATTATAAAGTTCTTTTTATTGTCTTTATTTATTTAGGGACTTTTAACGTTAGTTATGCCAGTCCCATCCTATCATACCCTACTATAATAAAAGTACGAATTAAATTAAATAACGAAATATTTACTTTTTATACTGACGTCAAAAAATATTGTATCCTGTATTTTCCATCTTCGTCAAAGTAAGGTCCTATTCTACACTGGCCTGCAAAACTAAGTACTACAGAGGTCTATTTTCATACAAACGAGGTAACTTTGAAGCATTGGTTCTCCGCCCAGGATTAAACGTGGTGTGATCTGATGATGGCCATCCAGGGAGTGAATGGAGAAGATTCAGATCCCCATACACACCCAATCTGATCAGCATTCTAAGAGCTGTTTGGATATGTTTAAAAAAACCACGAAAATAGCATTAAAATGTATGGAAATGCTGTAACTGATAACTCTTATCCTTACAGCTCTTAGAATGCTGATCAGATCAATTGGGTGTGTATTTTTTTTTATTTTTTTTTATTTTCATGGGAAAACATACATTATTTATAACTAAGAGTATAACTAAATATAATACAAATATACTCATTTAATTTGTTTTAGCATATAAACATCGAGAAGCTTATTTGTATTCACAAAGTATAGATTTTGATATACATTTTTGAATCGGAAGAAACAATTTTGGCATAGTTAAAAAAAATGCTATTAAACTTAGGAAACAACAAAAAATCGCTAACAGAATAAAAGAGGAAATCTTAAGAAACCACATCAAACCAGTTCTTACTCAAAACATTTCTAAATTGTTCCGGTTTAGAGTTAAAAATGTCAAGCACAGATACATCAACGATTTTATTAAAAGTAACAGCTGATCGCATAAAAAAACGAGTTTTTTCTGTAGTTGGTAGCACAATACGGAACACTAAGGTTGTAGATGTGTCTACTGTATCTGTTTGGAACTTTGAAATTGATTAGTGATAGAAGATGCAGGGAATCAATAAGAGATTGTGATAATTTTGCAAGTGTAACGACATCGGCAATTTTTCGTCGCTCAACGAGAGGTAAAATATGATGTTTTTTGCATCTAGCAAAATAGTCTTTCTCATAACCTTTACACTTAAATTGCAAGTATCTCAAAAACTTACGTTGAATAGTTTCAATCTGTTTATATAGACGCCATACTGTGGGTTCCAAATCTGTGAGCAATACTCGAGATGGCTACGCACAAGTGAGCAAAACAATACTTTGGCGATTTTGGCACTGGAAAACTGAGAGCAGGGGGGTTATTCACGATTGTCGGAAACCAACTTTCCGAATCGAATCGGAAAGTCTATAGTCTTAGATCTTATTTTCTACATTATGTTACTAAATTTTGTAAATGCATTGCGCTTTCGCGTTGGAAATTTAATCAAATGCCAGTCGAATGTATTTGTGAATAGCTATATTTTTGTAATATCGGAGGATACGGATTTGAATCGAATGCTTTCGAGTAGATTTCCGACAATCGTGAATAACCCTACAGGACCGAATAATGAAACCGAGAGACCGATTGGCTTTTTTGGCTATGTGATCAATGTGCTTTTCATATGTCAATTTAGTATCATGAATGACACCAAGGTCTCGAATTTCGTAAACTTTCTTAAGTTCGATTCCTTTAAGCGAATATGGGGAGTATGGGGATCTGAATCTGCTCCAGAAGATTGCTCTCAAGAAGATTGCTTAGGTACCCTATATAAGCAGTTTAACAAGGTAATTTCTACTTGTTATGAAAAATACATGGAAAATTTTATTTCTTTCAACTTCAATCAAAAATTCGCTCTCTGAAAATAATTAGACGTTCATATTTCCTCAACAAGTGTTTCGATCGGAATAAGTAGGTAGTTAATGTTTGTGTAAAAAAAGTAATACTAGTACTTAGTTACTGATAAGCTTTACCCGTGACTGTGGCCACGTTACCCTCGTCAGAAGCGGCCCAGAGCAGCCGAGAGCTAATAAAACGTCACTAGTATTTTGTAGAATTAGCACAAAAATACGAAACAATCGTTTGACATAGGTCGGCGCTCGACGTGGCCCAACACTGGCCCAAGAATAGAGATGTCCTTCGAGGAGACAATGTTCGTGAGAAAAGTGTTGTTGAGTGCCGCTTACATCATACTTAGATTTCTAAAATTGGATCAACTTTATGCGCGCTGTAAGAATTTTCATCAATGTGAGGAAACACCTACGAAATTCGAATGCAACATCTTACAGATGTCTGACAATCGATTAAGATGAAATAGCTATATAGGTACTTGATTTTTTTTATATCATAGGCATTCACAACGCTATTTTTTCAAGATAATTAATATACTTGGAAAAATACTAGAAATTAATAAAAATAAATACTGATGTTTGGCACAGCACAGCAGAGGCACAGTTTTCGTTGGTAAGAACTTTAGTGACCGCATGGCACTGGCATCGGACATTCTTAGAGGGGGCGTCCATTAATTACGTGAGGCATTTAGGGGGGGGGGGGAGGGGGTCGAGCCTAATCTCACCCAATCTCACGTGGGGGAGCGCCCCTGGCACGTTGCCAGAGGCACTCACTATCCTAGAAATAAGTCTTGGGGCTTAAAATTCAAATCTAGCCAGGGGCATAAGAATAAATAATATCCAGGGGCACCCTAGATTCTAAAAATAAGTCTTGGGGCGCAAAATTCAAATCTTGCCAGGCGCACTCATGACCCCTAGCTCCGACGATGTTTCCGAGTTTTTTTTTCTTAATTAAAAATTTGATTTGTCATGGTAGTTCCTGTTTTAATAACGCTTGCAAGATTTTCCTGTTAGTTAATACTGTAAGCGTGACGTGTTTGGCACCAAATCTACTGTCAACCCTCCGTCTGCCGGCGGCCAGATTAACCCCTAGCTTACTGACATCAACTAAAGATTTCGGTTGGACGCAAATGAGAAACCCTATGTTTGAATTGAGGGTTAACTTACGCGTAACTTAATGAAGTTATAAATAAATATGATTAATTTTAAATAGAATTACATAAACTATAACTAAGTAACAGTATTAGAAAATTAGTAAAACTGATAAATCGCATGATGAACCACACGAAATCGAAGAGGCAGTGGCAGGCAGATAATGATTTCATTTCTCAAAAGATTATTTTCTTAAATAACTATTGTGAGTTCTTACTTCACTTTTTTGTAGAGTTTTACTGAAATACTGGGCTTTTAGTGACATTTATTTTATTTTATTTTAACATTATATTAGCGTTATTTTATTATAATTCTTCTTGTTAGCTAAAAAAGTCTCAAATGGGTGATAGGAAAATATATACAATTCAAAAGCACTTAATTTCTACGTTTATTTGAATAATAAAGGATTTTTCATTTTATTTCATTTCGTTTCATAACGTTTACGTGCCTGTATCGTGTAAATTGCTCTATAGTTTAATAGTGCAAAAGCGGTGAAATAGGTAATCTAAACCCTTTTGCATTGTCAAACTATCGAGCTGACGATTTTGAGGTACAACCATAAGAATAAAGTACAACCTAAGTATTCTATTGTACAACCTAAATATTTTATGGTCCAAGTATTCTATGGTACAACCATAAAAAATATTCTTATGGTACAACCTAAGTATTCTATGGTACAACCAAACTACATCAAAACTGTAAATACATACAGAAAGGTGCACAGAGCGTGTGATTGCGGTAGGCCGCGCCGCCCCGGGCGCAAAACTTTTGATGGGAAATTAGCATAATTTGATTCTACTATGAAATTAGCCTCCCACTGATAGTACTTCTTTTGGCTTATATCATAGATCACCTCCTTATTATTACTTACTATTACTATAGTCATAGCTTCCACCCGCAACTTCATCCACGTGGACATTCCTAGGGAACCATATACAGGGATAAAAAGTATTCTGTTTTAATCTAGGCTATAAACTATCTGTGTGCCAAACATCCAAATCTATTTAGCGTCATCTATTTGCGTGGTTAAGTAACAAACATATAAACATCCAAGCTGTCATTTATAATATTAAGTAGGATAGGATTACGTAAAACCGCAGTAAAACTATACTTAGTCATATGTGGCGAAATAAGCGAAACGCAATGTGAAATGACGGAATGAAGAGCTTACGAAGAAACTAGTAAGGATAGTTTTATATACTAACTGACATTCAGAAAAAATATCTACTTAAATGTTTTTTTAAACAGGATTAAAGGTTAAAAGGATATCAAAGCTTTTTATAGGTTTTACAATTAAATATTTCAACAATTTCCAATTGGATTTCGTGAAATCGCACTTAGATTCAAACTAGTCTAACTTGTTGAAATTTCATTACGTACGGATTCAATAAGGTTCAATTTTACAATATTTGTTTTTTAATAAATAAAGTGTTTTACATAATTCCAATTTAGGTATAATATTAAGACTGATTTGTTAATTTTTTAAAACCTTTTAACACCGTACAACGCAAGAAGATATTAAAAAAAAAAAGTTAATCAACATTATTCTGAAACTCGTTCAAAGAAAGTTATTTAAATTTCATTAAAATAACAGGATAAAGAGTAAACAACAAAAAAATATAAATAGGTAGCTGTGGGTGTTTGCTAACTCTGTGGAGCGTGTTTCCAAATGCTTCTTCGTGTCAACACTCATATAGAATAGATTTTCTAAGAAAATACTTATGAGCCACCAGAGGCGAAGGGTGGTCCAGCACGGGTGGGCAGCATTCGGGAAGCTTCGAAAAATCTTCGCGTCCGACATACCTAAATGCCTCAAGACGAAAGTCTATGAACAGTGTGTGTTGCCAGTGATGACTTACGGCAGTGAAACGTGGTCGCTAACTATGGGTCTCATGAGGAGGCTCAAGGTCACCCAGCGTGCAATGGAGAGAGCCATGCTCGGCGTTTCCCTGCGTGATCGAATCAGAAACGAGGAGATCCGCAGGAGAACTAAAGTAACCGACATCGCTCGAAGGATTGCTCAGCTGAAGTGGCAATGGGCGGGACACATAGCGAGAAGAAACTGATGGCCGTTGGGGCTGAAAGGTTCTGGAATGGCGACCGCGCACCGAAAGACGCTCCGTGGGTAGGCCCCCGACAAGGTGGACCGACGATCTGGTGAAGGTTGCCGGAAGCCACTGGATGCGGGCAGCGTAGGACCGATCGTCGTGGAGATCCTTAGGGGAGGCCTATACCCAGCAGTGGGTGTCGGGCGGCTGATATGATGATGAGTGGCGAAGGGATGGACCCTTTGCCACTTATCATCATATCAGCCGCCCGACACCCACTAACTATCAGCATAAGTTCCACTCACTGATACATTATGCAGATCATATACTTTTTTGTAGAACAGCTTACCTTTGCCATATTTTAACCCCTTATTACTCAGCCACGTATCCTTCTTTAGCTCAATACACACAGCACGTTGAGGTGAAGAAGGGTATGCATTCTGTTGGCAGGTTACTGCGACTCGAACACTTCTATTGGCCAAAGTTGCCACTTTGCAACCAAACCAAGTGTAAATAGACCCTACCTCCCTCTTAGGAATCGAACTAGCGGGTTCGATTCCTAAGAGGGAGCCCTGCCATCTTTGATCTTACACGGGTGGGCGAGTCACTAGACTACAGAGGCGGTTACATTTTGGTTTAAACAAAGTGGCAATGAGTTGCAAAATCACAACAACAACAACAGAAAAACAATATCAACAAACAATCCATTTATTCCAGTACATATAAGCAGGGGGTCAATTCTGCTAATGTTAACGTCGAAATCGTGGTTCAGTGGTGTTTGAATGGTAATGCTTTTTGACACAGTTCTTGTTTTTTAAACCCAAAACCGAAACACATTGTGATTCTTAAACCCAAAACGGAAACACATTGTATCTCGATTTTGGGTATAAGAAACAAGAACTGTGTCAAAAAGCACTACCATTCCAACACTATTGATCCACGTTTTTGACGTTAACATTAGCAGACTTGACCCCCAGGTGACGTTCATAAGTACATCGCAAAACTTCCCCAACTTGGACCACATCGGCGACCATTCGTCCAAGCCCCAAGCCCGATAAAGGGTGCTTCTATTTTTGTTTAAAATTTCATTTTACCCGAGCAACTTTGGCGTGAAAAAAATGTAATTTAGACGGCCAATGTTCACCGGACCGCTGCTTGAGCGACCGCCAATATTTTATTATGAAATTATTTTCCTCGCCAGCTTAGCACTTTTATGGCTTTATTGGCAACACGAATAAATTAAATTTTACGGAAGCCGACTAGCGATAATTACTGCGTGTGGACTGATTGTTTGTGGAAATAAATGTTGGTGAATTTTCTTTCAAGAAGTGGGTCTTGATATATTCTTGCTGGACTATTAATTGCAACCAATGTTTATGATTATCAGAATCTGGTAGTAGGTACCTAAGCACCAAAACAAACATTATCTGGTTAATTCTTTAGAGCTACCTGCCTGTCGATTCTGTAACAAACTCGCATCTCACTTCGAACCTCACTTCACTTAGAGTGAATTTGTTATTAGAAATTAGCTGAATATAAGCTATTTTTACCGATTGCAAAAGGTTTTAGGTAGCTACCGTAGCTATCTAAAACATTTTGTGATAAAAAAAAATTCTTGTCATAATCTTATTTATGGTTTAAAATTTCCGCGAAGCGAAGTGAGGTTCGAAGTGAGATGCGAGTTTGTTACAGAATCGACAGGCTGTGCTATGTTTTTTTTCGGTTTGTTTTTCTTACATCGAAAATGTCATCCATTAACGTAAAAAATAACGTTGTTAGTGTAGAAGTTGATAATTGATTATACTACCCAAATACAATGGAGTTAGTAGAGCAAAAATAAAGTGTAGTAGTTAGTTCATTGTCATTAGGTATGAGAATAGAAAAAATATCTTAATTATCGCCTTATCACTAAATTTCTTACAATTAATCACAGTATTCATATTATTATACTAGAATTGTTTGAACAATGGATCTTGATTAGGCATTAGGCAAATGAACGCTTAATTACCACTGAATTTGTCAAAAGTGAAAAATAGTTTTTTTTACATAAATATTTTTGTACTTTGTGTACATTTGGTTATACACCGTCATTTTGTAGTCGTTTTAATTAACTTAAGGGTGTGTTGTACCAATGAAACTAAAAATTTTTGCCCAAGAAACATGGGTCAAAAAACGACAAAAAAATTTGGTCCTCCAATATACTAACTAGAGTCTAGACAGCTAAAACATTGTATTTGTATGGGAAAGTCCAAAATTTTTGTCGTTTTTCGACCCATGTTTCTTTTGAAGAAATGATTATTTTCATTAGTAGAGCACTCCCTTAAGTTAATTAAAATGACTACAAAATGACGGTGTATACAACGTGTATATGACAATGCAACAATAAATGATAACACTGTAGACACTAGTTCATAGAAGTATTTTGAAACTATCAATTAATTCCTAGGAGCGAAATAAAAAAAAAATTTTTTTCGAACAAACTAAATACCACAAAAACAAGTACGAAATTAAACACCCTTTGTAAGTAACAAAAAAAACTGTCGCTGTCAAGTGTCAACATATTTTCCGCCGAGTATTTTAGGTTATTTTAAAATAATATTAACTTATTCGAAAATAATATCAATTCTGACGGATTTGTAATTGCTGGCGTAATGTAACAGTCCCTAAGTGGAATTCATGATACTACTAAAACCGAAGTTTTCAGCGAAACATTTTTTTGAATTGCGTAATTAAAATCGATTTTGCTAACGGTTGAATCTGTTTAATAAAATACAGGTTGGTTTGAAGTGAATTTATTTCAATTTCCATAAAACTTTGAAGAAACACCACTGTAGGTAAACGTGTAGACAAGGTGTAGGACTTTGGCACGTAAAAAAGTGTGTTTTTGAAAATTTCATCAAAATAAAATTTTGGAAAAGGAAAAAATACGTGTAGTCTCCTGTTTTCGTAAGTAATTTAATAATAATAAATACTCATTTTTACACAGGTAAAAGATTTCGAAACGTTGTCAACTTTATTGTTTGTTAGAAGTAGATTTTGTCTCTTTCGCACATTTTTAGATGACACGCAATTAAAAATGACTCTTACGGCTTGAGCATAAGGTACAATTTGGCAACAATGTGTTAATTTATACTGATGTAGGGGTTTTTAACTTGTCGGCAATAGCTTAGTAATAGATACAGCATGTAGAAAATGTTAAAAACGAAAAAAATTCTCTTGTGACTAAACTACTGGATATTTTTCATTGATATTTTACAGGCAGACTGGGAGCGTTACTAGATATACGAAATTTAATTAATTGTCGCATTGACCTCTCCACTTTGTATATGTTACAGTCAAAACTCATATCCGGTCAAAACCACTTTTGACTGAAAAAATCAGTCAAAAGTGGTTTTGACCGATGCTCACAGTTAAAAACAGTTTTGACTGATTTTCGCAGTCAAAAGTGGTTTTGGCCAACGTTCTTAGTCAAAAGTGGTTTTGACCAACATTCTCAGTCAAAAGTGGTTTTGCCTGATTTCAAGGCAGACTATCGGTCAAAACTCATAAGAAGTTATGGAGGTTAGTGAAAATTGCCAGAAATGTCATGAAAAAAGTTTCATAAAACTATTTCTAAGGTTTTGTCCATACAAAATTCATTCGACATTGTACCGAGACCTGTGAACTGCAAATACGCAGAAATTCAATCTCAAAATATTTATTTTATTTTTAATTTTAAATATAATATTGAAACTATGTCATTTTGATAGTTTATGGGGGATAGCGCTGTTTGCGTCCATGGGCTTTTACTTTAGATACCTACCTACACCTGTCTAGTCTGGGTAGGGCTAATAGGGAATATGCATAAGTCACCGATTTTGATGAAATTGAGCTTGATCGCTGCGGACACTTATAAAAACATGATGGAACAGGAAAAAAAATGTATTATTTTAGTTTTATCACACGATGAAATCAGGGGAAAATAACGATATTTTTTTTCATTTTCGGATATAATGCACTTTACAGTCAGATAGAATATCGAATAAGAAATAATATTTTGTATGACACATATGTACTTAAACGCAAAATTTAGGGAGATAATTGAAGATTATTGGCTAACTCCATATTAAACGCGCCGAAACACACCTGAAACGTGATGTGTGACGTCACCGTTTTGTATGGAGCGTTTTCGGCGGGTGCTGCTGCGCGCTAACTTCAAGTAACTATATCACGAGAAAAAAACGCAAGAGAAAAGTTTTAATATTACAGTTAATTTTCTCACGCATTATACTTTTGATTAAGATTTAAAAAAAAATTGATGCATATTCCCTATTGAACAGCAACTGCGCAGTAGAGCTAGGTGGAAAGAAGCGGGCTTTTCACACATTTCAGTGTATGATCACCGCTCTTTTCCGCCCAGCTCCACATCAATGGAAAGGCAAACTATGCCATGCTAACTTATAAATTAATAATAATAATAATAATAAATTTTAGGCTTTAGGCTGTGAAAAATTAGACCTTTTCATAATAATAAATTACACTTTATTGCACACACAAAAAGAATTACAGAAAGAAGGACAGTTACAGAGAAAAAACATACAAGAGTCGGCCTTATTGCTAAGCAGCAATCTCTTCCAGGCAACCCTTGGTTGAAAAATAAATAAAGATAGGAGTATAAGGGGGAGTGGGGTGCAATTACGAAAGGAATAGTGCATTTGAGAATAAATATATCTAAAGATAAATACAAATAAAAACTAAGGGAAAATTATATAAATAGTCAGTCAGAATTACATTTAAAAATAAAAATAATTAATAGGTAGTTTTTGTTTTTAATATGTTTTAAATGTTATTTATACGTTAGCATGGCTTAGGTTGCATTTCACTGTTTCACTGATGTGAAGCTGGGCGGAATAGAGCGGTGATCATACACTGAAATGTGTGAGTGAAGCTTAAATTATCTCATCATTTATAAAACTTTCACTTGTTTAATTAATAAATAGGCTCCCAGTCCACCTCAATAGCAGTTTTGACTAACATTCGTGGTCAAAACCACTTTTAACCGCCATAATTTGGTCAAAATCATTATTACCCATTATTTTTGTATTTAAAAGTGGTTTTGACCAACGTCATTAGTTAAAACCAATTTTGACTGATTTTTGCAGTCAAAAGTGGTTTTGACCGGATATGAGTTTTGACTGTAACATATATAGTCCCGTCGATGAATAGTGTTCGATATTTTGATTTTCGATCATTTGGTATTCGATATGGCGTAGGTAACCCTGTATTTATACACATTACGAATGATTAACCCTCCACCGCGCACCGTATCGTTTTTTATCACCCATATAACAATCAAACGGCAGTACTCACATTACTTGCCATCGTTAATCGCGGAATCACGTTCCCGCCAATAAAGCCTGCTCTTTACGCGACTGAAAACAAACTCGATTCGGGATTAAATTTGCATCGGCCCATTTTGCGCGACTTTTTGCCGAAATACGGCCGTGGGAGCGCAGTAAAAATGCTGTAACCGCAGCCGTCGGCCGACCAATGCGCGATAATTTGGCTATTTGATGTTCCACCTGGGTTTAAGAAAAGATACTGAGATTCCGTGTTCAAGAATTTCATTATAAAATAATCAAAATTATACACGCAGTTCATGAGAATTACACCAACTAATTATTGCTTGCTTTCGGTCGGAAGTATAAGTATTATTGTAATATATTTGTCTCGTCCTATCATATCATTACGTCAGCCCGGGGACTGCAATAATAACCCTACAATAACAGAGGTAACCCAAATTAGGCCGAACATTGGCCAATTATGCAGATTTAACCCACCTGAAACAATTCTCTATGAAAATTCATGGTATGCTTACATGGAAATAATGTATTAGTATGTTAAATTATTCGGTAAATGTGTATGGCCTAATTTTATTTGACAAATGCTGTGTTAGTTTTAGGATTTAATTTATATTAGGTAACTATACGTTAGCTTTATTTATATGTTATAATAATATTTGTATAACTTTACCTATTTAATTTTTAAGTATCTAAAAGGCCAAATTGATGTAATTAAAATACGGATTAATCCTTACTAATATTATAAATGCGAAAGTTCGTTTGTTTGTTACGCCTTCACGTCTTAACTACTGAACCGATCATCATGAAATTTCGCATACACAATGTCGGGCATACAGATAAGGACATTGGGTACCTTTCATCCCGAAAAAAAGTATTGTTCCCGATCCAAAAGTCGATGAAATAAAAATATTACCAAAAGTCGTGACGTAACAACGAGGAAGACGGCAATAAAAGTAAGATATATATTTTGTCTCTCTCCTAGTCGGCAGATTTATCTGTTACATTAGCCGGCCGGCGAGCAATGTTCACTTTATTACTGTCGAGTTTATTTTTGATGGCGTCTTTTCCAGTGACTTATGGGTGTACCACTCATAGGTTAACATTGTTCTTGTGCAATATTCATAGTTACACCCATTTTAATCCGTGCGAATTGAGCAGAGGTTAACTACAGTTTAAAACGGAACAGTTAAGTAATTACGGCGATCTAAGTCCGTCTTTTATCGTTTCTAGAAGAAACCCCTTCGTTAAAGCACAGAATAATTAATGTGTTAAAGGCTACCTCAACGAACTATTGGTCTTCCTTTAGTTTGCGGAAAATACTCTGTAAGAATATTTTCTGTTGAGAAATTGATAGTTTCAGCAGAGTGATCTCCATTGCGAATTCTGTACTTTCACTGTAAAGGCATCTTGCGAGTTCAAATCTAAGCTACAGAGTCGTACCTACATTTATCTATTTGTAAGCTTAATTTTAAAATCTCTATCAACTTTGGCATAGTGATCTTTTTTGCGAATTCTTAATTTTACTGCAAGCAAACGTATCTTGCGTCTGCAAGTTTGAAGTAATACTCAGCTTTTTACCTTAAAATTTCTTACTGAACATTTTTTAAATATAGCATTGTGTAAATTTGTGCATTTTTTGGGTTGTAAGTCGATCGTTGCACTGTTGCAACACTAACTTCTTACAGCAGTGTCATGTCGTCGTCGCGAGAAATGGAGTTCAACAGACATTTGATACAATATGAAGAATAGCAGCCGACATAAAAATGTGTCTAGACGCTGCTATCTATGTCCTTAACGCAAACATTTAAGTGTAAGTTGAATAATACGTTAGTTTTTAACTGAAACAGTTAAGGTTAAGTGCCACTTGAATCTCGTTTAAGATCTCTTTTTTCAACTTATGTTACCGGCCAAACCCGATTTCAGGACAAACTAGTTTGGCCTAGACTAAACTAGTTTTTCCTAAGCTCGACAGGATAAACCAGTTTAGCCTAGGCCAAACTAGTTGATCCTGATATGAATACGCACATTCCAGGATAAACTAGTACGGCCTAGTCTAAACTCATTTAGCCTTGTCGAAAGTAATAAAATAGAATAATTGAGATATAATTATTGTTTCTTATAAACATAAATAAATATACTCTATTTAAAAAAAAATAGGTGATTTATTTCATTAAAAAATCTTTAATATTTGTTATAAATTATTGCTGCCTTATGGCTGAGACCATGGAAGACCTGAACACAATGCTCGAAGATCTCCGTAGTGCTTCCCAAAGAGTGGGTCTTAGGATGAACATGGATAAGACGAAAATTATGTCAAATGCCCATGTTGTACCCTCTCCAGTTCATGTTGGGAATACTACACTTGAAGTTGTTGACCATTACGTATACCTAGGACAGGCAGTCCAGTTAGGTAGGTCCAACTTCGAGAAAGAGATCTCTCGTCGAATCCAACTCGGGTGGGCAGCATTCGGGAAGCTTCGAAAAATCTTCGCGTCCAACTTACCTCAGTGTCTCAAGACGAAAGTCTATGAACAGTGTGTGTTGCCAGTGATGACTTACGGCAGTGAAACGTGGTGGCTAACTATGGGTCTCATAAGGAGGCTCAAGGTCACCCAGCGTGCAATGAAGAGAGCCATGCTCGGCGTTTCCCTGCGTGATCGAATCAGAAACGAGGAGATCCGCAGGAGAACTAAAGTAACCGACATCGCTCGAAGGATTGCTCAGCTGAAGTGGCAATGGGCGGGACACATAGCGAGAAGAACCGATGGCCGTTGGGGCGGAAAGGTTCTGGAATGGCGACCGCGCACCGGACGACGCTCCGTGGGTAGGCCCCCGACAAGGTGGACCGACGATCTGGTGAAGGTCGCGGGAAGCCAGTGGATGCAGACAGCGCAGGACCGATCGTCGTGGAGATCTTTAGGGGAGGCCTATGCCCAGCAGTGGGTGTCATGTGGCTGATATGATGATGATGATGATGATGATAAATTATTGTTGTTTAAAAAAAAACACTTCATTATTTCGTTATTAGCTTTTGCGCAACTTCATTCGCGTAGATATTTTAGAAAATCTTTAAAATTCTTAAAATGCTGTAGAAGGCGTTCCCGTCCCCGTTTCCGTTCAGAATAGGATCCAGAGATATTTATTATCCCGTTCCTCTTCCCGTTGCCGTTTCCATTCCCATTCCCGTTACCACTTTTCACTTGTCACCTGTCACTTCACTTTTCACTTCACGCTTTTGCCGCTTTAGCTTCCGCTTCCACTTTCAATTACCATCACCGTGACCATCAATCTTCTTTTTCTTTTTAATGCACAACGAGATAGTGCTTGGCATTCACCTCACCCGATGCTTAGTGACGATAAGGCCGAAGGTGGAAGCGTACTGGATGAATCTCCGAATTTCTTACTTCCTGCGTCATTGCCGGCACTCGAAAAGTTTAAAAAATCCAATGCATCACAAGGAATATATCAAAAATATGCCATCATTTACATTAGAGTACAGTAATAAATTGTACATAAGTATATTAATTTGCATATTTTTTATTAAGCATCTGTCGAGGTGAATGCCAAGCACTATCCCGTTGTGCATTAAAAAGAAAAGGTAGATAGATATAAAGATTGATGGTCAAGGTGACGGTAATTTAAAGCGGAAGCGGAAGCTAAAAAGGAAGCAAAATCGTGAAGTGGCAAGTGATAGGTGACAAGTGAAAAGTGGTAACGGGAACGCGAATGGAAACGGCAACGGGAAGAGGAACGAGATAATAAATATCTCTGGATCCTATTCTGAACGGAAACGGGGACGGGGACGCCTTCTACGACGAAGTTGCGCAAAAGCTAGTAACAAAATAATGAAGTATTTTTTGAAAAAACAATAATTTATAACAAATATTAAAGATTTTTTTATGAAATTAGTTACCTATCATTATTTTTAAATAGCGAATATTTATTTATGTTAAAGAAATAATAATTTATACCTCAATTATTTTATTTCATTACTTTCGACAAGGCTAAATGAGTTTAGACTAGGCCGTACTAGTTTATCCTGGAATGTGCGTATTTATATCAGGATCTACTAGTTTGGCCTAGGCTAAACTGGTTTATCCTATTGAGCTTAGGACAAACTAGTTTAGCCTAGGCCAAACTAGTTTGTCCTGAAATCGGGTTTGGCCGGTAACATATATACTATGGGGCCAACCCTCTTACCGCGAAAAAAAAATCATAAAAATCTTAAACTTACTTTTGTAAGTCAACTTTTTTAATAATCAACATTATTTCTTGTTTAAAAATAGTCGTATGATTAGTTATTTGTTGTGTTTTATTGTACTACCCATCAGAATTGACTACGCTATGCTCTCGCGCAGTAAGAGGAACAGTTTCGAGACGACTAGTTATTGTTATAGTTAGTTCATAATTTATATGTATGAGTTATATATACCTAGTTGGTTACTAAGTTCTGTAACTATGGAAAACATGAATAATACAAAATTTACAAATAATGCTACAATGAATTATATACCAAATGAAAGCACAAATATTTAAGATTATCATGTATTAAAATTATTCGAAATGACCGCCTCTGGCATGAATACACGCCTTTAGACGACGAGGCCAGTCATCGATGGCAGCACGAACTACCACCATATCCAATTCTGCGACTGCCTTGAGAATAGCGCGCTTAAGAGAGTCGAGATTCATGTGGGGCTTAGCACATGCTTTCTCCTCAATAAGTTGCCGTATGGCATAATCCAGAGGATTTATGTCTGGGCTGGAGGATGGCCATTCTTCCTGCGCGATAAAATCAATTTTTTTAGCCCGAAACCATGCTTGTGTAGATTTTGCTTTGTGCGCAGGGGCAGAGTCCTGCTGGAAGACCCATGGCTGGTTTTGAAATAAAGTGTGGCTTAAGGGTTTGACAACAGGTTCCAGAACGGTATCTTGATAGACTCTAGCGCCAGTTTTCACACCTTTTTCACAGAAATGAACCTTACTTAGCCCTGAATAGGACACCCCCAGCCAAATCATCACTGATGAGGGGTGGTGACCTCGTTGGACCCTCGGAGCAATCATGCTGGCTTCTTTACTATTCTTAGCGTATACTCTATCATTTTGACGGTTAAAATTTTCTTCGACTGTGAAGATTTTTTCATCAGTAAACAAGATTTTTCGATGGCCGTTTTGTGCGTACTGCTTTAGTAGAGCGCGACTTCGTGCTAACCTCATAGCCTTCAATCGTGCGTTTAGCAGATGGCCCTTTCGTCTACGGTAAGCGTGAAGCCCAAGGTCATCATTGATAATTTTTTTAAGGGAACTTCTCTTCACAGTCATCTGTATTGCCAATAACTTTTGCTTCCGGACGGGATTTCTCGTGATTTTCGCCTTCACTGCCTTGATCACAGCTGGTGTCCGAACGGTGCGTGGTCTTCCTGATCTTTTTCGGTCATCGACGGTCAAGGTATTACTGTACCTATGGATAGTGCGATAAATAAATTGCTTGTTGATTTTCAACTTTTGTAGCAACTTGAAAATCATATTCGGTGGCTGCCCACATTTGTGCAGAGCAATTACAGCGACACGATTCTCCTTCAACCCCCATTCCATGGTGAAATAAACAAAATATGATATACGTGTGGTATGGAATTATAGCTTATAAAACTGTTAATAATATGTCATTTTTATTTTTTCTTTTCATTTGTTTTAATGGCCAGTAATCGATAAAGAAACTCAGTAACAGAACTTTTGACCAACCTGTGTATATTAATGTTTTTTCACAATTAAAATCAATCAAGTAACTGAAGGCATACATAAACCACGTAAGACATCAACTCCGCTGATTCACGCCGTCTGGCGAACTCCGAAGTTAGCCGATTGACTCACGACAATTCACGAACAACGATTTTCGGCAGAGCCGAAATAATCATAAGGCCAATATTTGGCCGAAACCGAAACTGTGGCCGAAACTATTCGGCCGAAACTGGCCGAAACTGGCCGAAACCGAAACTTCAGTCGGTCACTAGAAATCGCTATCACATCGCGTTCGTCGCGTGGTCATGCATGCTACAGCACGGTTAAAACTTGAATGCATAGAGTAAGATAAAAAAAATAGTTGAATATTTTTCGTTTATTTCATTAACCTTTTGGTCTTGAAAACAGATTTTTGCTCAGTAAAAATTACTATGCATAGAGCCAAGCGACAATATGCTTAAAGTAAACGATAACACGAGCCAGACACCCTTGGCGAAGGTTGTTTACCTCATCGATTCCCACTAATTAGGTTGTCTTTACGCGATTAGCCGGGAACAGTACGTGTCTGTGCGGCATTTAATTAATTTTATTAATCGAGAGTGTCGTGCGGGCGTGAAATTCGAATTAACTGGGGCCGGGGCCTTTAATAACCGATGCTAACGCAATGGTTGTTTACATGAAAATGAGGCCCGAAACGAACACTCAGAGAGGGAGTAGTTGGCTTGGCCGCAGAAGGGATAGATTGGTCAGGTTTCCTACCTATCAAGGAGAGAGAAAGAGAGAGAGAGATAGATAGAGAGAGAGAGAGAGAGTCTCTATTAACCGCCTCTGTGGTCTAGTGTTTCACCAACCTGTGTAAGAAGCAGGGGTCCCGGATTCGATTCCCAGGAAGGGGGGTACAATTTGTGCTCGGTTTGGTTGGTGGTAGGGCTTATTCCAAGTCCGCCTGGATAGCTACCCCCATCTTACCTAAGTCTGACGCCATAATAACAATGTAAAAATTGTTGTTGTTCCGGCAGTTAGAGGTGAGATAGCCAGTTCCTCAGTGATAAGGATTCCGGGCGTAGTGCGCTACCACCTTCTGCTTTATCGCCCTTAACATAATTAAGGTAAGGTGAAGGAAGGCCAAGCACTAGCTTAAAAAAATAGACAGAGAGAGAGAGAGAGAGAGAGAGAGCTGTAACATTTTTTATAAATTTACCACTCTTGGCTCTTCTGCTGCGGCCACATCATCGCACTGTTGCTGTCTGTCTATCGCAATTCGGCTGCATTTTATTTTCTTTATAGATTCTGAATATTTTTGGAGTCTATAGTTTTATCTTTTTTGAAATAAGTAACCTCTCTGTATTTTTAGTCTGTGGTAAAATGATACCAGACCTGTGTCAGCATGTGTGGGATATGAGTTTGGACAACATTAAAACTGTACTTAGAATTAAACGACCGTAATACAAACCTTTTAGACACACATCTATATTTTTATGGCCGAATTATATTTGACAGTGGGTTGAAATGAGTATTACCTACTAACGAAAGTCTAATAATATTATAACACTAATATCGGTGTGGTCTACTCACGAAGCAGAGATAGTATAAGCACATCCAGAGTAAAAGAGACAGGTGAAAAATATAAGGTGACTCAATAATATCTAGATGTCCGGTCAGTCAGAGTCTCAAAAACGGCACCTCGAAATAACGCCCCACTTCCAAATTGGGCGTTTATTTGGTGCAAAGTATTCTTCGTTGTTTCGTTTCTTAGTACCTATCTAAAGTTGGATTAAAAATATAAACCGCTGCCAGGTTTAGTATTTAAGGCTCCGTTATGCGAAATCATATGTCTCTCTTTTTCTTTACGTGTGAAGAGTATGGAAAATAACCTCACTTTTGCAATTTTTCGATGTTTTTCGTTGTTTTTTCATCATTATCTTTAGCACAATTATCTTTCTTTTAAAAAAGTTATTGGAGCAACTGCACAGTACGCTAAAGTGTATTCAATACGTTTCCGTTATTATTTACGCCAAAAATATAGCCCGCGACAAGCGCTTTTGATGATATTCTGATTTTTTTACAATCATCCGTGAGGTTTCAATTTCATACTTGTAGCTACTAGATAATCTCTTTAGCTTGTCGTATTATTTTTGTGGCTATAGCTTTACGTTATCTATATAAACATATGGCCCGCGCAAACCATGTTTTCCTATTATGGCCCCTTAAGTAGGTTGACATTTACAGTTGCCTTTAATTATTTCCAGTCACCCAATTAACTAATTTCAAATACTAAATAGGAAGAAAACAAGTTATTTATTGGTTCTGAACTTTTCATTTCATGGCCTAGGTCGGTAGGTCGTTTGTCAGGTTCATGTTTGTTACAAACTGTTCCTCGTTCAATATTGCTGGCCATCAATCACGCACTCGTTAAATGTTAAATATGGCAGAAATGACTGCAAAGTCTTCAACTCGACACAGTCAGTATTTTATCTGAACAACTACCTAATGTAGAAAGAAGTGCTGTAGTTTTGCCTTCTTCGCTTGTCATATTAAAAACTACTTACAAATGTTTTAGGGCGTACGAATTGATGAAAATACAGAAATAAATTCCTGAACACACAAAAATTGCATTGGGCAACGAAAATAAAAAAAAAAAAACAGACCCTTTAATTTGTGTCATTCTGGAAAATCAAAAAAATTGACGACCTCCGTGGTCGAGTGGTTTGCAGGCCGGTTTTCAAGGTGTCACCATCTCTTGAGGTCCCGGGTTCGATCCCCGGCTGGGTCAATGTAGAAAATGAACTTTTCAATATTGTCTCAGGTCTGGGTGTTTGTCATACCACCGTTGTTTCTGATTTCTATAACACAAGTGCTATAGCTACTTACTTTGGGATTGGAGCAATGTATGTGATGTTGTCAAATATTTATTATTTATTTATTTATTAATCTTATCTGAAGAAATTCAACGGTTTGGGCGTGAAAGCTTTACAAACAAACGGATTAAATTACATATTACACAGAGAAAATTGTACAAACAAACAAACTTACCAAGTGATGTTCGATTGAGATTATGCACTTGTTTGTCCTGCCCGAAGATGATGAGGTTTCACTATTTGTAGTACCGCTCCTCGTACTTACAAGACGCCACATAAGTTAAAAGAATAATAAATGAAGCGTTTGGAAATGAATAAAATAACATTTCTGAACGCATCAAGTAACCAGAACGCATCCTTGTGCATCTGTTAATGTGAATGGTCCCGCGCTGTCATTAAGTTTAAAGTTCAGGTCACGTACGCCCTGATGTAGGTAGCTGATGCTGATTCTGCAACTATAGGGTATAGGTACATGTACCTGTATGTAAGGGTGGGAGGGATTCATCATCTTCGGGCAGGACAAACAAGTGCATAATCTCAATCGAACATCACTTGGTAAGTTTGTTTGATTGTACAATTATGCACATTGTTTGTCCTGCCCTCTTATGATGAGGTTTCACTATTTGTAGATGTTTAAAGTTCAGTTGTAGAATCAGATTTTTGAACAGGTAGGTATCCAACCATTTTAAAAAATAAATATTTAAGTGTAAATAAGCATCTAAAATAGAGATTTATATTTATATTATGTACTTATTTTAAACCACGTTAATAAATAGATATCGTTTTTCCGTAGGTTAACTGGCAGAGAATGCCATTAACAGCAAGTCAGTTTTTTGTATCTTTATATTGTACAATAAAGATTTAAAAAAATATGCGAAATGAAATTTATGAAAAGTAAATTCAATTTATTTTTTAGAATAAATTTGGTGTCGATTCAATAAGTTATTGACATTTTGGTTACCAATTAAACTCTTAGTATTGAATAAATTAATGTTTCTTCCAAAAACTTAGAAGAATTTATAATTAAAATTTTATTTATACAATTAGGTATACTATAAATAAGTAATAATGTTGGTTAGTATTAATTCCAAAACATACTTCACTCCCATTACTAAGTATGGGTATTGGGTGTGGTGTCAATCAAACAATGTTGATGTGAGAGGAATCAAGTCGGCTCGTTATTCTGCGAGAGTGCCAAGTTCGCAAACAAAAGGTAGGTAGCAGAGTGA
Organism: Agriphila tristella; assembly: GCA_928269145.1. NCBI lineage: Eukaryota > Metazoa > Arthropoda > Insecta > Lepidoptera > Crambidae > Agriphila > Agriphila tristella. The sequence goes on along the minus strand of OV743429.1, from coordinate 61,209,371 downwards.
AATGTCATCATGTAAACACTACTAGTCAGTGGAGAAACTGATGAGGTATATTCAGCTCACAACCAGAAACAAAAATGTAGTGTTAATAAAATGAGCCTTTTTTAATAAATAAATAGATAAATATAAATATTGAACATCACATACATATTGCTCCAACTCAATTTCAAAGTACCTAGCTGAAGTACTTGTGTAAAGTAAATTAGAGATAACAGTTGTGATTCAAACAGTCGAAACTAAGCCAATCTAGAAAAGTAAATTTTCTAAATTGACTTTGCCAGAGGTCAAACCGGGAAATCAGAGATGGCAACACCACGAAAATCGGTGTGTGTAAACCACTCGACCACGAAGGTGGTCATATAGACAGTGTTACTTCAGAAACTTCCCATTTAGAGTTGTGCATGGTAAAATAATATTTACTAAATAAGTAGTATTAGGTATGTGTATTCTGTGACTGTACTTACTTACATATACCTAAGTAATTCACCATAATCAAAACACTAATAAAGCCGCGTTCCCACGATCGGCGCTACCACGCACCGCACCGAGCCGTACGAGGGCGAGCACGCACCGATCCATTGAAGTTACCGGCGAACGCGTCGTTTCCCACGGTGCCGTGTCGGTCTTCTCTCGTGCGTCTACAGACAGGCCGTGGGAACGCACCTTAAGAGGCATGCATGCAACATCAAAGGGAATTATTATATACTCCGTGTGCAGCATAACTAACTATTGTGATGTATTGAAACTACATATGTAGATTACAAAAAATAAAAATAAAATATAGTATAAACAATTGCAGCCTTCAATAAATAAATTGAATTTGCAAACCAATGCATTGTTTCTCTGTAGAGGTGTGGAACTGTGGAGTGGAGTAACTATAAAAAAGAAACCTCAAGTAGTGATAGGTAGTAAGATTATAACAGGTACCTATACAATTTTCAACACATTTGATGCATTAAAAATGCATAAAGTAACATGTAGGTGGGTATTTATAAAAAAAATGTTATAAGAATAATATTTAGGTAAATTTCTTAAAGCAAACAAACATTCGTTACAATACTCAGGTACTAAGAATCTAGATAATATAATTATATTATTATATACCTATATTCAGTGTAATCTAATATATTTCTTGAAGCTTCAATCAAGCTACTAATTTGGTTTTTTGTACCCTGACGTGAAGGTGTTAATCTGATGTAAATCTTCAAAATAGGTACTGCTGAATGGTTTTTGCTATCTTATTAATGTGCAGGTAATTATATACTGTATTCTATAACATCTGTAAATATAACCTACTGGCATTATTAATTTTTACAAGAATTATCATATTGTGAAAAAATTATAAGACTAAAACTTAAAGTTTTAAGACTGAATTAAAGTCTAAATGATTTTAGCTATAAGATAAAAATTATAATAATAACAGTAGGTATGTTTTAGGTAACTGTGATTTCTCTTCTCTAGATAGAGTGATGCACTCTTAAATCTGTCTATTTTCAGGCTAAAATTATTTGTTGATAGATTGACTTATTTAACCAACATTAACATGACTGGTAAGTTGTTAAGCAACTAAATTATCTTTAAATTTATAAAAATGATAAGTAGGTATATTCCTTTTTCATTTTGAGTAGATCTAGTCAGGTTGTCCTGACAAAGAAATCTTATAGAAAAAACTAGTTTCATTACTAGTTTGTATGAATCTGTATGTATGTAGGTATGTATCGTCATTGTATTTACCTATATGTATTGAATATCAAACCAAGGAATTTTCATTTTAGAAGGAACAATATGACATGATTTCTTTTCAATTACATAACATCGAAATGTATGTATAGAATCGACATTCGCAGCCCCGATTTTTGCTCCACGCGTTGAGGGCAACTGCCCTCAACTCATTTAGTTAGTCACTCGCCAACGCTCGCCGCGAACGCACGGTGTAATTGTGCCGATAAAAATGCCATCCTGCGTGTTAAAGACGTGCAAAAATCGCTCCACTGCAAAGCAAAAAAATTGTGGAGTGACTTATCATCGGTAAATAAACAAAACATCAACATAAACCAACCAAAACTATTTTTTATACATTATTTCTACTGACCCGACATTTTGTATGAAAATCATAGATTATGAAAAGTGAACCATACAGATTGTATACGTAGGTACCAAACTAGGATAGGTGAACTGATAGCACAGTTTTACAATATAAGTATTATTATTATATTCCATTAAGAACCGCCTATGATGTCGGACAACACCGCCGCCACAGTGTAGGTAGGTACTTAACTCTTACGCTGTCAGGCGAAAAATATGTCAAAAAAGAACAATAAATTAAACGTGATTATTGATCTTAAATCCCTGCTGTATTTTGTAGACACATCCGTGCACAGAACAACTCCATTGCCGCAATTACTCATCCCGCTCGAGTGGCAAGGCAAATAGTGAGTTCGAATGTGTACCTACATTACCTCTAGCACGAATATCTATCTAGAAAAAAAACGCGCGTAAAAGTGCTCAATAGAGTCTATGTCTATGAGAAAGGAGAGTGGGAAAATTTGTATGGGAATTGGTCCATGAACCAATAGCGACACAGTTGTTGTATTTATGTAGGGATACCTCAACTACACCCTTATGCAAAGCAGCATCAAAATCTGACTCGGTAGTTTAGAGAAAAAAAATTCAACACAAATGTTTTTGTTACATTTTTTGTTTTGACTATTTTAGACTATATTATACCTACATCAGTAGTAAGTTTTGGCGTCGTCGATGGAATAGTGGTTAATGTGTTTTCTCTTTACATATATTTTTAATATATTTATGGGTCCAGCTGAAAACCAGCGTTGTGGAAATAGACTTCACAACAAGCTGAGCCTGGTCAGCCCTTTCGGTCGTCTAATTCTAATCTTCAAGATCTGTATTGTATTGAAAACGCCGAATAAATGCTTACTTTACTTTACTAATGCCATTGACTACCATTTGGATAGGCGCTGTGCCGGCCAGTTCGATCCCCACTACGTTTCAATGTGGTTTTGAATTACAGAATTCATTAGTACGGTTATTCAACGCTTTAATTTTGAGGGCGCATTTTCGAGACGCTAGCTAGTGCCTTATCTTCCCTTTTTAATTTCAATTTTATAAGATTTAATTGCAATTATAGATTTTTATTTCAATTCGTTTATTTCTTTAATGCTATGATGACAGAGTAATTATTATAAGCAACAGATAAAGCAGAGTATATGTAAAATCGTATTTGCAATTTTTTAATATAATAATTATATTATCGTATATGCAATTATTATGATATCAACTAGAACTTGCACTTTGTGAGCTTTCCGCGGTTTCCGGACAAGGATGTGGGTTAGTAAATATTTTTCTATGTTGCCATAGAAATATTTTTCATAATAAAAAAATCTATTCGACCACATCAAATACGGGTACTAAATGCCCATCCTCCTTTTTATTTTTCGAGTAAGTATTCACATGTACCAATCACCTAATTAAATTGCGTTCTTACTATAATTTTATGCAATATTATTAAATAAGTAGGTATATCCTAATCATTATTATTATTACTATAGATACATGGAAAAATATTTTTCCATGTTTCCATATAGTACCTAATATTTTCCTAATAAAAAGCTATTCGACGACACCAAATGATTGTTATGAGTACGGATACTAAATACCCATCCTCCCTTTTTATTTTTCGAGTAAGTATTAACATGTACCTATTACCTAATTAAATTGCGTTTTTACTATAATTTTATGCAATATTATTAAACAAGTAGGTATATCCTTATCATTATGAAGAATGTGTCGCATCTGTGTGCATGCTACTTTTTCTTTGACAACTCACGCTCGCACTGTCCATGCGTAGCCGCCATCTTTGCAATCGCTGCGACAATTTGTGCCGTAGATCTGTCCATTCTGGTTTACTTACATAATTATAAATTTAAAAAATGTCACTTACTTTAACATGATTAGCATTGAGACATGTGACATTTTGTCATACACACAAGACCAAATAAGAGGGAGTTAAGTTCTTGATTTTATTAAGTAGGTACTCACTATGTATTGTAAGACATAGGTACATTATGTGCTAATATGTATGGAATAATGTTAAACATATAATATAATATGCATCTTTAAATATTTTAACTCACACAATAGGTACTGTTCGAATAAATCTAAGTTTCTTGTCCGAATTAAATGAACATTTAATATGAACATTGAGTTTTATCGAGTATTGCATTTAAGTACCTATCTATAAAAGAAGCAAAATAAGGTAAATCTGAAATACAATTTAAATTATTGTATGTAGGTACTCATTAATTATTAAGAGATTATAATGGCCAATTTAACTCATATAGGCATTGGGTTAAATATAATTAAGTAGGTATCTTAGATATCTGTATGTAGCTTCTTCCCGTTGTCAACTGTTGCTCTCTGGACCTTTAAGACAAGTACCCCTTCAGTTTAAAGCTCCGGTTGCAGTTAGTTAGAAACCTTAGTGATCGAGTAATTTCTATCATTATTAAGGTTTTATACAGACTTTTATACTGTATAGTTTGAATATTAAATAATATTGACAACTTTTGACAAAATTGATAAGTCAAAATCTGTATTATGTCAAAAAAAGCTTGGTATGCTGCTTTTATAATCTTATTATTCAGGTGTAGTGAAAACACACAATTTTCTAGCAGCATTGTTGAAATCGCACACAATGTCAAATTTATTTCCTTTGTTGAAGAGTTGTAAATTCACCATATTAACAATTTATTTTATACTCACCAATTTATTTGCTGCTAAAGTTGTGCCCAATTATTTTTGTACTTCTTCCATAATAATAAACAGCTGTTGCAAGTTCTTGTTTTAACACTGCTGCTTGATACTAAGTTTTGGTTACATTATGATATCCAAAAACTTACATATAGGTAATTATGTCTCTTTAATAGTTCAGAGTTCCAGACTTAATTGTGGGTAAAATTGTTGAATTTCATCTGTTCACGTTTTTTCTTCAATCTTAACTCAAGGCACAAAAAAAATTCCATTCAGGAAAAACAATATAGGTACCTATAATATATCTTTCAGAACTGAGTCTGCTTCAGCGGTGAACTGTTTATCATCCGTCCCACAATCTGGTGTGATTATATTGTTTCCTTTTTATGGAATCGATATGCAGGCATATATGGCATATGGCAGTCATGGTATAACGTATTGTAGATCCAGGATCTAGTGTGTAGTTTAGTAACTACATCACTTACTCCTCCATACCCCGCAGTCAGGTCTGAATTTAAGTATTGCCAATTATAATTCTATTCCAACTCTTTCATATCTAAGACACAAGTCGAGTTTCATGTAGATAGGTAGGTACTGCTTCCTTCTCTTTACCTTTGGTATTGGGTATGTACTGACTGTGTATAGCAACAATCTTTGTTTCATGTTTTAGACATTAAGGTTTAATAAACATTAATAGGTACATCTTTGTATTATTGCAAATGAACGTTACGATACAGCTGAACCACTAAGGCAGGCCTATATCCGTTTTGTTCATAGTGTGAACTTTGCATAAACACATTAATAGGTACATCTTTGTATTATTGCAAACGAACGTTACGATACAGCTGAACCACGAAGGCAGGCCTATATCCGTTTTGTTCATAGTGTGAACATTGCATTAACATTATAGGTAGGTTAAGTAGGTAGGGGAGACTGGGGAGGGTTGATCCCCCCTTTTCATTTTGGTCCCTAACTTTTTTACTATTCACAGTATAAGGTTTTTTTTTGAGTTATTATATTAAAAATTTATCTATTTACTAAATATATGAAAGAGGGTAAGGCTCGGTTATATTTGGAATTATAATTTAATTTAATGTCGTATGGTAACTTTTTACCAAGTGTCCCCTATATAGGGGAGACTTGTTTCCCACCAGTTGGAAGACTTGATCCTGGGGTTCAAGTCTACCACACATAGGGGACACACGGTAACAATATTGGATTCAGCCTCATATATCCGAAAAGAGTAATATATCTTTAAATATAAAAAAGGAAGTGCTAGGTACCAAATAATAAGTAAATCTGTAATCAAATCAGCTTCTTTTATTTGAACTTTATGCTCATATGCAGTTCAATTTTGAAAAAGGAAACAAATATGAAATAGTTTTAATCTCTTTAGAACAAGGTAATTAATATTCGGACTACAAATTAAAGCAGTCTAGAAACAAATATCCATAACAAACCAAAACGTAATTAGTGATCATCTTTACTTTTTTTTATTCTTATCCTTACTAAAATAATGAATGCGAAATGCCGTTTGACTGATTATTTGTTACGCCTTCACGTCATAACTATTGAACCGATCATCATTAAATTTTACATACACGTTATCAGGGTACAGAAAAAGACATAGGGTATCTTTCATCCAGAAAAATAAAATTATTGTTCCCAAGGGATAGCAAAAACCTTTACCTTCTAAAAATCTTGACTAAAATGTCTCACAATTTTCTCAATCTCAGATTCAGAAAAGTAGGTAGATAAAAAATAAGAGTAAATATAAAAAGACTTCTTTTGTATAAAAAATGATAAAAACTGTGAAAAGTCTTTATTTTACTGACAAAAATCTACATAGGGTAGATTTGATCCCTTATAGGGGACACATGATCCCTGGGATCATTCCACCCCCAAAGAAAAGGATCAAGTCTACCCATACATATTGAGGTTAGAAAACATGTTTTTTGCTAACCAATTTATCACTTATATCATGGTAAGTAATATAAATCAGCAGAAAAATAAACATCTTAAAAGATAAAAACATTTCCAGTAAGCAGTTTCAAAGCATCATATTAAATTAATCAAGTCAAAACTTGCCATAAATTAAATATTTAAGCACAACAAATTTTTGGTGGCCACCATTTGTAAACCTTTGATATCTGTCAAACGAAATCATGACATAAAGTGATCATTGCCCTAAACGAATAACTGTTGCTAACCTAAAGAACTGTAACACGCTTGGTAGATTCGTCAATCAAGGTTACCAAGTGTCCCCTAGGGAACAACTGTACCCAGCTTCCCCTACTTACTGAGGTCAGTGGTTTTGATACTTTACAATATAGCGTCATCCAGAAGACAGGCCTATATCAGTAGCAAAACTCATAGCTGAAAGAACAAGGGAACATGTAAAACATACCCTGAATACCATCGTGTAGAATACAAACATAGAAGTCTTTGTCGGAATCCAATTTTTTGCTTGAGTAACTTCTGTAATTTTCTTTCAATTTTCGATGTTTTATCTTCTAAGTTTCTTTTCTTATTCATTGTGAATGTTCTGAACTTAATAAAAAACCGCCACCGGACGGGGAACGCCGCGAAGCGCGAACGCGAAGCCGCGAAGCCCATACGCGAAGCCTAGAAACCCTCCACACTCGCGGTTCGCGGCCTTCGCGGGCTTTCGCGGCGCGAGTGTGGAGCCCTCTAAATAAAAACTGGTTTTTTGCACTTATTTTAGGATTACGCGAGAATTTCGTGGCGCCTTTGAAGTGACATAAGAAACGAATGACAGCGCGGGACCATTCACATTAACAGATGCACAAGGATGCGTTCTCGTTACTTGATGCGTTCAGAAATGTTATTTTATTCATTTCCAAACGCTTCATTTATTATTCTTTTAACTTATGTGGCGTCTTGTAAGTACGAAGAGCGGTACTACAAATAGTGAAACCTCATCATAAGAGGGCAGGACAAACAATGTGCATAATTACTTTTGCATTATATTTTTGAATTATGAGTAAACTAGTGGCCTCCCGCGACTTTGTCTGCATGGAAAGTTTTTTTGCTATCCCTCGGGAACAATATTTTTTTCTGGTGAAAGGTACCCTATGTCCTTCTCTGTATCCCTGACAAGGTGTATGTAAAATTTCATGATGTACGGTTCAGTAGTTTACACGTGAAGGCGTAACAAACAAAGAAACGGACTTTCGTATTTATAATATAAGTAAGATTATATCTTTTTTTTATAATTCATGGGTTTGCTCTTGACCCCAATCTAGCCCAAAAGCAAAGACAGGGTCTACGATGGAGCAAGCTTGCTCAGAAGGTGCCTATTCACTCTGGCCTTGAAAAGAGTCAGGTTGTATGCGCTCGGAAACACAGACGTCCCGGCAGGGAATTCCATTCCTTAGTTGGTATGTATAAGAGGTATATCAACCAAGAACGGGTAGTAAGGTAACCTGCAGTGTGTTTGGATGTCCGATGGTAGAAAGGAGAATTTCCATCGCTATATTAATCTCTTGGCTCTGCGTTCCACCAGAGCACACCAAAGCACATCATCTTACATCAGTAAGATGATGTGGCGTTGTGTGGGAGTTGGCCCAACGGCCACCATCGATTGAAAGAGAGTGAGAAATGCGATGATGATGATGATGTTCTTGACCGATTTCGGCCAAGGTGACTGAAGTGAATGAATCATTCAGTGCATAGGACTTCATTGAAATTTGAAAAAATTGTTACTTATTTCTGTTAAAGCTGATAAGTTTCTTGCGCCCGTTCTTCTTGTCTGTTAAAAAAGTCTGGAACGGGTGGTAGAAAAATATAGACGATTCAAAAGAGCTTAATTATTAAGTTTATTTGAATAAAGACATTTTGACATCGTGCAAAACTCTCATAAGTTTTCAAACTCCTGACAGTGTTGTACGAGATGGCTGTTCTGTTGGTGGACTAGTCATCAGTTTGTCCTTCTTTACATCGAGGTCTGCCCTTTCTTTCCTCTAGTGTTAAGGTCGAAGTAAAAGAAAGACGGTTTCGAGATACGAATGTTACTGATTCCATAGTTTTCTTTAATTAATAAAATCAAACTTTCTTACTATTTTAATCGCATCATAACGACCGTTAGTTTTATATGATCTTCACACACCTTTCCAGACCAAATACCTACGTTTTCGCAAGATATTCGCACTAGCCCCTGAATCATAGTTCTGTCTGTCACTCGGTCGACTGCCTCTCGGTCAGCACTCCATAAATCACCGAAGGGGCCAGTAATTATCGAAAAACCCCCCAAGCATTCGACAGGGAGCAGCATTCGACAGGGAGTGACAGAGCAGATTACTAATTGATGGACCGACCGAAGGTACGCGCACAAAGAATTGTGAATTACTGGTAGCATTGTTCTGCTTGACTTATGGATCTAGATGGTTTAGGAATTAATGACTTAACGATTGTTCTATGTGTGTAGTTTCTTGGGTAACTGAGAATAAACTAGGTGCGTGCCTTATCTTTTGCATTAGGTAATGAATACTCTTATCTATTTTTTAATATTGAGATTTTAGTACTCACAGTGTTTTTTTATATAACACTAAATGAAATACTATAAAAAAATCGACTGGTCATCACATCAGATCCTCTTCTTCAGGCGAGAATCGAACCTCTCACCCGAAAGAAATGCTCGTTCAACTGAGCTACCCAATCATTTAATAGCTCAGTCGGAAGAGGATTATACATTTTGACGAGGCGAATTTTTTCTAGTAAATTATTTAGTAAGTATTTTTCTATTATTTTTTTAAATGATCAATGTCGTTAGGAAACATATGTTCCTAGGAACTTTGTTATTAAGTATAATGGACTTATTAGCCAGTAGAAAGCTACTTTCAACAAATGAAAAAAAATATCAGATACTAAAAATCGTATGGGTCATAATCATGTCGTCCTCGTTAGTACTCAATTTTAAATAGTCGTAACTTGGGAGAAGTAATAAAAATAAGAGATACATCAAAGGCAAGATCGGGATCGGGAACTGTTTTCATACTGTTTGGCGCTTATAAATTCGTTACTTACATAGCTGAATTCAAGGAAAATTGCCGATTATTATACTTGAATACATTTACCGGTAAATGGTATGTTGACTTGACAGGTATTCATAGGTATCAATAAAATGTATTCACTAAATTTAATGTCCTAACTAAACACTGAGCTATCGATAGTCGCATAAGAAGATTTAAATCTGCTTTTAGCTTTTCTCCCACCCGTGTAAGACGAAGGGGGGGTTCTTACTAGGTTTGGTTGGTGGTAGGGCTTATTTAAAGTCTGCCTGGCTAGCTACCATCATCTTACCTAAGTCTGACGCCATAACAACAATTTAAAAGTTATTGAGTTCCGGCAGCTAAAGGTAAGATAGCCAGTTTCTTAGTAAAGAGGATTCCAGGTGAAGTGCGCTTCCACCTTCGAACTTATCGTCAGTTTACATCAGGTGTGGTGAAGGCCAAGCACTGCCCCGTTGTGCATAAACTGGTGCTTTTATAGCCCAGCGTGGGTCAGTGAACCGAGTAGTCTCCCGGGTTGCGAAGGACGCAAGTTGGATTCTAACTTTAAAGTTGGTTGTCTGAGCGATTATAGCGATGTGCCGAGTACGGCTTGACTCGAGTCAGACTCGATTCCTGCTTTGGACTCGCCTACTCGAATACCAATTTATTTTGATTCGAGTACGCCGGACTCGATTCCGGTACTCGAGTCAGGAAAAAATCGGTTTTGTACTAGCTGACTCGATTCTTTATGCGAGTCCAACTGACTCGAGTCTAGAATTCGAATTAGGTTGACTCGCTTGTACTCGATTACTGTTTACTTAAGCAAAGAAGTGACACTTAATAATACAAGTTTGAAACTACATTTTTTTGTTAAATGTATTTGTTTTGTGTCAGTAACCTACTGGGAGTGAATTTAATTGTTTAAGTGAAGTGATTTTATTGTAATAAACTAGGTATATTACAAAATGGCGCCAAAAAAAGCCTCCAAAAAGGATCTCTTTTTGTTATGTAATAAAACAAATAAAACTTGATCTTATTTCAGATTCATATCTATAGATACCTCCTAGTATGTTTTATATATTTTTTTTATGTTTTATTTTGTTTTAATTTACTACTTTTAGAATTTTCTCGAGGTCTCGAGTTCTAGACTCGAATTTCTAGACTCGAGTTCTGGACTGGAATTTCCAGACTCGAGTCCTGAGGGTCCAGCCAAAGTAACATTGGCAAATTTTCGTTATCGCTTCGCTTTCGAAACATGTATGGAATTGACATAAGGTTTCGTTAACAATCGAATTTTAAAACGTCAAATCCATACATGTTTCGAAGCGAAGCGATAGCGAAAATTTGCAAATGTTACTTTGGCTAGGGGGTCTGGACTCGAATCGCGGAATCGAGTCATGATTCGAATACCAAACATAGAACTCGAGTACTGGGCTCGAAACGCGGAATCGAGTCATGATTCGAATACCGTATAAACGGACTCGAGTCGACTCGATCCACCAAAATAGCGACTCGGCACATCACTAAGCGAGTAAATACAATCATTAGACTAGAAAAAACTCTAATGTTAAGTTTACCTACAATATTAAGAATTAGTGAAATGCGAAATACAAATAACAAAAAAAACCTGTCAAAGTTGAAATACCTACAACCTTTTAGGTCAGAAGAGTACCTTTTAATAATATCCATCTATATTTTTGTAATTATTAAGTAATGGCATAATGTGATTTGCGTCAAAATATTGGCTGCTGTTATTTCGACCTGAACCTCCTTTAACCGCGATCATCCCTAGAGGGATCAGACTTTTTCATTGTAAATAGCAATTTTTTATCTGACTACCGAAGCAGACATCATCGTTATGGTGTTTTTTCACCGAGTTGCTTTCCATTTCTCTTTCATCTTCAACTTTCAATTCGTTTTGCGACAAAAGCATGCCGTACTGTGATGCCCGAGGGCATCGATTACAAACTTCTTTATCGTTACGCCAGTGTTAAATCAAATAATATATTATATTCTTTATAATCTTTGGATGCTCATTTTATCTTTTGTGCTTAAAAATACGTAATGTCAGCTTAGCTAAGAGTGCAATTGTTGAAATTGTGATCACATTATATAAAATGCACGTATAAACCGTGTTTTCTTAACAGTAGTTACGCCCCCATGCGTAGAATGCTTTGTCGTTTTTTTTTTCAAAAGATGAAGAGCATGCGCTATTGCATGCCCCGAAGCATGGCTTTGATGAATAGAATAGAACGTACACTGGAGGTCTTATATTATTTAAAAATTCTGCCTATTCAACCTTAACAATAGCATGGAAACAATTATCTTTAACAAATATAATTTAAAATGTAAGCCAAGGAAAGGGAAAGCGTCTTGGGTAAAGACAGAGCCTTGTGGTACTGCGTCAATAGAACAAAGTGCCTATTTGCACAAAATGTGTTTTAGTCAAATGAGGATATAAAATTAATCATTAACCAGCAAAGTAACATCATTTTTTCATTTTTCTAATGGTTAACCCTTTCCTCCCCAACAGTGCCATAAATTAAATTAAATATTTGGTCGGATTAACTGAATTCCGTGGCAGTCACTCATCCGAATGATGCCAGGCAATTTGTCAGGTTCAAATCCAAATAAATCACATTAGCTCCGTTATTTATGGGGATTAGCGCCGGTTTGAATAATCGCATATTTATGTTGGTGTTCCCCGAATTTAGTATCAACTAATGAGTTAAGGTTTGTACATGAACAAATAAACAAATAATAATAACAAAATTTATCTGCTGTTTTGTTATTTCATACCGTTTTGAAGCCTAGAACCAATATCGGCGATTTTGCCTTATGTTAATTATTATTATTATTATTTATTTATTTCCAGATAACAAAGATCCATTTTTGTTAGTAGCGACTTAAGAATATGTTAGTTTAATTAAAGTTTGATGGAAAATTACAGATTATTACATGTCAATTACTTACTTAATTAAAATTATCACAGTTACAAATGTCGAGAGTTAAAATGATTAAAATAATATAATTAAAAATTCATTGGAATAAATAAATTGTCATTAAATATATTAAAATTAAGATTATTTGAAAATTCATTATAATAAAATTATTAAAATAAAATACTTAATTAATCAAAAATTCAATAAAATCAACAAAAAATAATTATTAAAAACATGAAAGTAAATAATTAGGCAGGTAATAAACACAATGTAAACAAATAAATAGACAAGAAAGTGACCTAATAAAAATGACTTAAAACAGGGGCTACTGGGCAACATGCAGGCTAATCCAGTGCTGTAGAATAGGAGAGTCCCACCTGTCAGCGATTGTGCCCAGGATAGTGTGGCGACTGGCTCGTACGCGCGCTAGCATAGAGGCGCAACGCTTTCGAAGAATGGCGTGAAAACCGTCAATCCGCGCCTCGGCAAACATTTCCGATGCGCTGCAAAATCGCGGCAGCCGCAACAACATCCTGAGCGCATTGTTGTATTGGACGCGAAGGGCGTTATACGCCCTCTGCGTATAGCTGACCCACAGACTGCATGTGTAAAAGGACTGACAGAATGCTTTAAATAGCGTCAACTTTACCTCATTATTACACTGTGCAAATCTGCGAGCCAGCATATTACATCGGACAGCCAACGCCCTCCGCTCCCGTTCGATGTCTAAATCATCCTTAAGATCCGCAGTGATCCAGTGACCCAGATACTTAAACGCTGTAACTTGGCAGAGAGGAGAACCAGACAATAGTACTGGTGGCACATTAGAGTAACATTTGGTACCTGCTCTGAAAACCATTAGCTCGCTCTTCTTCGCATTGTACCTGAGTCCATGGGCCGCTGCGTATCTCTCACAGATACTGAGCAGTCGCCTTAATGCAGCGATCGATGGGCTCAGCAACACCATGTCATCGGCGTAACTGATATTATTAATACAGACTCCGTCTATATGACAGCCAACTTGGGTGTTGCTGAGCTCAACGATCAACTGATCAATATACAAATTAAACAGTTTAGGCGATGTTATTCCTCCTTGTCTCACACCACAGTCAAGTTTGTACTCATCTGAGTGAGAACCCGCCCATCTTACTTCATTTATTTGATTATGATACCAATATTTAAACAAAGACGTTACTTCATCAGGCACGCTGGACTCGTTAAGCTTCTCCCACAGCTTAGAGTATGAGACAAGGTCAAAGGCTTTAGAGAGATCCAGATAGCAAGCATAGACCGGCGTTTTTCTTTCTGAATAGTACTGTACGGTATGCTTAAGCGACAGAATTGCACTCTCAGTAGATAGGCCGGGCTTAAAGCCAAACTGCGCGTCGTGCAATTTAAGATGATTGTCAAGCTGCCGATCAAGCAACCTGTCCAGAACCTTTGCAGTAATTGTTGCAAGAGATATCGGTCTATAGTTATTCGGATCCGAACTGTCACCGGTCTTATTCTTAACAATTGGCGAAACAATAGTCCTCATCATATCGCGCGGCAGGTGGGAATGTCCTATGAAGAAGTTAAATAGCATAGTGAGAACTCTCGAGAGGTGGACGCCTGCATGCTGAAGATGCTCTACGCTAAGACCATCAAATCCGGGTGTCTTTCCTCTCATCATATTTTTAATAGTATTTCTGACTTCATTAGTAGAGAAGATTACTGTACGCTCCGGGGTGGTAATGGGCGCACGCAATGACGGTGCTGGGGCAGAGTCCAGAGGAGATTCAACCCGGAAGTGATTCCGGAACACGTTAGCAATATCTTTTGGATCACGCACGCCAGCCACGCTCACAGGCAGACTAGACTTAGGATTAATTTTGTTTGTGGACTTCCAAAATTTTACAAAATTATTATCTTTATGGTGCTGTGCTAGAATATCCATTCTGATTTTATCCTCATTTTTCTGACACCACCGCAACTTGGACTTGAAAATTTTTCTAGAGTTAATCAATTTGTTATAGTAATAACCACTATTGGGACTACCATATAGTTCCCAGATTTCAAAGTTAAGCTTAGCCTCCCTATGAGCACCCAAGACATGCGTGTTCCATCCTACCACTGGCTTAGGATACCCTCCAGATTTACTGATATTCGTACATTCGGCAGCATTAGTAAGTATAGTTACAATTTTAGAATAAAGGTCATATATTATTAAACTATGTTTCTTATTATCACAAAATTTGTCACAGCAATCACTCAGTTCCGACGGAAAGTCTATATCTCTTAATTTGGAATGACAAATTTTATGGTATTTATGTATCTGAGTAGCATCCCTGTAGCCCCAAATTGCTTTGTTTTGTATAATTTTACAAAATTCTGTTTTAGGTCTAATTAAGTCTAAGTGGTCCAGTATATGTCAATTAACACTTCAGCCCCAGTGACGGCCCGGGCCGCGGCCGCTGATACGACACAGTGGTCGAGCCATCGTCGGCAACCGTGCGCCTCGCTTACAAACGTATAAGTTTCTATCGGCAACGGCTATGCACGACCATGACTGCTCAGCACAAAAGTCCAAAAGTTCAGAGTGAAATAACTCACCGGGGTGGGCGTTGAAATCTCCAAGTATAACAACAGACTCTGCATTGTTACCTTCAATTATTGCACTAATTTCACTAAGACAATTTGTGAACTCAGTAAGATTGTCATTAGAATCTGTAGGCATGTATAACGAAAATATTATCATATCACGATCTAGGAGGCTAACTTTTATTGCAACTAAGCGCGCACTTTGACACGTTATCACATTAACTGACTGAAACAAGTTTTTACGCCACAGCAAGGCCACTCCACCGTAAGGCCGACCCCTGATTATTCCGGCACTGGTGTCCATCGCTGATTTTCCTGTGTAGGCGAAGCTTGGGTCTATCCCGTCCAGGAAAGGTACATCATGAGGAAAAAGCCACGTCTCCTGCAAAGCGACGACATCGGCATTTTGACATAACTTCCTTACACAGTTCACAGAGCGAGCCACTCCTTTACAATTAAAACTAATAAACTTTGCTTTTTTATCCATTATTCATTCGTACTTTTATTCTGCTTTCTCCCGCCGAATTCAATAAATCGACGAAACGAAATTCCGTCGGGCCAAAAATCTTCTTGCAAAAATGATTTCATTTTATGACTGGGAACATATATTTTGTATGAGTCATATTGTTTGTTAACCTTCACATTTTGTAATTGCACCTTTACATTTAAATTAGTTTTCTTCAAAATGTAGTCCGAAATGTCCGTAGTGCAAATGTCTTTTGCTACATTATAAATATAAATAGGCACACTTATTGCGGCTGCACGGAACTTATCATTCGCGCCAACATTCGCCTTTCCCGTGTTACTTATGAACTGGTTTCTTAATTTTCTCCTCTGTACAGTGATCCACTCGTCGTTTGGCTTATGTTCCTTCTAGTCGCCCGTGCGAGTTAAGTCAGCATGTATAATTTTACGAACAAAAATGTATTTTTGTTGTTGGTATTTGGTCATTAGTATTGGCACAGATAATATAATACTATACTAGTGTATTGGGTTATTTCTAACTTAAAATAAACCGGCCAAGTTCGTGTCGGACCACACGCCGTAGGGTTCCGTAGTTACCTTATACCATACGATATTTCTTACCACTATTATTTTTCGTCTGCAAAAATAACTTTGTTTTTCACAGTGTTGGTATAAATGACAAAGTTATATTTGCGGTTTTGGAAAATGTGCTATATCTCAAAAACTAATTATTATATTTCATTCAAAAAACCAATTTTCGTTGAAAGTGTTTATTAGGATCTACAGCATATATTTTTTTCAGATTTTTCACTCTCTTATTTTAAAAGTTAGAGGGGGGGGGGGGACACTCATTTTACCACTTTGGCAGTGTTTATTTTTCAAACGGTTGACTTTGAAAAAAAAATCGTCTTAGGAACCTCATGCCATTTTTAAAAGGTTTCAGTTCCATGTATTGGGAGCCCGCCCTTATTCTTTTTTTATTTTTTTATTTTTATGTTGAATTCGTTAAGCGGTTAACAGAATACATCTACCTACCAAGTTTCAACTGTGTAATCCTAATACTTTCGGAATAAAATGGCTGTGACATACGGACGGACAGACAGACAGACAGACATGACGAATCTATAAGGGTTCCGTTTTTTGCCAATTAGGCTACGGAACCCTAAAAACGATCAAAAACATATTATTTCTTTCTATTTTGTATGGTGTCGTTTTGCTTTAGATGGAGTGACGAGAATAACAGTGCCAATTCACCAACAATTATGATTTTTTAAATGAAATACTAAACATATCTCTAAATATCGGCTTGACTGTAACATATACTACACGTCTTAGCATACTACAAAAAAGGAAACAAGTAGTAGGTAGCGAGGGACGCCTCAATTATTTCCTTAACACTGTATACAAAAGGGATCCTCAAAAATGACCACAGCGTAGTGTAACGCCAACCAACAATGTGGAAATCAAGCAGTTTCCAAACTTTTGAATAACGTTCTCGTTAGCTACGTCAAGTGTTCTGGCTTATCGTATTACGACGCGTCGCCCTTTCCCTTCGTTAACTTTTGAGGAGGCTTTTTTTCTTTAATGAGGGATGAGTCCCAAGTGTCAACACTGGAAGGATTAGCAGCCTCCCGGCGTGTTATTATCGGAGGGAATTTGTCTTGTGGCATTTGCTTTTTTCAGATAATGAATGGATGTCAATAAAATTGCTCCTAAAAATGTTTGGATAAGAAATGAGTTTTCTTTTTTTTCAAATATTAGAAATAGCGCTGATGGAACGATTTGGAAAGCAAAAAATGGGAATTTCTTTCAGGCCCTGAAATCTTTCTCAATATTTGCGTAGCTCAACGGTGCTATTGCAATCCAAGATTGTAAGTAAGTGGATTTTCGGACATTTTCATTTCTTTATCAAAAACAAATAAAACAAATTCTTTCCCAAATATAAAGAAAAATAAATAAAAGATAAAGAAGGCCAAACACCAAACGACTGATTTATCTGCACAAGTAAAATGCTTGTAAGTGGCAATACTACTCTTCAAAGTCGTCATTGCTCTATGTCAAAAGAAACCTGAGTTAAATAAAACATCAGGATAAGTTCTTTATGACCAATCATCAACCAATCATCGAAAAAGTTATAAATACCCTCTCCTCTCAAGCACACGACAGTTCAAAAAGGTTTGCTGCAAATTCTTGGCCGGAACATTTGGCCGTCATCTTTTTTCACGCTACATATTTTGTCGCTGAAATCAGGTCGCCGCCTGATCAGCCGACCGTCACTGACCTCTTTCACATGACCGGCCTTATCACACGTGACTTTAGCATACCTTACAAAAGAGAAAAAATAACAATGTTTTTCTTTCACATGGCGGAAGCATAACTATAGCTAGGTAGCGTAGTTATTTAATTTCTTAAGTTCTTGACGTTGTCAAAGCAATGTACCTAATGCAGGATGTCCAGCGAAGATGGAACCTCTCATCTTTATCGTCTTTACTATCACTATCACTACCTCAGATCAAATAAAAGATCACTATAGGTACATAGTATAAAACAAAGTAGCTTCCCGCTGTCTGACCCTATGTATGCTTAGATCTTTAAAACTACGCAACGGATTTTGATGCGGTTTTTTAATAGATAGAGTGATTTAAGAGGATGTATAGTATAATACATGGTGTCAAATTCCACACTACACCGAAGCGAAGCGAGGGCGGGTCGCTAGTTCTATATAAGAATAACGTCTCTTTTTAGTGACGCATTTTGTAGACATGGGTTGTAACAGGGTAAATTGCCTACCTGTTACAACTGTTCCTGTTACACTAAAATAACAGTTTCAACATCCTGTTACAAAAATAACAGCCATGTCGTAACAATTTGCTTTCATTGTTCCGCCTGTTCCGTGAAACAAGCGCTTCTTTACTCTAACCTAAGGACTACTTACATAATGAAAAGAGACAAAGCTTGTTATTTTTATCTATTATGATCATAAACTGTTATTTTTTCTGTTAAGCAAGACTAAACTTTATTACAATTAAGTAAAATCTAATATTATAAAATTTGTTTTCCATCGCGGCACACAAGCGTCATCTAGTTTTAATTGGGTAAACCATCATGTCATAATGAACTTGCTTGCAGCATTACTTTCATTCAGTATTTCACTTTAATTGCGATAGATGGCAGTAGTTATCATAAATTCACTAAAGAAATTTAAATACCTAATAAAGATAAAGAAGATTGTTTGTTGTTAAAAATACAGGTGCAAGCGATTTTCGACCATATTGACATTTTAAATTTGGTTGGTTTTTTTCGCATATTCTCGTTTACTAACTTTGCTTGTTCATTAAAATCAGTTATTTTGATAAATGTCAGATAATGTTTTTTTAACTAATGATCACTAGTCAAATGTTTCCTTACCTTCCTTTTTTTCCCCTACATCATTTTATTCTTTCCGCCGTTGCCTGTGCCCCAGCAGTGGAGACATAAATGGTGATGATGATAATCATGAAATACCAGGTGATTTAAGTCTACTGAAGGAAAATTCTAAATTGCGAAAAATTAACCCCAATCTGGGAACCCTGATCTTTTCCTTAACTCCCTGGCAGCACTAGATGTCCCATTTCCTACCCGCATATCCTACTTTGCCTAAGAATGCATCCATTCCACCTAAATAATAAAGTGCTTTAACATCCTTTTTAGGCGATAGCTACACGCGTGGTAAAATATACGGTGATCCATCAGTATTTAATCAGGGGCGTATTTCATAAAAAATAGTTAATTTACTACAATACTTTACCATTGTTGTCATTGAGGTAGGATTATGTTTCTTATAAATTATAAAACATAATAATACCCCAATAAACTACTACCATGGTAAATTACTGTACTTTTTCATTCTTTTATGAAAAAGACCCCTGATTCAATACTGATGGATCACAGTATTTACTACGCGTGTAGCCGTCGCCTTAGAATCTCAATAAAATAAAATTATTTTATTTCAATTCACCCCGTTTACCTACCTTTTAACATAACATTAGCAAAACAGTCAAACTCCATTGCGACAAAAAACAAAAAGGCCATAAACAAACATAGGAACAGATAACACGACTAATTTACAAAGTCGAATGTATTTTTGATATGGTCGGTTTATATAACAGGTAAAAATAACAAGCTTTGTCTCTTTTCTTTGCATATGTTAGAGTAAGATAGCGCTTGTTCCCACGTAACAGGCGGAACAATGGCAACGGTTGTTACTTTGATAACAGCTAGGTACAGGGAACAGTGAAGACGGCGAGGCGAGAACAGTCTGTTTCGCCTGTTCCTTTGAACAACAGTTATTTTATAGCGCTCGTAACAGGGCGAAACAGTTACATTTAATTATCTGTTGTTTTTAACTGTTACAATAAATACGCCTCACGTCTAGCATTTTGCACATTTATCATACATAATTATTTATTAAATAATTTAATAACAACAATACATTTTAAACTTTTAGATTTTTGCATTCACAATGCTATTTTTATATTAAGATGAATAAATAATGAAAAAATATTAGAAAAAATCGGCTCACCCGTAGCAACTCAGATCCCGTCTGAGTTGCTACGGGTGAGCCGATTTTTTCTAATATTTTTTCATTATTTATTCATCTTAACAATACATTTATCAATATTTTTTGCATTTTTTATTGCGCTTTCACCGGTGCAAAGTGTAGTCTGCACAGTTTTATGTAGTGGATTATACTAAAACAATGTTCATGAAGATTTTCATTTCATGGACTATTTATAATGACTATTATTGTGTAAAAATTAAGAGTAATTCTAGTCTACCAGATGCCATACGGTATTTCCTGCAGTTTCTAAATGATATTTTTGTATTATGCACTATTTAATAATTCCTTAATTGTAAAACTGTCGTATAAAACTATTTCTAAGCAACTTAACCTTACAGTGCGCAGTCATTGGGCGGTCGTTAGTGGCGCCTCCTAGCGGAGCATAACATTAAGTGCATGCTCGTTACACGGCTAATGATTTTAGTGCACGAGTGCAGTTTAGCAAACTTCTAAACTAGTCGTTACTAATGACTTCGTGTTGACAACTAAACGTGATTTTCTCGTATAATGGAATTACAAAAAGCTGGAAAAAAATCTGACCTCTATCTAGTTAACTACGAGTGACAAGTATTACTGTAAAAATATAAATCAAGAAACTCTACTTTCTTCCCTCAAACAAGAATTTCAATGAACTGTATAATATTGCTCTTTAAATTTGAACTGTATTTGATATTTAATCTACTCGAGAATTCGAAAGTCTCATAATGTCATAGCGCACAAGTATTTTTTCCTACCTCTCAAGAAATCGCTTATAATTAATATGTAAAGTAATTAATTCTATTCTTATATTTCATGAACTTACGAAGTTCTTTGAAGAAATTAATGAAAATGGATAAAGCTTTGTAAACTTAATCACGATCTAAACGCTTCAGAAATCTTTTTATACAATGATTGATTGATATTATCTGAAGTGACTTCATAAAAGTTTCATTATCAACTAATTACTTCTCGCTCATTGATAATTTATAAACTTTTTAATCTATCATGGACTCTTTCATCATTTAAGTTTTGCATATAAATTAGTTTTTGATTAGTTAGAAGTCCACCCGGGTGGATAACCGAGTGATTAAATTAGTGTTTTATTACACTTTTCTTTATTGAAAATATTAATTTTGAATTTTATTAGAAAAGCTACCTAGGTAGCTGTACCTTTTTTTAGATATTTTATTATACTTACAATTAAAATACATAGTTTAAGTTACTTTTTCTGGTGGCACTTAATAACTAAGCCACGCCCACGAGCAAGTTTGTCTCCGCAACTAACTTGTCTGTCACATGGTTTGTATGAAAGTCTGTCGGCTGTTCATGCGCATTTGGTCCAC
This sequence comes from Agriphila tristella, assembly GCA_928269145.1. Taxonomy (NCBI): domain Eukaryota; kingdom Metazoa; phylum Arthropoda; class Insecta; order Lepidoptera; family Crambidae; genus Agriphila; species Agriphila tristella. Next base: position 61,187,683 of record OV743429.1, on the reverse strand, counting down.
TTCGCATTTGGTCCACTTGGTCCATTTCGCGGAACGTCCTTTTTGCATTTGGTCCATTTCGCGGAACGTCCATTTCAGATTTGGTCCATTTCGCGGAACATCCATTTCGCATTTGGTCAAAATAGAAGCTAAAATTTGTTAGCTTCTATTTTCACTTTCTGATATTTATTTTGTTTTTTTTATTGTTCTTAGTACGTCACCAAAGTACCAGGATCACATAAATATGGAGAAAGTTAACATATATGTTTTAACATTTAGGTAAACGTTATTTGTGTTCGCAAAGGAGAAAATCTCAGAAAGTGGACCAAATGCGAAATGGACGTTCTGCGAAATGGACCAAATGCGAAATGGACGTTCCGCGATTAGGACCAATTGTGAAATGGACGTTCCGCGAAATGGACCTAATGCGAAGTGGACGTTTTTTCGGCAAGTGGACTAAATGTGAAGTGGACCAAATGCGCATGAACGCTTCTAAATAAGTAAAAAAAATGTCTTAAACGCCAGTTTACCGGATTAGCGGGACGTACGATCCGGATAATTTGTGTTTAATTCCGGTTAAAGTACATTTGTAATCAACTTGGAAACGTCCGTCAGACCGAATTGGAGGCCGGTTAGTTGTCTAACGTTAATTACGGCGGCCAGCGGTGGATGCTACAAGTTACGAAATGAGCCGATTTTACGGCGGCCAGCGGTGGATGCTACAAGTTACGAAATGAGCCGATTTTAAAAGGTATTATTTAATGATCAAACGAACTTACCCTAAGTGAAGTTCGATCTTAATTATCCCGTCTTCATCGAAGAGATTTAATTTGTTACAAAGTAGTAGCTCTGCTAGTCGCTCGCACTCTATCGCACGTCTTCAGCGCTATAGGGAGAGAAAGGGAAAGCAATAGCTACCCCCTCTCTGCCTCCGACCAGCGCTGCCCGCCGCCGCGTCAACCTCATTCAGTTTGGAGTAGTAAGTAAATACATTGATATCTTTATCTATTATAGGGATACGGTTGTTGAACAAACAACTAGCAAGGGAGGGTTGGGACTTTAAATCTCTTCGATGAAGACGGGATAATTAAGATCGAACTTCACTTAGGGTAAGTTCGTTTGATCATTAAATTATCCCGTCTTCATCTCCGAGATTTAATTTGTTACAAAGTAGGATGTTTAGAGAAGATATCAATGTTATTAGAGGAACCCTTGTTTGTCTATATAAATAAACAAGGGTTAAGTGAACACACATTAAATTATTTTTAAGGATTAGTTAAATAAAATAAAATAAGTCAGTGCTCCTGCAACTGCAACACAATAAAACATTATTTTATTTTAATGTGGGTTCTGCGAAATTAGAGCCCGATGCCTGGAAACTCGCAAAATTTGTCGATTTTCCAGTCCAAAAAGCAGATTGCGAATAGCATCCACAGAAACTCCGGTACACAGACTAGTAAGTGAACAATTTTTTTGTCACGAATGACTTGACCGCCACGCCGATGTGACCACATGTTAGACAACATGATAAACAGGTAATAAGATTTAAAAAGAAATCGATTTAACATTCCTCCTTCCGGTTCCGGTACTCGTAGTAGTAAGACGTAATATCGTTTGCTCCTAGCCAATTTAAAGTTAATACACGAAATAGTGCACAAAAAATTTTCAATACCCCATAGATCCTTGCAGTCACTCCAGCGCAAACAAGGTACGCACATAACCTATACCGCACATCATTTGTTGCACTGATATTAATCGAAAAAACTCAAAAGTGTTTCCATAGATCTCAAGATCAAGCCATAACGACCAATTCGTTTTTGAAAAACAACCAATTACACGTAATTATGGCTTAGAAACTCCGCCTTGTTTCATTACAACACTTCCGTGTTTCTATCCGACAACAAACTGACGTTGACGTGACATTGATGGATATATGACAGACTAGCGCAGATTTGACATCTGTTGGCTGATATAAAAGCTGCGTTCAGAAATCGATATTGGGCAACTAAATTACGTTCCGTTACTCTCGAAGGATTTTTTATTTTTCTATAATTATTTAAAATGTCGACATCGAAGAAAACAAATGAAAATAAAGAGAAAAATTGTATTATTTGCAAAAAAAATATAATAAATAGAGAATACCTAAAATGCATTAAGTGTAACAACATTTTCGATCTCGAGTGCGGAAATGTCGCAGAAAAACGATTTTTCTTAATGACATCTGAGAACAAAATAAAATTAGTCAAAGATGAAATAGCCGCAGTTCTATGTTATCTGATAAATCTGTCTTTCAGTTGCGGCTCATTTCCGGACCTACTAAAAATCTCAGTTGTAAAGCCAATATTTAAAAAGGGAGATAAGAGCCAAGTAAGCAATTATAGACCAATATCTTTGCTATCTATATGGTCAAAAATATTCGAACGAGCAATGCATTTTAGACTAATAAATTTTATTGAAAAATACAAATTTATAAAGAAAGAACAAAACGGCTTTCAAAAGGCTAAATCAACTACCCTAGCTGCTTTCTCTCTCGTTGACACTATAATCGAACACGTTGACAAAAGTATACCATTAACCACGATTTTTTTTGACATGAGCAAAGCTTTTGACTACGTTTCTCATGAATTGCTTCTTCTCAAACTAGAGCGATATGGTATCAGGGGTCTGGCTCATGATTGGATAAACTCCTATCTGAGAAACAGAAGGCAATACGTCGAAATCACAAGTTTAGATAATCATAAAATAATAAGATCAAACCGATCGGATGTTAGAATAAATAGCTATGGAGTACCGCAGGGAAGTATCCTGGGACCTCTACTCTTTCTCATCTATATTAATGATCTCCCTGAAAATTTAAAATACCCCAGCGTTCTGTTTGCAGATGATATATCTGTAATTGTGCCGGGAGTAAATATCACAAACTATGAGACAGAATTAAATAAAACCCTAGAATCAGTGATAAACTGGCTTAAGTTAAATAATCTAAAAGTAAACATTAATAAAACAAAATACATCCAATTTATTAACAAAAACGGCAACAAAAAAAATCTCGTAGTCGGTCATGACAATGAAGAACTACAAGAAACGAATGACGTTACTTTTTTGGGTATAGTACTAGACGATAAATGCACATGGCAACAGCATTTAAATAGATTATGTAGTAAAGTTAATTCGTATGCATATGCCTTATGGAAATTAGGTAAAACCGCAAGCAAAGCTACAGCACTACAGGCATACCATGGTCACGTCTGCTCAATTCTGAGATATGGCATAGTACTTTGGGGAAACTCATGTCATATAAACAAGGTTTTCATTGCCCAAAAAGCGTGCGTTCGTGCGATATACGACGTTGAAACCTTGGTTTCGTGCAAACCGCTGTTTGAGGAGTTGAAGATTCTCACGGTCCTCTGTTTATACATATATGAAGTGTGCATTTTTGTTAAGAGCCATCCTGAGTTGTTTAATTTCTTATACGATACTCCCCGTCCTTATAGCTGTAGACATCCAAATAGATTAGTGCTACCAGCAATGAGAACAGCCATGCGCAACAGAAACTGTCGCTCCATGGCTGTAAAAATTTATAACAATTTACCAATGGACATTCGAAATTTAGCATTAAATAAATTCAAATACAAACTTAAGACATGGCTAATACAAAAATGTTACTATACTATAAACGAATATTTAGATAAAAAATATTGACATCTGAAATTTTGACATGTAGAATTTAATAAAATATAATTATGTACCTATTTAGATTTGACGAAAGTGTATGAATATTATAATGTGACATTTTTATTATGTATCAATTATTTAATAAGTCTAGGAATATTTGACATACAGAAACAGTTCACATAAGATACGGCACTTATGACAAATAATAACAATATACAATGTTATAAAACAATTAAACATGTAGTAGTATAAATTCAAGAACGAATAATTTAAGTTAATATAATAGATTTGAGATTCCTGATTAAAATGTATATATATATGATAGGTTTAAATGTATTTTGCATGCCCAAAAGTGGGTGAATGTGTCTTGTGCAATATATTTTTAGAATTAAGAACTCCATATGTAATTACCACATTCTGGCATAATAAAATCTTTATCTTTATCCATTATAAATTTTATCAATCGGCCGAATGTTTGTGACGAGGCAGCATTGATAAGTTTTTTTTCTTTGGGGGTTGTATTGTATTAGTTCATAAGGGCGATAAATTTAAGATATTTATGTAAATAAACACAAATAATTTTATTACAGAGATAAAAACTCAAAGAATGGAAAGTTCAACAAGTTGAGACTTACGGAAGATGTGATTAAACATCTGTCATTAAAATTTTAAATAATAAATTATTTCGTCAAATTCTACTGTGTTACTTGAGTTAATTTAATTAAATACATGATCTGTGTTCATTAATTTGTAGCCAAGGCTAACAAGGTTACCGATGTGTGCTTAATTGTTCAAAATGTAACTGTATGTACTGTATTTAGGAGTAAGTTCAACAGGTAATCTAACATATAGTGTAACAAATATATATATAAAAAACTTTTTTAGGTTATCCTTGCCGGTGATATAAAAAAAAATGGGAGATATCTAAGCAATTATTGTTTATTGGGATTCGTTTAGAAAACAGTTGTTTAGAAAACCTATTAAATCATTAATTTGTATTAAATAGGATATAATTTCTTGGCAATATTTCCAATAAAAAAATATAGATTTGCTTGCAGTATTATTCAAATACTGAGGCAAGGTATCAATAAAAACTTTTAACGCTTGACTAAGGAACTTGTTTTCTAAGAAACGTTTGTCTTATAATATACAGCCGGAGAAAACTGACAGCGAGGATGATGTTTCTTTTTGAGAACAGATGAAAATAAATTAACGCTTGATGTGACTATTACCATCGCTATTTCTTTAACAGCAAGTTGATTAAGGTTTCAACGAGGGAATGGAGTTGCCTGCCACAAGTATATTATTTATAATGCTTACATGGTTGCTTCAATAATATAAGTGTATTTAGTGTATTGTGTAATTGCAGAAACATTTATTTTTTCATTGTGAAACCATGGCTGTGATTGCTATTAAGTCATTTGGCTTTGTCATGTACAAAAAAGTAAGTTTTTTTTTAAGAACAAGTGAGGACAAAGAAAGCTGGGGAGACGTTATTACGCTTATTGATGATCATACCACTGCCATTTCTCGCAAGCAATTTAGCAATTTGATTTAATTGCAAGCAATGAACGCCACTAATTCGATTCATTTATGAAATGGCAGTGGTGTTATTAATATACAACAAAAAACTTCAGTATAGGCACCTGCAAACAGACGGCGTGGTGCGCGTCCCAGCTGTAGCCAGCGCAGCCGCAGTGGTAGGCGCCGCCCATTGGGTAGCAGCCCATCGGTGCTAGTATACGCACGGCATGTGAAGGATTTTATACCAAAAAAGCAGATCCAGGTCATTAATGAGCAGCAATTATTCCTCGTTTGTGCTAAATCTTATATTGTCTCACTTTGACTAGCTGCTGCGCAGTCCATTGTCAAAGCAACGGAAAAGTGTTAAAAACTATTCGTTTATCGTATTGGTCTAAGTATCAGAAAAAAAAAATTACCATACAATACAAAGTTGACAAGGTCTATAGTACGATATAATACGTATTTATTATATTTATTATTTTAAATAGGTAAAAGTTTTTGCTCAATATGTACATGTACAAGCCTTAAGCTTGTCCAATATTAAAATTTTAAGTGTTAAAATAGTAATGCTTCCGCAGTACAAACAGCTGTAATAGTTCCTAAGTATCTGACAAAGTAACTAAAATGTATTTTATTTGACTTTAATAGGTTTTTCTAAAAATATTTTGTTTGTCCTTATTTGTCAATATACTTCTAATTCTAGAAATTCAATACAAGGCCAAAGAATTTCCATGTTTGGCTGGGAGTAATAGTACTTTCTTGATAGTTAATGAGGATCTTAAATATTTGAATAATTGTTTTATAGTTTCTAATCCTTGTAAATCCGTGAAATTTTGGTAATTAATACCCAGACATAAGTGTCATCCTAATAGGTCCTTAAAGCCTGAACATTATTGATTAAATTATTGGTTTTAAAAATTTAGTAAAGATAATGATTATGTGTAGTGCTGTGCAAAGGCCAAAGAATAAGACCCAAAACTCATGAAGTTTATTATCTAAATAACATCCTTACTAATATTAAAAATGCAAAAGTCCTTTTGTTTGTTTGTTTGTTACGCCTTCACGTCCCAACCACTGAACAGATCATCACGAAATTTTTCATAGACGCTGACTGCGTTGCAAAGAAGTACATAGGGTACCTTTAATCCCGAAAGGAAAGTATTGTTCCCGAGGGATAGCAAGAAAGTTTTCCATGCAGGCGAAGCCGCGGGCGGCCGCTAGTCTTAAGTACTTTTTGCACTGTGCGTGAAAGCAAACGTTGTCAAGGACTAATAGTTGTGCCATGACATTATCAGGACACAATTGTTATGAGTTTAAAGTCGTTCTAGCATCCTCCATAAAATGTTCTGAAAGTACCCACATGTTCTATTTATTTATTTTTTTGCAAAGAAAATAAAATATATTTGTTTATTTTCTAATTTAACTAACTGAATACTTAGGATTAGTATTGGAAAAAAAATATCAAGCAGATAACGGTCGTTTGTGATAGTTATTACTCGAATCGAGAACGTATTTTAGCTGACCAGCTAAAGGTACAGACAAAGTACAGACCTTATGTTCTGATCCGGTAGCGCGACGGTGCCGACGGTGGTGATTACGGGTGGCCCTTGGAGCTGAAAGCTGCAGGTAGGTGCCGCAAGGCTGATGAAACACGTTAAAGTTGCCCTGCTGGTTGCTGTCCGTCACCTCAGCCCAATTGCTTGTGTTCCAAGATATGATTGTGGTTGTTGTGGCAGACCCCAAGTTTAGAGAGGACTGAGCAGTAGGTTGTAACACTTTTTTTACGTAATCTAAGTAATTCCTGAAAACAATTTATAATTTGTTTACTTTTAATGGTTAAGTTCAATGACATTAGTTGAAAGGTCAATCTGTCACTTCATTTTGACGTTTTGCCCGTTCCGTTCCACGAACTATTATGGGGCCCCAAACAAAACACGTTTTAAAAAAAACTAATTTATTTATACTGTAAAGAAAAATGGAAATTGGGACCCGATGGCAACCGTACTCGACCGAATTCTGAAGCAGACTGAGCTCGCGGCGGCGCGAGCTCTGGGATGTAGGGATTGCTGATGCAGCAGTCTCTGGTCATCATCAGCGTTAAGGTTTGCAGAGGAAAGGTATAACACCTCCCCCCATAATGAAGAAACTTCTAGGAGAAAAGAAGTTTCTGTGATTATAATCTGGTGCGTAAAGATGGTAATGGAATGCTTTCAGGGTTACAATCTTCTGCGAGGTTAATTTCTGCAAGTTCAATGTCTTGTCTGTCTGTCTGAGTATTTTGGACTGGAGGTCTTTTATTATAAAATTTACATGTATTGCGGAGGTTGCCAAAAGGTTTTGATTTTATAATTTTAAAGGTAAGGTACAAAATAATAACTATAGTTAACAAAATAGTAATAATTGAATAATGTGTCCCATATCGAATTATATGTGGTTTATTAATAATTTTATCAAGTTCTTGTGGAGATTTTAATAGGTTACTTTCTAATTTTATTTCGTCCAAATCTATATTTAATAATTCGGCATGGGGCATGTTTTCTTTTACACTTATAAACTTATCTAAATTACAACAAGTATCATTGATAATATTAAAATCCGGAACTTTTATCGGCAAGGTAAGGTTTACAGTATTAGTTTTTGGTAATAACATAGTATTCTTACAAAACCCAGTGCATCCACTGGGAACGGTAATAATACCCGTTCCTGAAATACTATTTTCATACAATTTTGAATTTATACAATCTATAGACATTTTGGTAGGTTCTGTTTGCACATATAGCCACTTGTTATTGTTTATTGGTTTCCAAATGTCTACCTTTCCATAAATAAACTTTGAATTACACTGTACCGGGGTTTCACTTATCACTTTTGTCATCAATTCACTCGCGCAACTAGGTCGGGCGTCCGATGCATATACGTTGGTGACGTCACATACGAAATTATCGTTCAGGGTGGTCTTACACTTGTCGAGGCTATCCAGATTACAATAATGGCGTTTGTCTTTGGTTATTGCTACATATTTAGTGTCGGGTATGATCAAACTAAAAGAGTTAGGATTGCTAAGATTATGGGGTATAGGTAAGCCAATATTATGAAACAACATGAAATTCATCACAGATACTGTAGGAATTTGGAGTACAAATATTATTTTATTATTTACAAAATAACAAATTATTGTAGAAATATTTATAATAAAGTGAATAGAACTTAAGTCCAAATCAATAGGTAATTTCATACTTTCTGGTAAATGTCGGTAACTTGTGACCAATTCATCGTACAGTTGTTGTGGACTTAAGATCGATGGGTGCAAAATGTTCTGACTACTAAATAAGACAGCACTTACTATATCTTGTACATGAAATGATAAAACTAAAATGGCGGTTTCTAACTTGTTAAGAAATCCAGTTTCGTAGAACTGGGATATTAATTTGTCAGTTTCAATTGAAATATTTTGCATACATTTTGTAAGGTTTTGTATGGCTTCATTTAAATTGGCTTCATTAATTTTTATCTTGTTTAATGTTTTATTGTAGCGTGAGATGACGGAAGTCGTCACTAGAATATTTTCTTTCATTAGTGTAGCCAATTTCTTTTGATCATTTTGCACCTCTTCTATTGCATTATTATACCTAATACCATCGTCTTCATCTAATGTGCCAAATACCGTTTTAAAAGCAGTGCCTATACCTCCTATCCAAGGGCTACGCCTGTTTCTTTTTTCGATCAGGTGAGAGATGGATGCAAACTCTTGTTTTACATCGTCATATAAAACAACTAGGGGTTCCAGCACGCTGTAACATTCTGAGGGTTCCAACGTTCTGGGTTGTTTACACAGCCTGTCGGCAGCGTTCAATACTGAATCTATATTAGCTAAGTGGTGTTTTAAATGTGAAATATCAAGCGGAACTAAAACATCTAACTGACCATTCTTTATTCTAAGTTTTCCCAGGTAATCGAAGTACAGCCCGGGGCTTGATTCGATTCGCTGAACGAACTCGTGTTGCCCTTGGATTTTCACCCAGATACTGAAAGTAATTTATGGTAAGGTTAGTTAGTAATTCTAATGATACTTGTTTGCTTATTCTAAGTTATACTTATTCTTATTTCAAAGCATAATTTTAAGTCTATTATTAGGTACTAATATACTAATCCAATTATACTATACTAGTATGCTATTTATTTTTGTTTATATATTTATTTATACCACTAATATCTGAGTACTTATACTATTTTACTCATACGATTCGTAGAGATTTCTAACTTAAGTATCTTATATCTATTCTAACTATAATCTATACTTATCAAATACGTATATGTAGTATATATACTTGTTTTATTTATTAATACTAGCATGTCAAACTATTCTAAGGAATTTTGATTTTATTATTGTAAAATTATATATTTACATTATATTAGGTATATCCTATTATTAATTAGTGTACCATATAATTATGTTAAAAATGAATATTTACTTACTACTTAATAACTAATTATACTTATTCTATTTTACAGGTTTTCCTGGACTTCGGCAGGTTTTACCTGATCATAATGGTGTCGAACATGGCGACGGTTAATAAGCAAAGATAGTGTGTTATTCCCGTGTACTTTTACAATCTTGTATGGGCCCTTCCATATAGGAGATAACGCTTTCCGTAATCGAAGGTGATTCTTTAGGTATACATAATCACCGGCCTTGTATTGGGCAGAACGAGAATGGGAGTCATAATATGTCTTTGATACAGCTTTCGATTGCCGTATATGTTCAATAGCTTTTTCGCGAGAATGTTTCAGACGATTCTGTAACATTCGTACATATTCAGGGTAAGTAGCACCTGTAGGTTCCTCAAATATGGAGTTCGGAAGGAAAGGCTTATTACCGAACATAAGTTCATAAGGAGTATACTTGGTAGTAGAATGAACAGCTGTATTATAGGCGAGCATGGCTGTGTACACATAACGAGGCCAATTATCTTGTCCCTCATTTATGTAGGATTTGAGGTACTCTTTTAGAGTCGAATGGCTTCTTTCCAGAGCGCCTTGCGTCTGGGGGTGATAAGGAGAAGACCAGAGTTGTTTGATCTTAAGGAAGTCGCAAGTTCTTTTGAAGAGTTCTGATGTGAAGTTAGTGCCTTGATCGGTAAGTATCATTTTGGGAATTCCAAATATGGAGATGTAGTGGATCAGACACTCGCTTGTTTCCTCAGCCGTAGTACTACGAATGGGGTATGCTGATGAAAATTTAGTTAGGTCGTCTTGGATAGTCAATATGAACCTTAGTTTGGCAGGACCTGACTCAGGGAGCGGCCCAACGATGTCCAGCGCTATGCGCTGACAGGGAGCAGTAGAAGTAGAAGTGATTTGCATAGGAGCGCGGTTGATTTTTCTTAATGCTTTGTTTTCCTGACATGATTTACACTGTTTGACATAATTTTCGACATCGGTGCGCATACCCTTCCAATAATATTGCTCTTTGACTCTATTATACATTCGAGCTGAGCCTAAATGACCTGCTATAGGAATATCGTGGTTTTCGTGTAAGATTTTCTTTATTTGACTTGGAGAAGGATAAGTGATATTATTGTGATAGATGTTAATTGTTATATTTGTATTATGGAATAAGTACAAAAGGATATTATATATTTTGACGAAAGAGTGTACTTCGAATGAGTTTCTGAAGTCTGGAATACTTATGTCGGTTACACTATCCATGGTGACAATAATGTCACGAACATGTTTGAGGGTATTGAATATTTCTGGATATGACGCTACGTCGAAATGGTTCACTCTCGTGAATACGAGGAAATAGATTTTGTCGTTGAGTTCTATTCTATGGTGAGAATATAACTCCCTTTCAGTTTCTAGGGTCTCATTGGGATTTTCTAGGTTACCCAGGACTTCTTGAAGGTAAGGATTCGACTCGTCGAGGTCAATTGAGGTTGGTATGATGATTATTTTAGATTTACTCTTAGTGAGATCTTCATTATGTTCGATGATTTGAGTATTTAGGGTTTCCTTTTTATCTAAGGTTTTCAGTAGCGTGGAATAATCACTAGTGAACAGCGGAGCGCTTCGAGGAGAAGGAATAGGTAAGGAGTCACGTTCAGGTAAGTTGGACGGCTCTTCTACAGGAGAGCCGGATTCTGGAGAGTTATTTGCAGCGGGACTATACGAGGTTGAAGGTAAGTTACTATCCTCAAGGAGACCGACTGAAGGTAAGTCATTGCTGTCAATGTTGAGAGGACTGAAAGGAAGACTGACGTCAAGATCTTCTAATGTGATGGGACTAAACGGTGGTGATGATACTGGATCTACAGGATCGAGACTAGGCATATCAGGGGCGGTAGCACCCTGAGACAGAAGTGGTCCTCCTATGGCATTCGTTTCAGGAAGGGCGACGCGCTGCGTTGTGGAAGGATTCTGGACGGGTTCTTCGTTGGCGCCTTCGACAGGATTCGTATCAGGAGAGTTACCTGTTGCTGATTGAATAGGATTAACAGGAAAACGAGATAGAGCATCAGCGTTAGTATTGGTCTTACCTTTCTTATACTTGATGTCGTACTCGAACTCCTCGAATTTGAGACGCCAGCGGACGAGACGGGAGCCAGGATCTTTATGGTTGAAGAGCCACTGTAGTGGCTTGTGGTCTGTTATGATTGTAAAGCAGTTTCCGTAAAGGTAAGGTCGGAAAATTTTGGTACCGAACACTATTGCCAAACATTCTTTTTCAGTTACCATATAGTTTTTCTCTGCCTTGTTAAGTGTACGTGATGCATACGCGATCGGACGATCTTGTCCAACTGGGCCTTGGGATAATATTGCTGAAATCGCGTAGTTTGAGGCGTCGCAGGTGAGAAGAAAGGGTTTGGTGAAATCAGGATAGGCCAGAATTGGCGCTGAAATGAGTTTATTTTTTAGGGTTTCAAAGGCGAGTTGTTGTTCGTTTTGCCATTCGAATGGGACATCTTTTTTTAACAGGGATGTGAGAGGTTTGGCCAGCTTGGCGAAATCTGCGATGAACCTTCTATAATATGACACTAGCCCGAGAAAAGACTTGATGTCTTTTGGGGATTTAGGAGTTGGATAATCGCTAACAGCTTTAGTTTTCTCTGGATTAGGCTTAACGCCGTTTTCGTTTATGATGTGACCCAAATAAGTCACTTCCTTGCGGAGAAACTCACACTTTTCAGGTTGTAGTTTCAGATTGAAGTTTCTGAGACGTTCAAAGACGCTTTCAAGGTTTTCCATATGGGATTTTAGATCATGACTGTAGATGACTACGTCATCTAAATAGACAAAGCATCTGTTGCCTTGGAGTCCGGATAAGCAATTGTTCATGAGTTTCTGGAATGTTGAGGGGGCATTCTTGAGCCCGAACGGCATACGATTGAACTGATAGTGACCTTGAGGAACGGAAAAAGCTGTTTTCTCTGCGTCTTGGGGATTCATTAGGATCTGGTGAAAGCCGGATGCAAGGTCCAATGTGCTGAAATACTGACTGTTTCCTAATTGATCAAGTATTTCCGTGATCTGAGGGATAGGATAAGTCTCCCCAATGGTTATATTGTTGAGTTTGCGGTAATCTATGACTATTCTCCATTTGCGTTGGCCTTGAGAATCAAGTTTTTTGGGAACCACCCAAATGGGAGAGCTCCAAGGAGATGAGGATGGCTCTATTATATTTTGATCGAGCATTTTCTCAATTTGAGTAGCAACTTCCTTTTTGTGGCACTCTGGAAATCGATAGGATTTAGTATGTACAGGAACATCAGTATTGGTTTTGATCTGATGATTCATGGCATTGGTAAAGGTTAATTGATCATTAGGGAGATGGAAAATATCGGAATATTTGGAACACAGCTCTATTATGGCTGATGATTCTTCTTGATTTAAGTGAGAGAGTCTCAGTGAATTTAATACTTCATTTGTTCTTTCCATAACATTTTGGGATTTAGATGACAGAAGTACGGCACCGGAATTCAGGGGCAGTACTTTGAAATTCTGATTGGCATTGATTTTAATCGGTGACTCGGATATATTTGCTACTGTTATATTAATTCTTTTGTTATCTTTAATTTTAACGATACAGTTAGCGACTAATAAAGACTCTGATAAGTGTTGATCCAGGATTAGTCCCTCCTTCATTGATTGGGGGTTTTGGACTGTGCATTCGATAACTGCTTCTGAGCGTGGCGGAATGATATAGGTCGGATTATAAAAATGAAGTTTGACATCGTTAGCTTTAATTCGAAGGATATCTTTTGTGTAGTCAATGCTACAGCCAAATGAAGTAAAGAAATCGGTTCCTATAATTCCATCGTAAGGAAGATCTATATCATTGACGACGTGAAATTTATGATGAATATTTTTTCCAGGAGCTAGTTCTATTTTTAATTGGAAATGACCTAAAGTCGGAGTTGTATCATCGCCTGGATCGATACCTTTTAGGTTAATACTTTCTTTGGTTAGAGCGATTTTTTTATGAAGAGAGGATTTCTTTAGTAATGATACGGCAGAACCTGAGTCTACGAGCAAAGTCATGGGAATATCTGATACTTGAGTATTGACAAGAATATGAGGTAACATCCTTTTTGATGTGTCTATATGGATTTCGTAGATTTCGAGACTATTTTTGACGTTTTGGGATTTGGTTTTGGATTGGGCGCTTATTTGGGGCTGGTTACCCGTGTGGTCCCTGAATGTTGAATGAAGGGCGCTTATTTGGGGCTGGTTACCCGTGTGGTCCCTGAGTGTTGAATGAAGGGCGCTTGTTTGGGGCTGGTTACCCGTGTGGTCCCTGAGTTTTGAATGAAGGGCGCTTGTTTGGGGCTGGTTACCCGTGTGGTCCCTGAGTTTTGAATGAAGGGCGCTTGTTTGGGGCTAGTTACCCATGTGGTCCCTGAGTGTTGAATGAAGGGCGCTTGTTTGGGGCTGGTTACCCGTGTGGTCCCTGAGTTTTAAATGAAGGGCGCTTGTTTGGGGCTGATTACCCGTGTGGTCCCTGGATGTAAGTGGATGTATGTTTGGTTGGGTGTCATTGGATAATGAGGATGCAGTGGATTGTTTGGGTCTCACGCGACACCTACGCGAGCCCTTTATTCGTTTAAAGAATCTATAGTGTCGTAGCCTGTTTCTCCCTCCTCTTGTGTTGTAGGAATGTCTTGTTCATGGACCTGGTCGTTAACGTAGTGGACGCGCCTAGGAGGTAAGTTGTTATAGGAACTTTGGGTTGGCGGCCCTCGGAATTGCTGTTGGTCACGGTTCCTATTATTATAATACTCTCTCTTTTTACACTCCCTTATATCGTGGCCAGGTGTCTTGCAATATCTACAGAACAAGGAAGGAGTACCTTGCGAATGTGTGCTTGGATTTGGTTGAGGTTGGATCTGAGGTCTAAATTTCGCCGGGATAAAACGCCTGTTAGGATTGTTGTTTGGCCGTGATTCCGCTGTTGGGGCCCTTTTGTAGAGAGAAAGTTGGATTCTTTCTTCGGAAATTGCTAAATTTATGGCTTCATTAAGAGTTTTTGGTGCGCGACATCTAATTATGTTGGATAGTCTAGGGTGAAGCCCCATTAAGAAATGGTGAAGAGATAAATCTTCCATTGCCGCTGTGCGGCCTGGAAGTTCCTTTTGTTTTGTGGTGGAAAGCGAAATCTCCGTAAGGAGTTGTGACAGGCAGGTTTCAACTCTGAGGGCATATTGAGTCACGTTTTCCGCAACACCCTGTTTGCTTTCTTGCAAATCCATAAGTAGGTGGGCGTAATGCTTACGTTCACTGAACTGAGTCTTAAGGAAGTCTTTAAGCTGTTCCCAGTTGTTAAATTCTTTAATTGAGCAGGCGGTTTCCGCTCTGCCTTGCAATTGAGAAAGGATATACTTAAATAAGATGTCTTTCTGACCGTCGGCAGCCAATTCGAAAGCATTATTACAATTTGAAATGAAAGAGTTTAGGGTTTCCCTATTGCCGTCATAGGGCTTGATGAATTTCAACAGTATGTTTAAATCCATTTCTACGGATCGAGATCTGGTGCGGGCAGTATCAGTACGAGCCTTGGATTGGGGTTTAGGTGAGACTGCCGGTGAAGGTTGGTCAGACTGGATATTTGTATCTACGGTAATGCTATCTTGATTTTTATTATTTGGCATAATAGACGATAGACTTTGGACGACAAAGAGTCGTTTTTAATATACACAATTTCAATACACTGGATGATTATATACACTATGCCTGAATAAAGTTTTAACACTGGATAAGGATATGCACTATGTTCACAAGCGATAGTCTAAACAATAACCAAAGACTTACATTGAAACGATAATCGTTATCGGAAGCACGGCGGCGGGCAGACGCATTCCGGAGCGATAAGACGAACTCGGAGTCTCGGACTTCACCGTGTGGGACACGGATACACGGTGAGGAATGACGATTCGATGAGGTCGGCGACAGGAACTTTGGCACGACAACTGGTGCCAAGCCCTCAGTTGGCGGGGCTTTCTGGATCAGGATGAAGTGACGGCGCTCTCGGCCGTGTTGAGTAGTTTCCCGTTTTTATTACGGGAATCAGGAACACGCACACTTGCACGTATGACACGGATATGGTTTATCACTAACTGGATAATTTATTTCACTTTATGAGTACGGCACAAGCGGAGTCTGCACTTGACGCTTTTTATTTTAAGACACTGGGGATTTTCGTAATCCCACCGCTGCCACCAAATATTATGGGGCCCCAAACAAAACACGTTTTAAAAAAAACTAATTTATTTATACTGTAAAGAAAAATGGAAATTGGGACCCGATGGCAACCGTACTCGACCGAATTCTGAAGCAGACTGAGCTCGCGGCGGCGCGAGCTCTGGGATGTAGGGATTGCTGATGCAGCAGTCTCTGGTCATCATCAGCGTTAAGGTTTGCAGAGGAAAGGTATAACAGAACGCTTTGAGATGTTTTGATGAAATCTTAGTAATCCAAACATTATTTCTTAATTAACAACTTTCGTTTATTCATTAGTTCTGCAGTATCTTTCTTCTAAAAAACATGAAACGGAACAAAGCACCGTGTCACAGATAAATTTCTGATCATAACCCTTCTAATAGATTAATCGATTAGTAATCGATGACGATCGATTAGTAATCGCTTTTAGAGTTTTAACTACAAAATTATGATTTTTGGATAAAAAATTTAAATTGAATAGTTTTATCGCATGCAACTAACTTATAAATAAAATCTTTCACGATTTTAGTCCTGTTCTGGTATTTTCAGCGTTTTACTTTGAGATTTGGCAAATCGCTAGGTGTCCGAAGCTGTTAATTTTTTTTATCGTCTGACATGACATGATCATGCACTTTTCTCTTGTCCTTTTTTGGCTCCAAACCATGAAGTGAAGGAAGCAAAATTATCCTTTTTGAGTCTTAATTTGTAGGGCTGCGGCCCATTTTTATAATTTAAAATATCTTTAAAACCCATGCAGTAAACATGGTAAGAAATCCTTTTGGAAATAATATCATTTCATGAATTGCGAACATTGATCCGCCATGTGCTAAACAGCGTGTTCTTTTGTTCCAGGGTTTTTTTTTGTTTTTATGTCTGTCCTTAAGTTTTAACACTGTTTAACAGTGCCTTTTTAGTTTTCTGGTCTAATCCTTAGTACCAGCCTCATTTTTGATGTAATCAAACCTTGAATTACACTCAACTTATCATGACGGAGATTGTCTCATATCTTCCATCGCCAATATGAAGTGGTGACCAACTCGTCATACTTCAAGCATCCCGTACTGTTCCGTACCTACTCAAGATGGGAAGTTGTATTTACTGATCAACGGCCTTGACACCAAGAGAGGGACGAAAACCTCACCGATGACATCCTTGGAAAGCTCTTAAATGGTGGAGATTCAGCAGTAACCAACCATCCTACTGTATGTACGGTAACTTTAAATATATTTCTTAACTTAGTGATAAGTTTTACAAGTAAATCTTTTGACTGTAAGCAGGATAAATGTAATAAACGATAAACTGTTCTGAGAAATAAATGTAATTCTTTAAATTCAATCTTTCTCTTTATTTATCTCTGAAATCGCTTGCTGCAGCGTATAAGGCGCCCTTATCTTCTATAAATTCTAATACGCTGTACTCCAGGTGCGGAAGAGCCAACTCCCTGAACATGCTCCAGCCTAACTGAGTAAGCCGCATTTCACTAGAGCTTAAACTATAACACCGAACGCTCACCCTTTAACTCTCAATAGTCGCCCTGTGGGAGAAAACCGTTACAGTGGCGTTCCCAACGTTTGGCCTGGAGATTTCAGAGAAAAATAAAGCTTTCTTTTTAGTGAAAATTTCATTTCTGTTAAACTTAACTCATAATGTGTAACTTTTTGTATAGAAAACAAGAAGTAGAATCTTTTTATAATTCTTAGTTAAGTAATAGCATGTCTTTGCTGTATTCTTTTTACTTTTAATACTTAACCATGCAAACGGTTAATTGTATGTAAGTCTCTGAGTTATCTACTCACTCTAAGCTGTCTAAGCTAAAATAATACATAACCTAGATAATGGTTAATTGTAAACTTTGTTCTTAGGGCTACTTGCTCACTCTAAGCTTAACTAAGCTAACTTATATCACACTGTGATACTTTAATGCTACAAGCTGATAAACTTGTCTTAGCAAATAACTTTATTTTTATTACTGTATAATTTAAAAGTGTACAACATGGATTTTGTAACTGCCGGTTGTCCAATAGAATTCTTGCACAAAGATGAACTAGTGTACGAACTTAAATTACGTCATTTACCAGCTGAACCTACATCATCAACCGATGATTTGCGAAAACTTTTACGTCATACTTGCAAACTTACTCGACGTGGTAGTGTAAAGGCTATTGATCAGTTTGTCATTGACCAAGCTTCCGAATTAACTGTATGCACGCCGAAGGTTGCTGAAATAGAAGCGAGTAGTAAAGATTTAACATCCAGTGAACGCTTGGTAAAACGTTTAGTAGCTCGTTGCAATTACATTCTTTGTCGCCTTTCTAGAATTAGTGATCCTGAAGAGGGTATCGCTAAACTTAAATCTTCTCTGATTTGTCTTCTTATGCATCTGGAAAATGATGCAGATGAACCCGAAGATACGGGTGAATCATATTCTACTCCTGAAGTAAATCATGTTGAAAACCCTATGTGTATTCAACAGGTTCCAAAAACTTATAATTTGAACTCTCTTAATTTAAAATACCGCGGCGATACTTGTGTCCGTGTCTTTATAACTCGGTTGGAAGAACTTAGGGTTGCTAGGAAAATTCCTAATGATATAATTTTTGATGGATTTCCAGATATCTTAGAGCCGATTTCACCGCTTAAATTGAACGCGCTCAATTCGAGTTAACCTCAGCTCACGCGCTTAAACTTTTGAATTTGGTTTCAGTTTCTGAACGGCCGATTTACGACGGTTAGCGTATTTGAACTTATCTATGGTTTGAACACGTTCAAGAACTGTCTGTCATCTGTCTGCCATGATGTCTTCTTCTTCTTCTTTTTTGTTTTGGCAATCTACTTTCCTCTTGGAAGTAATTTTTGCCAGTGTCAAATGTTGAATAGTTCAGTGGTAGATAATATTGTTTCATTGCCATGATTGTGGAGTAGGTATGTACGTTGAACATGGGAGAATTGATTATTGCATAGAAAGAAATAAGTAGTGGAAAGAAATATTCTTTTCGTATTTGAATTAAAAAAAAAGATGAATAGAGCCTTAGCTAGTGCCAATGCTCTATTCAGCTTTTTCTATTCACCTTTTTTCCTCAACCACCTTTCTTAATTTGCCATCATCAGATCAGAGCCCGTTTAATCCTGGGCGGAGAACCAGATCTTCAAATTTACCTCGTTTGTATGAAAATAGGCCTGTGTGGTGCGATTTTTCTGCTCTCGAGTTTATTATGTTTTGAATTACGAGCGGCGCCTTTAAAAACAGTAATTAAACACCCATTATAATAATAAGCGTTCAAAACATTATGAATCCAATGCCTAATAATGTTTTATAGGCACCGTAAATCAAAACATAATAGAATATTGTAAAGTACACTTACTTACCTATGACCTACCTAACTTTTACTATTATGCTAGTAGATATCCCGTTAACTACGTACCTAGTTCTTCTACATACAACTAATAATAATAAAGAAGAAAAAACGGACAACAATTTATTTCACTGATTTATTACCTACCATGTAAAAAATTCACAATTCACAAGTTTCACGACACTTACTTAAATAACATGTATTCAGTACCTAGGTACTTAAATTATTATATCCACAATCCGTTCGAAATAAACAATTGAGCAAAATATCACTGCGGAAAATAAAAATACTGCATAAAACTCAAAAATATCAGATAAACATTGTTTTAAAATTGACAAACTGACAAAAACAAATTCCATAGAGAAATTTGACAAAAATCAAAGAGATTATAAGTCAGTGTTTCCACTACCAAGTTTTAGTTTTACCCTAAATAATTTCGATCATTTCAAAATTAAAAATTATACTTGGGCCAGAAAGAATTTTAATGGAACTAATATTTTTAAGTACAAAAGATAGTCAATGTGATTTTGAAGTGTTGACCTATGCAAAAGAAAGTTGTTATAAATTATTGGAAAATAATAAAAATTGTAAGTTATTGAAAAATAAAGTGGCGACCTTTTTCTGTCAACTCTTTACATGCTGTTTATTGTTCTAAATTTAAAAAGACCGCCGTAAACTTGACATCAAATTTTTCATTACTTTTGTTTTTGACGTTCTTGACAACTGACCCTGAAATTTATTTTTTGCGTAGGTAATGAATGAATAAGTGCGTAGCCTATTTCTTTAAATTCACTGAGTAGGTATGTTTCACAGGGTTCACACCACGAGTGAATGTGGTTTGCGCCACGAAGAATATCATGATCTGTATTTTTTTCCCATTTATGTAGGGAAAATTTCTTTAATTGCAATACTTTGAACGCAACTTCATTCTTTGTCAAAGCTGAACTACGGTTATCAAAATGAAGACGGTGAAACCGGTGCAACGTAGACCACGATCAAAACGAATTTCTGAGCTCGCTTAAGTAAAACCAAGTTCAATTTAACTCGGTTAACGGTGAAATCGGCACTTAGAAGGTCCAGCGTTGTATTGGTTCAGAGCAAATAAAACCAATTTCTCTTGCTACAAGGACGTGATCCAGTCTCTCGGAGATGACTTCGACATCCCAGATTTGGACCATAAATTGCTGGCGGAGATTCGGCAACGGACCCAAGCAAAAAGTGAAACCATCGTCGTTTTTCTGTCTATCATGGTAGGTATGTTCTCTCGTTTAAGGAAAACGCTCTCCGGTGATGAACAACTTGATATCATCTTAAGGAATATTCGACCTGAGTACAGCATGGAATTAGCTCTCCATGATATTACTTCCATAGACCATCTTAAACATGTTTGCAAGAAACTCGAACTTGCGAAGGCAAAAGCCATTGATTTTAAAGAACCGGTTTTGACAAACGATTCACTTGCTCCTGACTTTACTTATTCTAATAAATCTAGGAATTCTACTCCCAGACAACTAAATACTAATTTTGGAAATTCAAAACCAAGACCAATTGCCTCTTTAAACTCTAAAAATAATAAATCTTTACATTGTTTCCGCTGTGGAATGAATAACCACAACACTAACAAATGCCTGAAGTCTAGAGAACTAGTTTGCTTCAAATGTGGTAACAAAGGTGTTAAGACTCCGGAGTGCACTAAGTGTAATCTGCCAAAAAACGAATAGGCTCTGTCTCCTCATGTTCCAAAAGTAGTCCCAAACATCCCACTACAGAAGAGACATATTTTGAACCTCCGTCTGATGACTACCGACCATATTTATCCGTTGAAGTACTTGGCCTTAAAGTTAAGGGTTTGTTAGACTGTGGTGCTTCTTGTTCTGTCTTAGGTAATAACTGCCATTCTTTATTTTTAAATATTGGTATCCCGTCTTATAAATTGGATATTTCAATAAGGTTAAGTGTTGCCAGCGGACAGGAATTAATTTGTAATGAATACATGTTACTACCCATTTCTTATAAAAATGAGGTCCAAATTATTAAATTTGTTATTCAACCTGAAATAAATGTTCCCATTCATTTTGGAATAAACTTCTGGAAGGCTTTTAACTTAGCCCCTGACATATTTAAAGATAACTGTCACATAGAAAATGTGAATAGTGTATCAGTCTTGCCTAACCATTCTGGTCTTAATGATTTTAACTCTATGACTTCTGAACAAAAGAAGCAAATTGAAGAAATTAAATCTTTATTTGATAACATCAATACTGAAAAAGTAGGTCTCGGTGAGACAAATCTTATTGAACACATTATTGATACAGGTGATGCAAAACCTATAAAACAAAAGTACTACCGTCTTAGTCCTGATAAGCAAAAAGCTCTTGAAAAAGAAGTAGATAGGATGTTGGAACTAGGTATAGTAGAACCATCTTTTTCTCCATGGAATTCTCCTGTAGTCATGGTAGAAAAATCCAACGGTGATCTCAGACTATGTTTGGACAGTAGAAAAGTTAACTCTGTATCAAAAGCTGATGCTTATCCACTTCCTTATGTCAGCTATATCCTTGACAACTTAAGAGACGCTAAATACTTAACATCTTTAGACCTTAGCGCAGCTTACCATCAGATAAAGTTGGCAGAATCCTCAAAAGAAAAGACTGCATTCACAGTTCCTGGTAAAGGACTCTTTCATTACAATAGAATGTGTTTTGGACTAGTAGGAGCATCTGCAACCATGCAGCGTCTCATGGATAACTTGTTTACAGCTGAATTTGATAATAAAGTGTTTTGTTTCATCGATGACATAATAATCTGTACTTCTGACTTTAATGAACATAAACGTCTCTTAAAGGCAGTTTATGAAAAGCTAAAATCTGCTAATCTAACTATTAATATGAAAAAATCTATTTTCTGTAGAAATGAACTTAAATATTTAGGTTACGTTGTTGACCAATATGGTTTAAGAACGGACCCCTCTAAAGTCGATGCCATTTTAAACTTTCCTATTCCTAAAGATGCCAAAGACATCAAAAGATTTCTTGGTATGGCCGGTTGGTATCGTCGGTTCATAGACAATTTTTCTAAAATATCTCGTCCTTTATCTCGCTTAACTAGCAAAAAGATTCCTTTTACATGGTCATCTGAAGCTGATGAAGCTTTTAATAAACTTAAAACAGCATTGGTATCTGCACCAATACTGAAATGTCCTAATTTTGATCTGCCTTTCAGCATACATACTGATGCTTCTTCTTACGCCATAGGTGCTGTACTTACACAAAAGATTGACAATGTTGACCATCCCATTGCATACTGCAGCCGCACTCTAAATGCTCAAGAAATAAATTACACAGCTACTGAAAGAGAATTGCTCGCAGTAATCTATGCCTTAGAACAGTACCGTGCTTATATTGAAGGTAGAAAATGTTACATTATAACTGACCATGCTTCTCTGCTTTGGTTTTCTAATCTTAAAAATCCTATTGGTCGTCTTAATAGATGGGCCTTAAGACTTAGTCAATTTAACTTTGAAATTATTCATAGGAAAGGTAAAGAACATATCATTCCTGATGCTTTATCTAGAATTTACACTAATTCCATATTTGACACTCAGTCAACTTCTGATGAGTGGTACAAATCTCTTTATGAAAAATGCTCTAAAACTCCATCTAGGTATCCTAATTATAAAATTGAAAATAATAAGCTATATAGACTTTCTAAAAATAAATATAATTCTGTTTCTCAATTTGAATGGAAACAAATAATTCCTTCTGAAAAACGTCTTGAAATCTTACAAAAGTATCATGATGATCCAACTGCTGGTCATTTTGGTGTTGCAAAAACTCATAAAAAGATTTCTAATTGGTTCTTTTGGCCATCTCTCTTTCAAGATGTTAAAAACTATGTTAAATCTTGTGACATATGCAACTGTTACAAGCCTCTAAATGTCAAACCTGCTGGTTTAATGGGAAATCCTAAATGTGTATCTCAACCAGGAGAAGCCTTATCTTGCGACATTCTTGGACCTTTTCCACCTTCTTATTCTCAAAACAAATATTTACTAGTATGTTGTGACTATTTTAGTAAATATGTGACTATTTTTCCTTTGAGAACTGTGACTGCTAAAAATGTGGTCAAATGTATGGAAAAAGGCATATTCCTAATACATGGTGTGCCAAAATATGTTTATGTAGATAATGGTCCACAATTTATAGCTAAAGAATTTAGAGAATTGATCAGTAAATATCAGATTCCTCACTTATTTTACAATCCAGTATATCACCCCCAAACTAACCAAACTGAGAGGGTAAACCGTGAAATTGTTAGATCCATTGCTTCCTATGTGCGTTCTGATCACCGAAATTGGGATAAGAACATATCTGAGGTGCAATGTGCTCTTAACACTTCTGTTCATGAAGGTACCAAATATACCCCTTTCTATCTATTACATGGTAGGGAAATGATATTGGATGGTTCATTTTATAACCTTGACCAACCCATAGACAGTGCTAACATCTCCATTGATCATACTTACTCATTCTCTGATTCATTAAAAGAGCTAAAATCTATCTTTGAAAAAGTCAAAAATAACCTTAAAAAGGCACATAATAAAAACTCTCATTATTATAACCTGCGTAAACGGCATGTTGAACTTAAAGTAGGGCAATTTGTTTTTAAAAGATGTTTTCCTCAATCAAATGCTGCAAAACACTTCTCTGCTAAATTAGCCCCTAAATTTGAAAAATGTGTCATTTCTGAAAAATATTCACCCTTGGTATATGGTTTGAAATCCTTATCTGGGAAATTTCTTGGCCGGTGGCATATAACAGATATTGTACGCCCTGGTGATTCTGTTTCTGACTGAGAAACACATTTCTCTAATACTTTCTTATTGTGTGGTAACAATATTAATAAAGAATAGAACCTTGTCATAACATTGCGTTCATTCTCCTAGTTATTAATCTCTCTAATAGTTAAACTTAGTTTTATGTTATTCACATTGAAGTCTTAACTTCAACTTAAAATACTTTGTCTTATAAGTATCTATTTATTCCCTAAGAAAGGAATAATTTTCTTTATTAATAATCTATTTAAATAGTATGTCTATTCTAGTACATATTACTCTAAGCTTGGAAATTAATTTTCCTATCCATAAAAATAAGTTTTAATCTTTAAACTTTAATGTTTGGTCATCTCTTTGTATTCCAACTAAAAGGGGTTAAATAAAACATCACCAGCAATTAAAAGTTACAGTTTTAATTGCATCAATGTATAATGGTTTTTTTGACGTTCAACAAGAATTCCACAGAATAAAATTACTCGATATCATGGGAAAGTAGAACTATTACCAATTTAAACAGTATTGAAAAATAATACACTAATACCTGACCTTAAGCAGTGGTATCTCTCCAGCAGGAATAGCGTGTCACGAAAAATTCATCAAAGTTTCCTGATATTACGACTTTACTTAACACTTATTCCACCGTTGAACCTTTCACTGTGACGACTTGAGCACGACTGAGCGCTCCTCTACCCTGTCACCGCATATTTATAAGTTATGCGTGGCGTGGTAGGGGCCACTGCAGTCGCCTGATTACTACAACTACCGTTTAAGTACTTTTAATGGAATAAACATACAAATTTAGTATACTACATGGTTCATGGCGAATAATAATTAAAGTAATAAATTATACAGTAACCTTACAGTCGGCCATCCTGCTAGAGCGAGTCCCATCGCGTGAAACAATCTCTTTGTAATTTTACTTATATAATTCTGAGTACATCCAGTCAATAGTCATAAAATATTATTAAATAAAAAAACATCATTTTATTAGAAGAAAAAATAGCAGCCAATATTACAACAAAATATTTCGCATTCTTGCGGAGGTCATAATTATTGTTTAATGACATTACACATATTTATTGCATGACACAAAGCGTAATTACGTTTTTATTTATATATAAGTAGGTATTCAGAAAACATCCTATAACAGAAATGGTAGGTATATAAAGTGACAATTAACATAATTATATTACTTAACTTAATTTTAACTATACAATTCAATACAATTCTGTAAGCATCAATAAAAATATAGCCATATGGCATTTCATCTGGGCACTTTATAAACACGAGCAGTAGCTTGTTCGACCATATATTGTTAACATAAAAATTCATTAATATAATTAAAAGATACTTTAGAAATTTATTTAAAATTGATATATACTTTAAATGAATTGCGAAAAAGTTAATTTGCAATGCATCGAATTATAAAGATTGCAAACTCAGAAATATATATTTTTTTGTCATTACCTATTGCAAACTTATTTTATTTACTTAAGTCTCAGAATAATTAGTAATGTGTAAGCATTTCAATATTTGTCTCCAATACAAACTTAGTTTAGAAAAATACCTACTAACAATCAACAAAAAGTCATCAAATTGCCATAAAAGGCTCATCATTAAATTAGAAGTTAATGTTACAATTTCTGAATGAGTGAATGCATAAATAAAACTTTATTCGGTTACTTACACACAAAATGGTTTACAAAAACATTCACTTATAGGATACTTAAACGTAAGGTATTATTATGTAACGGTAACCAAAAAGGCAACCAGCTCAGCTGTAAATATTCTGTAAATATGTATATACATATATCATTAAATTGAATGTAATATCTTTCTCATACCATATGTAATGCTTGAACAACTTTCATAGTTTTAATACCATTTAATAAAAAAATGAATGAAAGAGTTGCTTTCGCAGCGGCGCGCGGGGCGGCGCTATGATATGACTATGGGCAGCGTTAATTGCATGGAGTATACGTTTTCATAAAATTTGGCTTAAGATAACTTTGGGGTGCACCCAGTGCTCCAATTAGTATAACACAGTGAATGAAAAAGCATGTTGCAGTAATACATGTCATCAACTATTATGGTATCCAATAATTGTAATCATCAAAATGGAAAAAGTTTTCTTTCCTTTTAGAAGTTATTGTACATAACACTTGTACTATTATGTATTTTGCGACACAACTCAGTAAGAGTAATTTTTTTTTACTTCTTGAACTTATAAAAATATAGGTATCCTACATTACAGCAAGGTAAAAAATATTTACTTAGTATTCTGAAGGTCATTTAAATAAGTAATGGTTTAAAATTTACCCTTACTAATTTAACCTGGTTAACCTTTGATTTAGATATATGCATTAGCATACTTCCCTATACAATGGATATGTAAATGTAATAAGTACTAAAGAGGAGCTTAGATGTCGTAGAAGTGACTCCACTACACACAGTAAGTTATGTGGAAGTACTTTCCTCGAATATAACTGCACATTTTAAAACTCAATCAGAATAAACACTATGTAATGAATAATTTTAGTAATCAGTATTTTGGAAATCCACTACACACAGTAAGTTATGTGGAAGTACTTTCCTCGAATATAACTGCACATTTTAAAACTCAATCAGAATAAACACTATGTAATGAATAATTTTAGTAATCAATATTTTGGAAATCTTACTTCCCATAGCTGGCACACAGAGTCCAAATACAAATCATATTATATATTATCAATCAATGTACAAAAGTAATTAGCTACAATTCCACACAAGCACCACCCTTACTATCTATCTGCTTTAAGTTTTTAATGCGTTCTAAACGCAGATTGAATTGTCGTACTAAGTACCTAGTTACTTCATTCTATCGCGACCCTCAGTCACGAGGAACAAGAAATATTATGATAAAAGTTTTTTTTTATTATTTTTATTATTATAGTTTCATTTTAACGAGGAGCACTGTCATCACCAGGGCCGTGCGCGAGACTACAGAATTAATTAAATGTTTTGTGAAGAGTTTCACCTAGTTTATGGATCGCCTGGAATTTCTCAAATAAGAAAAGCAGGGTAAATTACCCAATTATTGGTATTTAGAGCAATCCGATACAAAAACTTATACCTAGTAACATTATTTAAAATAAATATTGTGAGTGTTACGCGCAATACACAATACAGATACTCCTGTTTTTAGTATTTTGTATGTATGTCGTTTTAACATATTCCACCATACATACACCGTCATATGTATAAATAAATAGACCATTCATCGGTACCCTTCACCCTATTATTGGCATGTACCGATCAAATTACTGGTACACCTTACGCCAATAATTTACAGGCAACAGTTAATAAAATTATAGGTATTATTCTCAGCACCTTTATTAAAATATTGGCATGCTCTCACCAATCACTGGTACAACTTATAAGTTTTATTTTCGACTATTGGAGTTGGGCCAATTTTTGAAGCCTACTACAATTTTAGAATACCTACTTCATTATTTCCATTATTTGATTAAATAGAACACATTTAATGATCTTGAAAATAAGGTTCTAAATTCTCATTAAATATTAAGATAGTATTCCAAAACATTATAATTGAGTTCTTTTCATAAAGTAGGTAACACAATTTGTTGAATAATATTATAGTTTTTTTTTGTTAATTTTAGAGCACCAACAAAAAGCGAGGGGTGTAATAACAAGTCAAGTTACCCCTACATTACTGATGTGAGAAAATTATTTTTTGATTAATTTAAAATTATAATAATGCGTTATCGGAGATAAAGTGCAATGAATACGAAAATAATTATTTTGTCTAGAAATTGTATCATTTATTACGAAATTTTATTTCTTTTTTTTTCATTTAAAAATTCTTTATTTCATATTACAAAAAAATAATATTGTAACAAGTACTTAGATAATTCATGTACATTGATTTATTTAAAGATACTTTATAAGGCTAAACTTACCACCTATAAAAGCTTTAGAAATATGTAATTCCACAGTAATTTTATTATCTTGAAATATTAACACACAGTATTTAAATAGCACTATTCGCAGAAAAAAAATCGATACAAAACATATGTAAGTGATTTGCTTATTGCATATTAAATTATGAAATAAAAAGGACAATAGTTTTGTTTTTCAATATTATATGTGAAGGAAGAATCAGAATTAATATCAAGTATAGTAAAATCACTGTTGTATTAATGTGTATAATGAATATAGTTTTATTTTAGGATTTATTTGTAATTATTTCTTTTATTTATTGTTTGTTTAATTTTTTTTTCATCAAATTGGATTAATTATTGTTATCTGAAATAAATGAATTTTATTATTGTTCTTTTATTACCAGTAAACTTTAGTAGAGTAGGTCATTGCTCATCATGGCCATTTAACAATATATACGCTCAATACTCTATTGTAAATGGCATCATATTCTATGACTTATTAATTACTCATTAAAGGACTTGGCAACAGATGCATAAGCTGATCATAGTGTAGTAAAATTAATAAGAATAATATTTGAAATTGTATTGCTACTATATTTATAAAACGGTAGGTATAGCTATAATTGGCAATAATACTTGGCTGGACTCTTGCGGTAAATACATTTAGAGAGGATTTACATTCAGCATACTTAATTATTTGCTCTTTATTGTACTCAAAAAAGTGTTGCAGAGGAATAATTAATTAAATCATTGTAAGGATAAGTGGATTTAGCCGTCAGATAGCTTTCTTGCAGGTTCCAGCAAACCCAGGACATGTTAGGGATTTTTCAAGTAAGTATGGATAAGTTATGAGTTGCAAATATCTAGAATATCTAAGTTTCTACTGGTTTTATTGTTCGTTTTACGCATCAATATATATCATTTTAAATAAGAAAAATAATATAAACAAAACAGTAAACAGGACTTTGAAAGAATCTACTATAGACTTTCTCCTTCGTATCATAGGACACAGCAATTAATAATTTACTGTCATCAAAATAAAGTAATACTTAATAAAACATGATTGTTTAGTGATAGATTAAACAATAATGATGATAAAACAATATCCACTCGATTGCTTCGCGGTACTGTAGTACCGCAAGCAAAAGACGGTCCTTTGTCGCGCGGTGCTGTAGCACCGGGTCGATCGCTGTTCGATTTCTACCAATTTGGTAGGTTTTTTTTAGGCGGCCACACCAAAACCTCTTGGGCTGATTTAGATTATGATTTTGGCAACACTAATATCGCAAAAAAAGTAGAAAAGGCCTGTGATTGGTTGAAAAAAATAATTTTGAAGAGTTTCACGTCAGTTGACGCCATACTTGTTTTTTCTGTGTGAAGTGCTCTAATTTGATATGCCGTAAGTATTTTGTTAATTTATATTTCTGTTTGATGTCATATATTAAAAGAATCGTCATATCGTGATTTATTCGATCATATAAATATCTCGTCACAAATTTAATGTCTAGTGTTAAAAATCATAACAAAACCGTAGCCCGGTAAATTTCTTGATGTATTGTTTCTGTTTACAACAACATTATGTTATAATTTAGATTGGTTAATCAAAGAATTATCCGAAATAAGATAATAATACTATTAGTGAACAGTTTCAAAGTGGTTTCAAAATATAACATTCATCTGTTTACACAGGATGATTGATGCAACGCAAAATAGTGAGTTTTTATTACGCCATTATCCACGGTCAAGGTAACAAGGTCCTGTGGGACCTTGAAACAAACTAGCATTTTGGCAGGGCTGCCTCACACGCTTATTATTTTCATATTAGGTTGTGTTTATGTTGTTTTTATACATTACCTAGTGAATGTTTTTTTGGTTTTGGTGTTGGTTATTGTGATTGGTGTTGGGTGTCTAGTTATAATTTTTTAGTCCACATCCATTTTATATTTTATGCTGTGTACAGTGAAAATCGAGGAGAGTGAGGCAGGGGACGAGGAAGAGGAGAACTATTAAAAAAAATGTGACTATAAAATTAAAAATATAATAAAAAAAAATTAAGTACCTACCTAGTTTTATTTAATGTGTGCGACAACCCTGAACTAAACTCGGCTACGCGCGGCCATCTTGGCAGCGAACGGCCCGTACGCCAGCGCCCGGCAGCGCGGAATTGGATTATTTAGATCGAAATTTTACATACATTTCGGAAGAATCTTTCCTATGTATTGCATACTGTTAGAAACTGCAGGTTTTGCTCTTTCTGTACATATAATTAGTACAAGGTAATCTTGATCCAAGTTTAACCAATCAACGCTTGTTACAAAAACACAATTTTATCATTTATAGTGGGCCGCTTTAATGTTATAATTTTTTACAAAGATACTTTTCTTCAAGAGTCTCATCTTTTTTTACAAAATATGAAAGTTGAAATCTGTATCTTTCTAAAGTATATTTTATTTTTGTCACAAGCCTTCCACAATTGGAATAAAATACTACGAAACAGCGCTTAGACTCAGCAGCGAATTAAGACGCGCAGTAAAAATTTGTGCGATATACAAACATTATTAAGACCGTTGAATTGCTTCCAATTCATAAAAAAATGGCATGTACGGAAAGGGGTATTATTCTAGTTTTTAATTATGTAAAAAAAAACACTAGTTATCGATTTAGATTTAATATTAAAAATCAATTCCCATTACAAGTCGTGAATTTTCTCTTTAGCTAAATTCACGAATTTTTTAGAAATTATTTTACCATTACAGGTACTCGTTTTTTTTTTCAATACTTATAGCTTCATCCATTACCTATACGAAATAGAACATTATTTGTTCGTATACAAACAGGAACGGGTCATAAAAACGGTTTTAACGCAGCTGTGCAAGTGCACTGCTGTAACGCAAAACTGCGTGACAAACAAGGAAATTGCGCGCCGGCCCCGCGACAAACGAGTGGATATGATGATTTAGATTTAATAGAAATGATAATAATATTATAATCTAGAAAACTTGTTAAAAATTACCTTAAGGTTTTTCGCAATAATTTCACTTGCTTGTAAAACAATAGAGTTAAGAAAAAAATATATTTTAAGTGGAACAAAATTAAGTGAACTTGCATGAGTCGCATGTTCAAAAACCAAATACTTAAACAGCTTTTTTTTCCACGCTACATACTTAATGTAGTAGCTTGATATGAACTTATTTAGACTATGTCCATCTAACATAGCAAAATGTTTAAATAATACAAACAGGTAGGTAAGTAATTTAGAATAAGTTAAGTCGAAAAATTTTCATAAAGATTGCTATTAGATTCAAGCCTCGTAAGTCAATCCTACCCTAGATGATTTTATTATTTAGTTAGGTATTTATTTCTTACAGCAGACAATGTATAAACATATTATGATATAATTGCATTCACTTGATAATGCTCTGATAAATTTGATAAATAAGATATTGAGAAGCAAGCTTCATGTCAAAGAAAAGTTATAGTCTAACTAAGGCTATTAAAATGTTAGGATCATTTATTTATCCTCGAATTATAAGTATTATTCTCTATAAGCATTTGCGTAAATAATACACACTTTTGCTATATTTAAAACATAATTAATAAAACTAACTGAAATTAACTCTTAACCTCTTGCAATTATTTTCAAATAAGTATATTAATTGATGAAGTCTCTCTCAAGCGTATGAGTTTTGATTCTTGATATCGTATAAACCAGCATGAATGATTGCGACTTTGGCTGACTTTCAGGCGTCCGCTTCTTAACTCAAAATATCGCCATCCGAATATTTTACTAGTTATTGACTACGGACGTCTTACGCTCTCACAGCTGCGTCTTAAATTATACATATTAATATACGACATACGAGCGCTTGTGGCTTTTCCCTTGTATGTTAGGGTCTTACTTCCACTCCCTCACTCGCGTCGTTAGTTAAGGGGCCGTACAACGTCAAACACATATTTTGAACAAAGATTACACGGTATTACTAGATTTATCAATCCTAAAAGTTAAGAAGAATTTAACTGTGATAACACTGATAACCAATTAATAGACATATAGTCTAGAAATTTAATTAAAAAAAACTTAGCTAGTTCTCTAGTTATTTTTAGCAACAGTTTTCCAAATGAGAAATAGTTTATTCGTTATTAATTAAAAATGTGATAACCAGTAATAGACCTTTACTCTAGAAACTCAATTAAAAAGAAACTTAGCCAGCTGTCAAGTTATTTTTTTTTGTAAATAGTTTTCCAAAATAAGAAAATAATTTATTCGTTATTAATAAAAACGATAATGCCAATAATTTCGATAATTCTTACTATGAAAATTCCTTCCAGCGTTGTACGGCCTCTTAAGGATGATGCCTTACGCTCTCACAGCCGCATCTTAAAACATATAAATAATACGATATACTTGCAGCTTTGCCCGAATCTTCAGGCTTCCTTCTGCTTCCCCATTTATTACTTTTATGAATCACCACAGTGGTCGCTCGCCAGCATCAGTTGAAGTCAGTATTGTTACAATGAGTCTTGCACTCAACTTCCAATTTCCGATCTGAATTTTTCATTGCTGAAACTTGCACAAAATTTTATGGTATTAATCACTATTAGTCACCCAATAAATCTAGAATAGTCTTATCATATTAATTTGGGCAACTGAATTGTTAAATATGATTGTACAGAATCCGTAGTCTATACTCAATAATTATATTTCAGTTCTTTACGTTCAATGACTTTTGTAAATAATATATTCAACAATGGTTTAATCATCCATTTTTATATTTTTAAGATTAATCAATGTTACGTGATACTATTTGTATTCAATGCAAAGAGACAGCAGGGATGAAAAATGCTAAATTGATCTTAAAAGGACAGTTATTTTCTAACTTTAACTGTTTTATTGGTAATATTAGTATCACATCAGTATCAACAAAACGGTTCATTAAAACTAAACCCGTATTGTAATAAAAAGTCATCAAAAGAGAAAACTATCTTCGAGAGAGAGAGTGAAAAATGATACGTAATCCGCCTCTGAGCACTAGGCTGAATAGTTACAGATAATAAGCAAAAAAAAAAAAACTTAAGAATTACTAAAATTAAAATCTTTTAAAATTAATGATTTCTATACATAGTTTCTCTCTCTAGTTATCCCCATAGTATGCTTAGGTGGAATTCTCTATTTTATTTATTCTGTGCGGGCAGGATAAGCGAGAATTCTAAGGAATCTACTCGTTTATCCCACTTCTGAAGTTAAAAGGGGTTAAATAAAACATCACCAGCAATTAAAAGTTACAGTTTTAATTGCATCAATGTATAATGGTTTTTTTGACGTTCAACAAGAATTCCACAGAATACAATTACTCGATATCATGGGAAAGTAGAACTATTACCAATTTAAACAGTATTGAAAAATAATACACTAATACCTGACCTTAAGCAGTGGTATCTCTCCAGCAGGAATAGCGTGTCACGAAAAATTCATCAAAGTTTCCTGATATTACGACTTTACTTAACACTTATTCCACCGTTGAACCTTTCACTGTGACGACTTGAGCACGACTGAGCGCTCCTCTACCCTGTCACCGCATATTTATAAGTTATGCGTGGCGTGGTAGGGGCCACTGCAGTCGCCTGATTACTACAACTACCGTTTAAGTACTTTTAATGGAATAAACATACAAATTTAGTATACTACATGGTTCATGGCGAATAATAATTAAAGTAATAAATTATACAGTAACCTTACACAACAGAGTGTCCAATAACTAAATCTCATTCATAACTCTGAATGAAGGTGATACTATATCACTTACCTCCTTGTAAATAAACAACAAATCAGTAAAATACGTTTATTAACACTAGTACTTTTATCTGAAAATAAAATTTAGGTATTCTATTTTAACCAACAGATATAACCATAGTAATTGGTAGGTTTTATGTCTGTCTCATTACATGTTAGTCAGTCTTTGTTTTGCATGAAACAACATTAGTTGTTAGTTTTCTTTTTATCATATAGACTTAGCCGCACGGATAGGTGATAAGTTATTTCTATAACAGTTTAAGTTATGTAGGTGTAGTATAGGTATTGTTAGGTAATAATGATATCCACTAGTTGCTAGGTAGCTAGGTACACACTTTCTTTGTAGTATTTTATGGTTTCAACCTTATCACAAGTTGAAAATTTTTCCCTTTTGTCCGAGGAATTTTTCTTCGAATTATTTTTATTTTAAAATTTTAAATTTTAAAATAAAATAATTCTTACCACCTAAAACGGTGCTGTAACACTTTTTTTACGTAATCTAAGTAATTCCTGAAAACAATTTATAATTTGTTTACTTTTAATGGTTAAGTTCAATGACATTAGTTGAAAGGTCAATCTGTCACTTCATTTTGACGTTTTGCCCGTTCCGTTCCACGAACGCTTTGAGATGTTTTGATGAAATCTTAGTAATCCAAACATTATTTCTTAATTAACAACTTTCGTTTATTCGTTTTCTTATAAAAGAATATAAAATTAAATAAGTAAATTAAACTACATTAGTTCTGCAGTATCTTTCTTCTAAAAAACATGAAACGGAACAAAGCACCGTGTCACAGATAAATTTCTGATCATAACCCTTCTAATAGATTAATCGATTAGTAATCGATGACGATCGATTAGTAATCGCTTTTAGAGTTTTAACTACAAAATTATGATTTTTGGATAAAAATGTTAAATTGAATAGTTTTATCGCATGCAACTAACTTATAAATAAAATCTTTCACGATTTTAGTCCTGTTCTGGTATTTTCAGCGTTTTACTTTGAGATTTGGCAAATCGCTAGGTGTCCGAAGCTGTTAATTTTTTTTATCGTCTGACATGACATGATCATGCACTTTTCTCTTGTCCTTTTTTGGCTCCAAACCATGAAGTGAAGGAAGCAAAATTATCCTTTTTGAGTCTTAATTTGTAGGGCTGCGGCCCATTTTTATAATTTAAAATATCTTTAAAACCCATGCAGTAAACATGGTAAGAAATCCTTTTGGAAATAATATCATTTCATGAATTGCGAACATTGATCCGCCATGTGCTAAACAGCGTGTTCTTTTGTTCCAGGGTTTTTTTTTGTTTTTATGTCTGTCCTTAAGTTTTAACACTGTTTAACAGTGCCTTTTTAGTTTTCTGGTCTAATCCTTAGTACCAGCCTCATTTTTGATGTAATCAAACCTTGAATTACACTCAACTTATCATGACGGAGATTGTCTCATATCTTCCATCGCCAATATGAAGTGGTGACCAACTCGTCATACTTCAAGCATCCCGTACTGTTCCGTACCTACTCAAGATGGGAAGTTGTATTTACTGATCAACGGCCTTGACACCAAGAGAGGGACGAAAACCTCACCGATGACATCCTTGGAAAGCTCTTAAATGGTGAAGATTCAGCAGTAACCAACCATCCTACTGTATGTACGGTAACTTTAAATATATTTCTTAACTTAGTGATAAGTTTTACAAGTAAATCTTTTGACTGTAAGCGGGATAAATGTAATAAACGATAAACTGTTCTGAGAAATAAATGTAATTCTTTAAATTCAATCTTTCTCTTTATTTATCTCTGAAATCGCTTGCTGCAGCGTATAAGGCGCCCTTATCTTCTATAAATTCTTATACGCTGTACTCCAGGTGCGGAAGAGCCAACTCCCTGAACATGCTCCAACCTAACTGAGTAAGCCGCATTTCACTAGAGCTTAAACTATAACACCGAACGCTCACCCTTTAACTCTCAATAGTCGCCCTGTGGGAGAAAACCGTTACAAGGTGTCGTCGCGCTGACGGTCTTTAAAGACACGAACGATTTTCAGTAGTGGCATAATACATGATAATCGCATGATTCATTTTCAACGAATCGGCGATGAGTTTGCCAATAGTATTTTTTTAAATTTTACTGATCTTAAAGGCATCTTTAACACTTGTGGGAGTGTATTTTGATGTTCAACATCATTGCTGATTTTTCTCGAAGAAAAAATAAGAAGGAATCAGTATTTTGTTGTATAATATTGTTCGAGAAAACCGAAAACATATAAAAGTACTTGTACATACCTGTTTCAGTGACAACAATTTTGATGTTTCACGAAAAAGGTTATTAGGCCTTCAACTTTAATAGCAAATATCTTATTAATATTTGTAAAACAACGGTTAATATCTCGAATTAACACAAAGAAGTATCTCGTATTGATTCAAAGTAAATAATCTGCAGTTACGTCAGCAAATCCAGGTATATATATTTTATAAAATTACGGCTAATATCACGTATTAACTCATAATAGTACTTATCACTGGTCAATATCACGTATTGACTCAGGAAAAAATATCTTATAAAAGCAAGAATGTCGTATTGACTCAAAGCAAATATTTTGCAGTTAACACCAGAAAATCTATTCATATTTTTTAAAATATGAAGCGGTTAATAATGATTAAACGAACTTACCTGTAAGTTGAGTTCAATAACAATATACGAAGGATTCGTCCGAAGACATTAACTCACAAAAGCATGTAATATCGACTCGAGGCAAGTATTCGGCAGTTTATTGTAAAATGATGGTTAATATCTCGTATTAACTCATAAAAGTATCACTGGTCAATATCTCGTATTGACTCGGGAAAAAAATTCACTGGACAATATCACGTATTGACTCGGGAAAAATGTACCATTGGTCAATATCTCGTATTGACTCGAGGCAAATATAAGGCAGTTTGCCTTTGTGAATAACTTGCATACTTTTCATCACTAAGAGAAAAGATAAATTGTGAGTCTACCTTCAACATTCGTATCACTTGCATAGTGACAGTATTTTACCGTGTCTCACGAATTAATTCACGTTTATAATGTCACTGATTTAAAGACTAAAGTAAAACAAAAAAGTAATATTTTGGGACGACGTGCGTCTTGCGCGCGCGCGCAACAAAGAATGGGGTTGACGCGGCGGCGGGCAGCGCTGGTCGGAGGCAGAGAGGGGGTAGCTATTGCTTTCTCTTTCTCTCCCTATAGCGCTGAAGACGTGCGCTAGAGTGCGAGCGACTAGCAGAGCTACTACTTTGTAACAAATTAAATCTCGGAGATGAAGACGGGATAATTAGAAGTTAAGAGCCACACATTTTGCCGCTAACTGCCGCTCTCTCGCTAGCACATTTCATGTTTTCTCAAGATTTCTTAAATCTGAGTGCGTAATTGAAAAATGTGTCTTGGCCACTTTTCGTAATATAAGATTAGGGACATTTTAAAATGTATTTCAGATTTTTGTTGCTAAAGTACAAAAAGTTGTCGTCTCTAACAGTTATTTGAACTGGCAAAAACGATAACTTTTTGTACTTCAGCAACTCGAAACTGAAAAATATGTTGAAATGTCCTTAATCTTATATCGCGAAAAGTGGCCGAGACACACGCACTCAAATTGAAATGTGCAAGTCAAATAGGCAGTCAGCGGCAAATGTGTACGTACGCTTAAGAACATTTTTTTTGCCTGCATGGCATCCGGCTCTTGGCTGTCGTAAAAGGTGATGTAATACGTACAACGGACTTCTCCTTGTCTATTAAATGGCGGCACTGTTTTTTTTTATTAAACAGCTCAAACACTACGTCCCTCAACCCGAAATTCAGCATCTAAGATGATTAATCCGAAAAGTTATTTTTCTTATAAGTAGGTAGTCAAAACTTTTTACTTACATCCGATATTACGAGTATCTGAGTTTAATACATTATTTTACCTTCCTGGATTACGCTTAGGTACGTACGCTATGATCAATAAAGTAATTATATAGGTTTTCAGGTGATCGCTTAAGCGTGTAACTTACATCCCCCGCGGCCGCCCGCCGTATTTGCCCAGCGCAGACCCAAATCAATTAGTGTGGAGCTTGGTTGTCCTATCGACACCTTAGCCGACAAGTTTGCTGACGTCACTGTACCCTGACTTTATTTCAAACTAGCTGGTGGATAGTACCTACCTACATAGGTACTGTTTTATAATTATGTAGAATCGTAGTGTTTCCGCATAAGTTTCTTGCGCCCGTTCTTCTTGTCTGCTAAAAGATGTCCATATCCTACTAATAAAATTATAAATGTGAAAGTTTGTGGGTGTGGATGATTAGATGTTTGGATGTTTGATCCTCAATCACACAAAAACGGCTAAACAGATTTGGATTAAATTTGACACACAGATAGTTTATAGCCTGGATTAAACCATATGCTACTTTTTATCCTGGTCCAAGGTTCCCTATAGGGATTTTCCGAATGTCCACGCAGACGAAGTCGCTGGCGAAAGCTAGTTGTCCATATAAGTTAGCGTAGGAAAGGAAGGTAGTGGACTCCCACAGTAAATCCTCAGTAGACGAAACTTTACAGTATGATAAAGTATCATAAATGAACCCATTTTTAAAATTACCCAAATCGTTTTTTTTTGTTTTTGGATATTTGTACATAGGTTTTGGTTCATACTAGTATATTAAATACTTGCAAAGTTTCATCAACTGAGGATTTAAAATGTTGGGGTTTCCATACAAAAGATCGCTTCATTTCCTACACTAATAGGCTTGCTAAGTTATCCAATTGCATTGTTAATCTATTTGAAATAAAATATATTATTTCATTTCATTACACGGTAAAACATAAACATATAATATATATTTTTAGGAAGCAACAGCTTAATACAGCTTACTCGTATTAGTATTTTTAAGTGTCATTTAAAAGCACTAAACATAAAACAACAAACGTCTAAGATACTTCGCACCCAGCACCAGATCTTGGCTTTCCTTAATTCCAGCGATTCCGGTTATAAATCGGCCTGTATTCGCGACCGTTTAATCCGGCCCTGACTGATGTCCCGGTCGGAAGGCATTTAAATCGATGGGAGGGAGACTTGTGTCGAAGCAGTCCTGTTTATGAAAAAAAACTGTAATCTAAAAAAAAAGAAACGAAGAAAAGGAACGGAACACAACAATTGATCAAAAATATCCGAACAACCAGTGTTCTAATTTTAGAAACCTTATATAGTTGACATCTATTTGATTGAATAGGTACTTAGGTTTGTCTGATTTTTGATCGCTCTAGAATCTCTAGATGTTCCTCAATTAGGTTGTCTCTAAAAATTACATTTACGATACCACCCATTCTTAAAGTAAGGGTAAATGTCCTCCCTCCTCACTTTTTGAGCAACGACCTATCCAAAATACCATAATGAAAACCGGAAACAAATACACCACATCGTGTACGAAATGTCAGTTTAAAGTTGAAGTTCACAAAAGCAATGTATTCTGTGACAAAAGCGTGAGTAATGTAAGTAGTTTTATTCTTACAGGCAGAATGATATTGGCAGGGCAGCTAAGCCTGCACCATTCCATCTCCAATAAGTAAATGATATTGCAAAGTATGGCGGGTTCTAGTTCTATATCCTACATTGATATTGTTTGATCGTGTAGAATTGAATTCTATCGCCTGTAACTTTTAAGGCGTAAAATAAAGGGGTATTAATTTGATAAACTTGTGTGTCTTTACATTTAGGTCATTTACCGATTTCGGGTGCGTATAATATGTTGGTTAGTAAATAGACGAAGCCGAGTTGGCCTGAATTGTCGAAATTTAAACGGTTTTGTAATCGTAACCATGAAAACCTGGATTTGGATTTGCCAGTGTTGATAATTTGACTTGAAAATACCACATACATTTTCAAGAAAAATCTTGCTTGTAACTGTGAGAATTCAAAGAGTGAAATCTGAAAATAAATGCAATACCGAAAAAAGAAAAAAGTGCATCATTCGACAACGTGGTGCGAATCATAAAGAAGACTTTAGAAGTAATAAACAAGAGTTAACTTAGCGTTCGTCTGCGAAGGAGCTGCGACAAAAAAATGCACAAACAATGGAGCAAAAAGCGGTGAAATGAAACTGTTGGAAATTAATATCAGGTCTCTGCAAACCGCGCGGGCGAGACCTCGCCTCTCATGGTTGTCACTGAATCATGAAAAATAACGAAAAAACCTTATTTTTTAAGCATAATTATTATTATCGAACAAACATAAGTCGCACTAGACCACGTCCGTAACCGAGTTAGCACACCAGTCCCCTAGCTTACGATTATTCAAAATAAGGTTTCATATTTGCAGCGGACGCACAGCGTCCCAAGTGCCTGTCACACGTAATACGTAAACCAAACGAACCAATCACAGAGCTCTATTTCAACGCAAGGCGTTCGCATAGGCAAGGGTCGTTAGAGTTTGTTCTTGGACACGTGTGTAATATAAGTATATAAAAAATTAAATATTGTCTATGGTAAGCAAAACACCACTTGGCTGTGGGCATAGATATAGCACATCCCTTCGCTGTGGGGCCGGTGCCGGTCCCACGGTCTACTACGAGAAAAGAAAATGATCGTTCAGATGAATTTCTATTTAATAATTAAAAAAATTTTGCTGAAAGTGTTGAAAGAGGGGACTGTGATGTTTACATTCAATAGATTGTCTTATAATTATATTTTTCTTATCTTCTGGGCCAGCCCTGATGTCCACCAGTTTTTATACAAGTTCGCAGTGAAGGCGAGGAGCGAGTAGTCTAGTATTGCAATACAATGCACTTTTACTCAAAGAAACAGAAATCAGGCAGTAATTGATTGCACTCTTATTGGAGGTATGTAGTTGCCGTTTTTGCTGGCCGAGTGGATCAAAATTTACTCAAGTTACTTACCTATATCTATTCTGTGCTCAAGATACATCTCGATCTATCACTTTTCAAACTCCGTAATATCACTGCAAATTCAGTTTTTCCATTATTAATATTCTTTTACGGCCTTCGTGATTGAGTGGCTCGTACACTGGTTTTCAAGGTGTCGCCATCTCTGAAGTCCAGGGTTCGATCCTCAGCTGGGTCGATTAAGAAAAATAACTTTTCTATATTGACTCAGGCCTGGCTGTTTGTGATATCACCGTTGTCTCTGATTTAAAACACAAAGTGCTTTAGCTACCTACTTTACTTTGGAATTTGAGCAATCTAAGTATGTAATGTTGTGAGATATTTATATTTTTAAATACAAGATTTTTGACTGCACCCTGGAGGGAGTATCAAAAGCGAATATTTTATAAAAAAAAACAGGAATTTAATAAAAACTAATATTTATAGAAGTTTTTGTATAATTATCAATTAATTTATTAAGAAATACTTTTAAATTAATAATCAAATAATAGTTATGGAACACTGTCACAAAAAACCATTATAAATTGAAGTGATTGAAAACACAAATAACAATTCATAAAGTGGAAAAAATACGCAACATAACTTAATTAAGATAGGTAGGTAATAGGTATACTGAATCTTAAATTCAACGAGACTATAATATACATTATATCATCCACACCCATGAAAGTCGTAAACAATCCAAGATGAATCCATCGAGTTAATCAATCGCCAGCAATATTGAGTGGTGAGTTCTATTTATCCTGTCTCATCACAATTCAAGGTCCGTCTAAGCCATAATCCACGCGATTTATTTCATACAAATCAATGAGTTATGGCCACTGGAGATACTGCGCCTTGTATGTCAAATTAGTCATTTCAGTAGTGGAATGTTATACAGAATTATGTATAGCATTTATGTACAAAACATTGCTTAGTCTGTATAAGTAAATAGGTACTATATTGCTAACAGTGACCCTAACTTTATATATTGGGTAATTTTTCAATTTGACGTATCTTAGGGGACTTTTAAGGGCTTGCGAAGAGATAGCGTAGTTTCTTTGATTTATTTTATTTATTAAAAAAAAGTAAAGTACCTACACAGTCTTGCAACTTGTCCAGCAGGTTTGTCTGCGAGTACCGCGCGCGAGTACCTACATACTCAAAATGCTTTTAGCAACCTAGATCTAGATTAGAATGTACAAATTATTTTGTAGTTATAAAAATACGAGTATAACGTAACCTAGTTTGATCGAAAGTTATGTTTGAACCAAAAACGTAATATTATTTGTGCTATGTAGTTTTGGGCGTGGTTTTGAGGCGAGTAGGTATAGCTACTATTAAATATTTATTCTGTTGTACGGCTTCTAAGTGACGTCCCCAGCTTTAAAAATAAAACATACTAAGTAACTACATAATTTTAGTAATAAAAAATCCAGATGCACTGATTTGAGCAAATGTAGGTAATGTATACCAAATTCAAAACAAAAGTGAACAGAATTTAACGTATCTTTGAAGATATTTATGTAGAATTGTTTGTGCTTCTCTTAGATTCTCATACTGGTACTTATCACGATCAATATTGTCAATGTTTATATAGCGTTTGTAATGAAACTTTCTATTGTTCTGCAGAATGGTTGACGGGAATAAACGATTTACTACAAAACAAAGCCGATATTGATACAGATAAAGCCTTTAATGAGATTCGGTTAGTTGCGCTCTCGCCAAATGAAATTTGTTAAATCCTGTTAAATCTGTTAATACAGATTCAATGAAAACGATAACGCTCTACGACCTACGTATTCAAGTAGTAAAATTACGTTACATTAGATTATTTACGTATGTGAATTAATTAATGATTAAACGAACTTACCCGTAAGTGAAGTTCTATCATAATTATACGAAGGATTCATCCGAAGATATTAGTATATTAACAAATGTAGTATCGCTTGCATGTATCACTACTTAGCACGTTATTTTAAAGCAATAACCTAAAAAACCTAAAAAGAGAAGGTTTTTGACTTAAAATTGACAGATATGTTGACATTTCCGGTCCGAGCTATCCTCGTCACTACTAGACGCCAACCACTTCATTTAGTTTAAAGTCCAAATCTTCTGATATTTCCTCATTTTCTTCAGTGGGTAGATAGTTATTGTAATTTACAATAATGAGTAGGGAGGGCGGGATTCTATACTAATATCTTCGGATGAATCCTTCGTATAATTATGATAGAACTTCACTTACGGGTAAGTTCGTTTAATCATTAATTATACTTCAGATTCATCCTCGATATTAGTATATTAACAAATGTAAATGTTTAAAGCATTATAACAAGAAAATGGAAATATCATTTCTTGCGTATTAGTCTTTTAAAAAAGAAAAGAATATCATTTAACATAATTCTGAATGTTTTGCATGATTACTACTAAAAACGGTACCTACAGATGGTTGGTACAAAAAAAAATATGCAAGGTAGGTTTGGAAAACTCAGTTTGATTATCGATGATAATATGTTTTAATATTTTGCTAATATAGTGGAGTCATTAACCATCCCGCCGTGTTACCTGGAACATCTATAATATCATTTTTTGTTAGGGCTATAAAGGTATTGGCGTACGTCGAGTGCTAAAACTGGTTGGACACGAGTCTACTCCGCTATCATTAAATGTTTTATTTCAGCAATCTATTATTTACATTACATAAAAGAATTTAATTTCTTTCTAAATAAGAAGTGATTATGAACTGTTTATTATACTTAATATAAGTGTGT
Source organism: Agriphila tristella (assembly GCA_928269145.1). Taxonomy (NCBI): domain Eukaryota; kingdom Metazoa; phylum Arthropoda; class Insecta; order Lepidoptera; family Crambidae; genus Agriphila; species Agriphila tristella. Next base: position 61,144,199 of record OV743429.1, on the reverse strand, counting down.
ATACCTACTAATACAATGTTGAATATTTTTTTGTATTGTTTGCATTCTTTGTGCAATAGGCAAGATTATCAAAGTTAAATTTTTAAGATAAAAAAAAAAAAAAAAGTTGAAAAAAGAACAAAATCGGAAAATATTCATAGTTTTCCAATTTGAAAAAATATTTAAATAAAGTTTTAAGTAATCTAAGATATCCATTGTATTTGAATAATTGAGTCTACGCAAAGGCGTAGGTAGTTAAATTCTTTACCAAACTTGAGATTAGCTCAATTTTTTCTATTCAATAATGAACGCAATACTATCTAATACTAATAGTAAAAATGTAAATACATACACTTCTGTAAAAGAAAATCTGTTTATCCTGTTTATATTATTATTTGTTAAATAATCGAACCGTTACCAAACTCTGTACTTTCAGATATAGATATATTAGCAGACAGCGGCTTCAATAATAACATTACCTATAAAATAATACCACCTTGATAATGTTGTGAAAACCAATTTATTTGTGCGTTTTATTTCCGTCCCTGAAATTGAAAGTTATAGGATGTGAATACATTATATTAGAATAAAAGATACGACGAAGTACCTTCCATGTGAATAAGAGGTACCAAACTAAGGCTCAAAATTGTGACGACCATGATGGCACAATCGTTATCACCTCTAGTTTAAGAAACTGGTGGAACAGAATTAAAATAGTAGGTAGCTTGGTGTCAGAATAGTCTTTCAATAATACTAAACCAAAATAGCATTGTGAATGCTAAAATCTCAAATTATAAAATAAAATGGTTTTGGGCTAAAAAAGCTAGAAATAGAAAAGAAAATCTACTACATTTGATTTCTACTGCCTAATTCGACTTGCATTCGAATTTACTCACTCTCAATCTGAAAAAACAAAAACAAAACAAAACTGGTGATTAGTTTTTGAATTAATGAATTGAATAACTTCTGTTTAGCATCAGAATAATAACATCTAGAATACCTTAACACCCCGCACTGAATACAATAAAAAAAATGGCAATAAAAAAAATCATAAGCAATAGAACAGGCAGTTCTAGATAATTGATATGCAATTATTTTACAATTTGTGATTCCTGATATGACCACTAGTGTCCCCTAGTCCACCCCATTGTTTAAAGGCACAAAAGAAACGTCTCTAATTCGGTGTAAGAATTGATGACATTTAACTAAGTAAAATAATATGATGACAAATCGGTATCTACCAGTTTAATCAATTCATAAAAAAGGTAATAAAATTAGTGATTTTTGCAGTTATGTGATCGTTTGTCTTGTGAAGACAAAAATTGCCATTACATTTGTAATACGATGGAAAGTTGCGACGGTAGCTGTATATATATATATATATATATATATATATATATATATATATAAAAGAACATTGAATATAAAAAGATGAACTTCAATTTATAAAAATAAAAAGTTTTGAGACCCTTATATCGTCCAATAACAGGGAAATCATGCTGTTTAAAAAACGTCAACGTCACGCCAGCGGCGGTAGTTTTATAATAAAAATGTGGGCACTACAATGCCCAAAAGTTAAGATTTTAAATTCGTGTATTTCTAACACTTTCCTTATCAAAATTAAAACCTTATAGAGACTGTGTTTTTAAAAACAATAAGCGTTTTTTAATTGTGATATTATTATTTTTAGGTACTTATAGTACGTATTTTTTTCTAAAAGCTAAGTTAACTTTTAAACAGTTCTTAACTAAATCTGATATGACAACCTGTTTTAATTTTTTATTTGAACAGAGATCACTTTCTATTGAACCTTCAACAAAATGTAACAAAACTATTATTTATATGTATTTTAACTGTAATGCATTCTGCCCGAATTTAAGTCCTATTAATTATAAACTATAATATATCTCTGGAGATGGTACAAAAGTGAATCATTAAAAAGATTACACTCATATAGTCCACCAAAGAAAAAAAAAATGAAATAATAATCTAGGTGTCCTGCTAGCGCGGCTAAATGGTACTTCCATACATAGAAGATTACCGGCGCCAGCGGTTGAGTGGATCTTTGCGCCTGTAGTTGGCAACCACTGCCTGTATTCGCTGAATACATTCAAATGTCACACCAGCATGCACCCTCACGAATACATTATCCTAATGAGTGTCCTTACCCCACGTACGATGATCGACGGCAAACATTGATGAATGCATCATCGGCAACCAATTAGATGGGCCATAACGCCCGTCTGCGAGTCTGCTATGTGTAAATCGGCATCCCTGACGAAACAAATCGCTGATGGGGCCTCCTCGCCGCGCCCCGCTGTTCGTTTGCCGTCGGAAATGAAGCATGTGGTGATGTGGCACACCTGCCTACGTCTTTTGTTTGTCGTTTTTAAGGCAAATAAATACATAAATCAATTTTAAAAATGTTTTATTGAGTACTGCGCCCGATTTACTTACAGTTTTTTCGATCGTTCACATCAGGCCTGTGGCCAATGCATCATTAATATTCGACTGAACTGTCGGTGGTCTTTTAAGCAAACAGCCTCAGCTACAGAGTTGACCATGTACGGTATAACCGAACGTTGTAATGCCCAACTTTAATGTAAAAAATGTGAAATACTGTAACACAAAAGGTGTATTTAGTTTTGTATTGGAAAGCTGCCTTAAACCACAGATTACATAATACTTTACATTAAACATAACTGGTATTTGTAGCTAATATTTTTTAACATCAGGAACATTATTTTGTACAAATTCACACAAATTAAATTTGAAAAGTAATAGAGATAATTTGTGCAAGGGCACAGCTTAGAACGAAACATACTAAATAATTAGTGATTTAACAAGTTCTTCAACATGTTAGGTCTACCCGCCTGAAATACAATGTTTCCTAGTTAAGGCAAATGTTTTTTTTTCTATATAATATAATAACCAAAAACATTAACTGCATTTATGAGTTATGCATTTATAGATAATAAAATGTATGGATTCTGTTATTCCATTTTTAATTGAAATTTCTATCGGCATGCCAGCAGCTAGCTATTTCAGCAGCTAAGCTATTTCATCAGCTAAGCTATTTCACATAAAAAGTTTGAAGTATCAGGTATGAGCTAGTTGCTGTATAACTCAATATCTGGTAGTTCTTAAGTTTTAGCATTTATATCTAGGTAGTTCTGTCAGTTTTGTAAACTATAAATTTATCTTAGTACCGATGGTACTCTATTACACGGTTGGGATTAACTCAACTCAACACTAAGAATATCGTGATAACATGATATCAAAACTCATACCTGATGAGCAACGCTATTGTCAGGGCTGCTGTTGCAGCTCCAGCACAGTGGACGCCTTTCTGGACGGTGGATGGCGGCGGATCCAGCGGACGGCGGAGTCACCCGATCGGTGCTCGGCAGCGGTTTCGACGTGGCAACCTTTGAGGGTAGTCTGCTTTTTACAATGTCACGTCGTCATCGGCACTTTGAGTTGGTGTAGTTAGTGTAGTTGCGTTGTCTGACCTATCTATGCGGTGAAATAGTCCAGTACGACTATCTCGAGTGCAATAGATATTTAGTTGATGTCTTTTTAGACACAATACCTTGACAGAAAGTACCCAGTATGGTTATTCGCATCAAACAAATAAATAACTGACAGAAAGTACCCAGTATGGTAAATTCGCGTCAGACAAATAACTAAACTGACAGAAAGTACCCAGTATGGTAAGTTCGCATCAGATAAATAAATAAATTGACAGAAAATACCCAGTATGGTAAGTTCGCATCAGACAAAAATTAAAATATGGTCAAAGACCAGTTTGGCAGTTACGCCATCATAAAGGTAAGCAGACAATTATGCTGCCTAACCAAGTGAACGGCATTTAATAGTGTACCTCCGTCTTGACTTCTTCTTCTTGTCCTCTTCCGTCTTGAAAACTTTTTTCTTTTTTCACGAAGCATTTTAACTATAGTTTAATTTTCACTGTAAAAATATAGTTCTAAAGAAGTCTCACTTTGAGACTGTATACGTGTGTCCGTGGCGAAGCACGAAAAACGAATGAAGTGGTTGGCGTCTAGTAGTGACGAGGATAGCTCGGACCGGAAATGTCAACATATCTGTCAATTTTAAGTCAAAAACCTTCTCTTTTTAGGTTTTTTAGGTTATTGCTTTAAAATAACGTGCTAAGTGGTGATACATGCAAGCGATACTACATTTGTTAATATACTAATATCGAGGATGAATCTGAAGTATAACTTGTGGGAGACAGATAGGTAATACAATTTCGTTTCTAATAAAAAAGCCTCGGACAGGTTTAATAACTTGATAGAAAGCAAAGAGACCTTATTATTAATTACTAGCTTCCGCCCGCGACTTCGTCCGCGTGGATATTAGAGAAAATCCTTAGGGAACCTTCAACCAGAATCCGACCAGTCGATTTTATGCGATTAGGCCGGTCCCCACCAAGCGCTCTGCCTCGCGAGGCAAAACGTTTGCCGCGTGTGGCAGGCCTCGCACGAGGCTGCGCGCTTGGTGGGGACCGGCCTAATCGCATAAAATCGGCTGGTCGGATTCTGGTTGAAGGTTCCCTAAGGATTTTCTCTAATATCCACGCGGACGAAGTCGCGGGCGGAAGCTAGTTTATTACAACAATCAGAAGTGGGTCCAGAGATATTAGTAGTATCCTGTTCCCGTTTCTTTACCCTTTTCCGTTCCCGTTTGGTCCCGTTCCTGTCCCCGGTTTCCGTTCCCGTTCGCGTTCGCTTTCGAGCGATCGCGTTTGCGTTCCCGTTCCTTTCTCGTTCCCGTTCCCGTTCCCGTTCCCGTTCCCGTTCCCGTTCCCGTTCCCGTTCCCGTTCCCGTTCCCGTTCCCGTTCCCGTTCCCGTTCCCGTTCCCGTTCCCGTTCCCGTTCCCGTTCCCGTTCCCGTTCCCGTTCCCGTTCCCGTTCCCGTTCCCGTTCCCGTTCCCGTTCCCGTTCCCGTTCCCGTTCCCGTTCCCGTTCCCGTTCCCGTTCCCGTTCCCGTTCCCGTTCCCGTTCCCGTTCCCGTTCCCGTTCCCGTTCCCGTTCCCGTTCCCGTTCCCGTTCCCGTTCCCGTTCCCGTTCCCGTTCCCGTTCCCGTTCCCGTTCCCGTTCCCGTTCCCGTTCCCGTTCCCGTTCCCGTTCCCGTTCCCGTTCCCGTTCCCGTTCCCGTTCCCGTTCCCGTTCCCGTTCCCGTTCCCGTTCCCGTTCCCGTTCCCGTTCCCGTTCCCGTTCCCGTTCCCGTTCCCGTTCCCGTTCCCGTTCCCGTTCCCGTTCCCGTTCCCGTTCCCGTTCCCGTTCCCGTTCCCGTTCCCGTTCCCGTTCCCGTTCCCGTTCCCGTTCCCGTTCCCGTTCCCGTTCCCGTTCCCGTTCCCGTTCCCGTTCCCGTTCCCGTTCCCGTTCCCGTTCCCGTTCCCGTTCCCGTTCCCGTTCCCGTTCCCGTTCCCGTTCCCGTTCCCGTTCCCGTTCCCGTCCCCTGCGGCTGAATCATGTCCACCGTGTTGGACTTCAAAATAAATGTCATTTTCGCATTCCTCATTCCATAAAACCTCAAGAACAACATCCACATCGATTTTCATGTTAACTTGCCCCATTTACCCCCTAAGGGATGATTTTCAAAATAACAAAATATATATTTGCCTATTTATTTTTAGACATGCTTCTTAGAATTTCAAAGTTGTAATGTCTCATCATCATCATCATATCAGCCGCACAACACCCACTGCTGGGTATAGGCCTCCCCCAAGGATTTCCATGACGATCGGTCCTGCGCTTCCCACATCCAGTGGCTTCCGGCAATCTTCACCAGATCGTCGGTCCACCTTGTCGGGGGCCTACCCACGGAGCGCCGTCCGGTGCGCGGTCGCCATTCAAGAACCTTTCCGCCCCAACGGCCATCGGTTCTTCTCGCTATGTGTCCAGCCCACTGCCACTTTAGCTGAGCAATCCTTCGAGCGATGTTGGTTACTTTAGTTCGCCTGCGGATCTCCTCATTTCTGATTCGATCACGCAGGGAAACGCCGAGCATGGCTCTCTCCATTGCACGCTGGGTGACCTTGAGCCTCCTTATGAGACCCATAGTTAGCGACCACGTTTCACTGCCGTAAGTCATTTTATATTATTTTTCCATACACAATTTGCACCCCATTTTCACCCCTTTAGCAGTTAAATCATGTCCACAGTGTTGTACTTCAAAATAAATGTCATTTTCGCAATCACCATCCCATAAAACCTCAAGAACGACATCCATATCGATTTTTATGTTTACTTACCCCATTTACACCCTAAGGGGTTGATTTTAAAAACCACAATATATATGTTTGTCTATTTATTTTTAGACATGCTCGTACGAAGTTTTAAGTTGTAAAGTATATTTTATATTGTTTTCCATACCAAATTTGAACCCAATTTTCACCCCTTTAGTGGTTAAATCATGTCGACCGTGTTGGACTTCAAAATGAATTTCATTTTCGCAATCGTCATCCCAGAAAACCCCAATAACGACATCCATATCTATTTTAGGTTTATTTACCCCATTTCATCCCCATAGGGGTTAAAATACTACCAATAACCATATACGTTGCGTTATATTTCGATCCATAAGCCTAAATTATAAATTTAACGATTTTTACTTTGAAAATTAAGGATTTTCTTCTATACTCAACTTCATCCCCCTTTTCACCCCATCGGGGGTAGAATTTTGAAAAACGATGATACACGTATTTATTAATTTTCAATCATCAGCCTGAATACAAAATTTGAAGATCCTAGCATCAAAACTGAGGGACTTCCATACAAACTCTCATCCCTTATTTCATCCCCTTAGGGATGTAATTTTCAAAAATCCTTCCTTAGTGGATGCCTACACTGTATAAGGTACCTGTGTGTAAAATTTCAAGTCTCTAGGTTCAGTAGTTTGGGCTGTGCGTTGATATCTCACTCAGTCAGTCAGGACTTTGAATTTTATATATATAGATTTTTTTTTTTTTTTTTTTTTTATTTATTCAGGACAACAAACAACTGAACAAGGAGATTACATACACATAGCCATTAATAGGTTCTTTGGGTATTTGTACAGTCAACACCGTTATCCACAAATATCTACATGAAGTAATTGCTAATCTATTAACTTAAATATTTTATTTTATTTTTATATTATACGGTACAAAACATGAGTAAACCACCTTTTGAATACATTAGAGTAAACTAATTTAATTAAGAAGTTTCAAAACATTATTTCTAAAAACGTTTTGGGACGTGTTGTGCATTATATCTAGTTCACAAGATAGTTCATTATAAGCATGCATTAGACGCCTTAATGGAGCTCGCTTGCCTGCATTAGTTCTGGTAGTTCGCGGGGAAAAGAAATGGTACGTGTTGGTATTAGCCTTACGGGGAAGTCTGTTGGGTACTTTAAAATATATCTGATTAAGTATATCAATACAATCATATTTATTATGACAAATGTTATATAAAATAGTCTGGTCAACAAGTAATCTTCTTTTTTTAAGAGATAAAAGAGAATATTTATTTAATGATTCTTCATAAGATCGTTTCGCGCGAAGACATCTAAAATTTACTAATCGAAGAAATTTACGTTGGACCAATTCAATACGGTCACTGTATTTAGCGTAATAGGGATTCCAAATCACAGAACCATATTCGAGTTGAGATCTAATAAGAGACTTATAAAGCAACAAATATGTTTCAGATCTTTTAAATGGTTTGCAAGTTCGTGCCACAAATCCATACATTTGAAAAGCCTTATTAGTAATTTGTTCAATGTGAGTATCGAAATGCAACTTCGAGTCAATCATTAAGCCTAAATCTCTAATCAGTGATACTCGCTCAAGTATGGTGCTGCATAGACTATAATTATGAGTAATAGGGTTATTTTTCTTTGTGAAAGTTATCACCTTACATTTACTAATGTTAAGTTGTAATTTATTTACTGCGCAGTAGGTGGAAAGACGGTCTAAATCACTCTGCAGTTTCAAACAATCCTCAGATGTGTTAATATTCATATAAATTTTTAAATCATCGGCGTATAAAAGAAACTTACTGTGTTTAAAACAGTCATTTATGTTATTTATGAATAAAACAAAAAGCAATGGACCTAGAATTGAGCCTTGAGGTACACCCGATGAGATGTTTACCACACAAGATGAGAAGCCGTTAACCACCACCTTTTGTGTTCGATTATCTACATATGACTGAAACCATCTCAAGAGATTACCTTTTATACCATTGTATGCAAGTTTTTTGAGTAAAATTGAGTGATCTACCTTATCAAATGCTTTGCAAAAATCTGTATATATGGAATCAATTTGATTGCGATCGTCAATACTCTCAAAAAGATAGTTAGTATATAGTAAAAGATTGGTTACGGTCGATCGTTTTTTCACAAAACCATGTTGTTCTGGTATTATAAGATTATGTAATAATGGATAGATAAAATCATGAACTATTCTTTCCAAAACTTTAGATAACGTGGCTAGTAGGGAGATCGGACGATAATTGGTCACATCGTCTTTAGGCCCGCTTTTATGAATTGGAGTTATATTCGCCATTTTCCAAATTTGAGGAAGAAAACCTTCGTGCAAACTTTTGTTGTAAAGAATTGCAACTGGAATGCTAATAGAGCTCGCACAAAATTTAAGAAAAATTGGTGGAAGACCATCTGGTCCGCCCCCCTTAGTGATATCTAGACGTTTCAGCTCCTCTTCGACTCGTTTAGAAGTGACGGATAAGTCAGACAAACCTTCAGAAATGCAGGAATCAGATTTCATATCATTAATGTTAAAATTATTTTGTTGACTTTGTTCAAAAACAGAACTAAAGAAGCTCGAGAAGTAGTTACTTATTTCTTCTGGATTGTTAGATACTCGATCTTCATAACTCATGGTGTTTGGTATTCCCGAAGACTGTTTACGACTATTAACAAAAGCCCAGAACCCCTTTACATCCTTACGTAAACTTTCTTCAATAGAATTCATATATTTTGAATAGCATTCATCGTTTAAAGTTTTAAATCTATATCGAAGGTCTGAAAACTCCTTATAATCCTGTTTATTATTATATTTTTTCCATTTAATCCAATATTTTTCTTTTTCTTTAAATATGTGTATGAGAGGGCGAGAGAACCAAATGGGGAAATCTTGAGATTTAATGGGTTTCTTCGGAATATGTTTATTAATTATCTCAAATATTTTTTCATAGAAATAAGAAACAGACTGTTCGGTGGATAAATCCTTCAAACAATCATTCCAATTTATATTATTAATCTCTTTATTTATTACCATGTAATCCCCTTCTATGAAACAATATCTAAGACATGGACAACGAGTTAAACATTTATAAGCTAAATCAAATGAAACATTTACACTAAAGGCAGGATGCAGGCTGTCAATGGGCACGAGTGGGGTTAAGTTTGACTGACAGTCATATTTTTCTGAGTTTGAAATAAAAAGATCCAACATACGATCCTTACTATTTAAGTTGTTATTGCATTGAACTGCGCTAATTGAGGAAATAAAATTTAAAAAATATTTATCTGTTAAACTGTATTCGGTTTTAAATACAACATCCTGGAATCCATTTGTTGGGTTCCAATCTAGGTTAGGTAGATTAAAGTCACCCACAATACAGTATTTATCAATTTCACCACATAGAACCTCAGTCTGCAATGCGTCTAAAAGTGGTCTGTAGACGTCAAGTGGTTGGCTTGGGGGTATATACAATCCACACAATAAGTGGTACTTATCACTTTTATTGGATTTAATTTTGAGTGTAATATAATCTATAATAGGCGGTATAGACGCACAATCTGAGTCATTGTTTAATTGAGAAACATTCAAAGAAAAACACAATGTCTGTAAATCACGACGCGTAGCTATCAGAATTCCACCACCGTCCGATTTCCCAGTAGCAAAACGATCCCTGTCACAACGGTACACTTGGTAACGCGCGTCAATTATTTCATTATTACTAATAGATGGAACCAGCCACGTCTCTGTCAAGACAATGATGTCGTAGCATTCAGTAGCCAAATTAGTATACAACGTATTTAATTTCGACCTTAAACCTCTACAATTCTGATAGTATAACGTTAAGTTATCCACTTTAAACAAATGTAATCTAAACCAATTAATTTACGTAAAATATAGAAATACGTTGTGTTGTAATAGGCGAGTGATGCCACGACTTTTTTTTTTATTGTTATATTGGGAAAATATTTTTTATTCATACGACTATAGTTAAAACCATACATCGAAATGTGATAAAGACACATTAAAAACACTGATAAGTAATACCCGAAGCTGCATTCCGATAAATCCATCAAACAAATTAACATTATATCGCTGATATCTACCCGCGCGCTGGTTACCACAAAGGTACCAGAAAGGAGAATTCTAGATGTTTCAGTACCACAGCATTCAATATTTATTGACGAAAGCGAAAGTACTAAATGCATTATGTTGTAAAAACTCACACAAACCACAAAAAAGACACTAATTGATAATTCTGTTTTAATCCGAAACACTACCATATTATAACAATATATGTAACTTTGTAATTTTAGGAACACTAAACAACTTGTAAGCATATAATTTAGGTAATTACTAAAAATTACCAAAAATTTACCAACATAGATAATCATATTTTGTATTGAAAGTTTTATAATTGCATCGGCTACGTACAAAATTAATATTCGACAAAAATTTACCTGAAGTGACTTTAGGAATATAGAACATTGAGACACTTTGTAATAACTATTGTTATTACGAATAATAATATTACAACTTCGAACACTATTTAAAAACTGACCAGGAAAATTAAATGTGATTGTATGACAGTAAAATATCAATTGAAAAATATTGTTCAAACGTGAATAAAAAAAAACTATAAAAATATGATCCCCCAATATCAATTTAAGTGACAAACACGCAATTAAGTATGTAGTAAAATGGAATAAATGTAAAAAAACATACCATTTTTCATAAAAAGTCGAAAACCGTACCAATAAATTGCTAACGCAGGCAGTTTGAGAACACAAACTCGTAGTTAATACCACAGAGTAATACACACAAAAGAGACTATCGTTACACAACACAACAAATGATATCATCACTACTATTTTGACTGGAACTATAATATTACACAAATCAATTAAGTAAAAAAAATTCATTTGTTCTTAATACTATTAAACTTATGAAAATCAGCACTAGAACGTATTGCCATTACTGGCGATGTTTCATTGGCACGAACTAGTATGCTCCCATGCTTAATCCAAACAAATTTGAGTCCGTTTTTCTTTGCCGCTTCGCGTGTTTCCCGGAACAATTGTTTGTTTTTTATAGTGAGATGTTCATTCACATACACATTCTGCGGAGCACCTGTAATCTTCAATTGGTCAGACTTAAATCCTCTAGCTATTTTTGCCGCTGCAATAAAATCATCACACTTTGCTCGACTGGAAAATTTCACGATTATATTTTTTGGTCGAGTGCTTTTTGGATCAGCATGAGGGACTCTGTGAATGGTAACTATATCCTTTCTATCTATCTGGTGTTTAATTACTGTGCCAATTTCCTCCAAGATATTTATTAAGTTTTCACCGCGTCTCTCAGGTAGGTTACTGATTTCTGCATTACATTGTCGGACTTGTTGCTCCATCTTATCCAGTTTTTGTTCCACATGATCAATCCTCTGAACCTGAGATAGGTTAGAATTACTTTTTCCTTCTAGCAAACTCAAACGCGTCTGCATTTGTTCCGTTTGTTTGGATAAATCATCATACTTATCACTTAGGAACTGAATGGAACTGACAACTTCTTCAGTTTTTACAGTCAGTTTTGCGAGTTGTTCATTATGCTTCGTGAAACAATCTTTCATCAACGTAGTTAAGTTGGCTTGAAATACTTTCATATCCTCACGAAGTGCAGTTATTTCGTCCGAGTTAAATTCCTTCTTGCGATTTGTTATATAGTTAGGAGGTGATTCCGATTCGATAAGTGACTCATCGATACTCATTACTGCCTTGTTCTGCACCTCAGATTTGTCGAAAGTACTGTTCAGATGACTCATATTGCCAATCAACTTCGCAAGCTATTTGACTCTGTATCACGCAGTACACTGTGCCAGCACCAGCACTAACTTGTGGCCGTACACACGTATGACGCACAGATCGAGCAGCGCGACGCAGCCAACCGGTTACAAACAGAGCGCACGACGGAATGATTAGAATAGAATAGAAAGAAATGAATAGATTGTTTGTAAAGCATGTGAAATATTGTGGTAGAATAAAGGGTATTTTTGTTTCTGTTTTATTATATTTATGAAGAAATCGTTAGCCAAGACATAACAAAAAAAACTAGGTAAGTCTAACTACTAAGTCTGTTTGAAATTTTGACTAAATATTTTTCTTTTTATTTAAATTTTGTAACATATAAAACAATTAAACCCGTTTAATGTAATTTTGCCCTTAAGTCTTCCATCCCAGCCGGTTAAGTAATTAAATATCAGATGCAGCTACCACATTCATTAGCTTTGAATGCACTGTGATTTAATGGTTTACTTTTAAAAAGTGGTTACCGAGACTTTAAAGCAATTTCTGATGTAAAAACAGAAATCACTTAAAAGTTTTGACGATTAAACGTTGAAACATTATGACGATGTCCAAGAGTTGTAATAATGAAACCATTTCTTACCTATTCCTAAACACCCCCATTTAACCAAAACGTCTAACGAACCAAACCATAATAAGTCGATGTTGTTTGACGCGTCTTTTTTAAATCCTCAATGCTTTCAGGAATGACGCGAAGGTTTTCCAAAGACGCTTTATAACGACGACGACGAAGGACGTCAAGTGTGACGCCGATAAGAACAGGGGAACTGACGCTTATACTAAGACGAAAAAAACGCAAGTTTTACGTAAAACACTCCTTTCTGTGTACCTTGACGCGAGTCTTGAAACAATTGGCTGTAAAAGGGAAAGTACCTTAGCTACTTGATGTTGTTTATAAAAAAAAACTGATATAAAAACACGGAATTTTATCATAATAAAATTATGATGTAGAAATTGGACTATTGGCACAGAATCACAGAATCATCATAGAATATAATAATAGTACCTACTTAACGTCTAATGGTCTAAAAATATAACCAACCATCTTATTATTAATATTCTATGACACATATTCATATAATATAAGATCTTGAACTTAACAACATTGCGGCCAGTCGCATTTTCAAAATTTTCTTCAATATCTGCCACCCCTCGTACATTAGGTTTAAAAGGGAACTTTTTGGCTGATTCTAGTGGAAGCAAAATACATATTAAACAATCAGAGTGGCAGGAGAAACATGTTTAAAATGTTACCTTCTTTAATTTAAACATTCAAAGGACCTTAACAAGAGGGCACTTGAAACTTCTAAACTGAAATGTCGTAACATAATTTTATGACGCACAAGGCATAAGCGATAAATATCAGGCACAGCTTTGGCATCAAGTGAGGATGCGCGATGTTATCGTCCTTGTTGACCGAGCGAGCACGAAGTGCGAGCGAAGCGTCTCTGCTTCAGCTTGGGCAAAAATTCTTTCGTATGTCTGTCCGTTTGTTCTCCTCTACAGGTCGCATTTCTCAACCGATTTTCGTGAAGTTTTGTAAGCAGATTCAATAATTATATAGATTTATTTTGTTGATCTAGTTTTTTTTTCAATTTTTGCAAAATGACGGAGATATGTTAAAAAACATATTTCAGTCCAGCTTTCAGGCGCTATTTTTTCTCCTCTACAGGTCGCATTTCTCAACCGATTCTCGTGAAGTTTTGTAAGCAGATTCAATAATTATATAGATTTATTTTGTTGATCTAGTTTTTTTTTTCAATTTTTGCAAAATGACGGAGATATGTTAAAAAACATATTTCAGTCCAGCTTTCAGGCGCTATTTTTTCTCCTCTACAGGTCGCATTTCTCAACCGATTCTCGTGGAAAATTTTGTGAGCAGGTTTGAAAAATACGTATATATAATTTTATCCTTAAGTCAGTTTTTTGAAATTTTTCAAACTGGCGGAGATATGTAAAAAAACATATTTCAGTCCAGCTTTCCGGCGCTGTTTGTTCCACTCTACTGGGTAGGTATTACAACCTCTTAAAACTTGCCAGGTTTATGATTGTTATAGTTACATCTCTTTCTCGTTGTTTAGCAAATAAAAGAGACACATTGATAGCCATTCAGAAAATTGGCAAAAGAGCTTGTAATACGGGGGCAGGTCGCATCTCTCAACCGATTCTCGTCAAATATTGTGATCAGGTTCGAAAATTATACATATGTTTTTTGTCAAAAAAGTCATATTTCAGTCCGGCTTTCCGGTGCGGTTTGTTTTCCTCTACAGGTGGCATTTATCAACCGATTCTCATTAAATTTTGCGAGCAGATTCGAAAATTTTATAGTTTTTTTTTTGTCGGGCCAGTTTTCGAAATATTGGATTATATTTCGAAAAACTGGTCCTAAAAACATCCACATGTTTCGATTTTTTTCAAATTTAGAAGCGAAATTTAGAAGATAAATTTATATACCAAAAGCACGATCCCTCTATATGCTTGAAAACCTCGTGGCGACACGACATCTTTATTTTTTTTCTTTGAGTTATTTTTCAACGCGAGGTCTACAGCTCACGGAGCCACTAGTGTTTACTTTTTCGTACTGTCTTTGTAATGTTGTGTATATCGTTTTGTGTGGTTCCAAAATAAACCGGCGCGGCGCCATCACCATGGTGAGCGCCCTTCTAACTACTTGAAATAAAACTGAATGGATTTTTATCCCTTTTCTTATTTGCAGAAAACAAACATCAATACGACCAGAAGGGCCCGACGCAGTAACGAGAGTGAGCCGAAAAACATGTGTTCGAAACATGATTATAAAAAAAAAACTTTTATGAATTTCGACCACAGAGCTACAGAAAAAGGCTGAATATGATGTTGCTACATCACAGTATTTTATTTATTTCTTTAGTATTTTTCTTTTTTTTAAATAATTTTATGACCTTATATTTTTGCGCAAACAATGTAGTTAAATAAAAGTAAACTTCCAAAATAAAGCGCCTTAAAATTGGAGTGGATCAATCTGATTATCAAGAAAAGCGATGACAAATCGATTTGATTTGTCATTATCACTTTTCTTGAATGATAACTGCTGGACAAAAAAGATAACTTTTTAAAGCTTAAAATGGGTAAACGATAAAACCTCAATTTCATTGTCTCAATATGATGTCAATCGCAGACATTAATGTACTGCATGATATTGACAATGTGACAATATGACTAACTTAATAATATGGTTTCATAACGCCAGATTCTATGCGTTTCTGTTTCACTTTCATTATGTAGGTAGGTTATGTAGGTAGGTTATGTAGGTAGGTATTATGCAAACTCTGTAACTGTAAATTTCGCAGCAACTTGCACTGTACCTAGCTTCACAGCCAATATCATACATTTAATCAATCACGATCAATCAACCAGTTTCTTATAACTTGATCCGCACGACAAACTTGTTTCCAATTCATCAAAGGACCACGGTCAGGAGTTCCGTGCGCCGCCGTTCTTACCGGAATTCCAAGTTTGCCAAGACGTCGACGTTTTGTCGGGTTGACGACTTTTTTACGTTAAGATAAGAACAGAATTCTGATATCGTTGTTACACTGTTTATTTATTTAAACTTTATTGTAAAACGAGCAAAATGAGGACTTATGTAGGCTTGGTCTTCACCTCAACTGATATTAAGTCACGATAAGGCCGAAGATGGAAACGCATTACACCCGGAATCCTCATCACTGAGGAACTATGGCTAACTTCCTCTAATTGCCGGAACACAAAATTTTTTAAATTGTTGCTATGGCGTCAGACTTAGGTAAGATGGTGGTAGCTAGCCAGGCGGACTTGAAATAAGCTGTACCACCAACCGAATCGCCGAATGTACCCTTCTCGGAATCGAACCCGGGACGGGCAAACCACCTAGAACACAGAGGTGGCATTCCTTTCCAGTCAACCGGTATTAGTGTTAAGGAAAGAAATTTGTCGGAAATATAAATAAATTGCTTAACAAACATCCAAACTTTCACATTAGTAAGTTATGGAAAGTGGTAAAAGTAAAGTTTAAAATCTACAACCGTCATTTTAGTTAATTAGTTACTCAAAATATTAGTACTTCCCTTGATGCGCCAGTCAGACTTGGAAATATATAATATCTGTTTTTTTAGTAAGTATCATCATAATGTTTAGGTATCTGGGGGTACGGTAGTGCCCCCAGATAAACAGTTGTAATCATCACAATTCTTAGGGTACTTCCTGAAGCCCTAAAAAGCTGAAATTTGGTATGTAAGCTAGTATTAGTACACAAACTGCAAAAAAATTATAAAATTTGGATCTTTTGATATTGTCTTCATTTCAAAACTACTTCTTTTATGGCGTTAAACTCGCGCAGACTCTATTTTGCTCTTTGCACTGTCACTTTCTGCGTAAAAGAGTAAAATAATATCACAGCATAATATGTAGTTGAATTAGTACCACAGAATAAATAATAGTACTAGTACGCTCATGAACGCAGCGAAAATTTTTCCATGCCTACGAGTACGCTAGTTGATGTTGATCGAATTTCATACGATTTTACAATTCTGACACCAGCTTGCTTTTCCGGTATATGGAGAGTTAATTAAAAAAAGAAGTGAAATCCCACCAAAAACATTTTCATGTAAATGTTGCTGCCAAGACGCTCGCACTGTCAAAAAGTTATCAGACCTCATGTAGAGCCAAGCTTCTAACTCTACGCGCCCTAACTCTACAAGCCTTCACTTCAAAAACTCTACACCTTAGTCAAAATACATATGTAGCTTGGCCGTTTCGTTACTACAAGAACTGTTTATCAGAAAACTGTGAACAGTAAATATATTTTTCCATGTAGCAAAATGGCCAAGCCACATATGTATTTTGACTAAGGTGTAGAGTTTTTGAAGTGACTCGCGACTTGAAGGTCCCCAGATTGTACTTATCTACTATACCTATTTTTACATTTTCTTACTAACACTCCTCCTCTCCGATCTCCGACGCTTCGACTCTTCAATTTAACCGAAACTTAATGCTTCTTATCTAAAAGAACAGAACTGACATCAGAGCCTCTATTTTATAATCGTGTCGCAATGGTGTTTCAATTGTTATCTTTTTTAACACAATCAAAGTCAAAATATCTTCATTGAAATTAACTTAATATTAGCACTTTTGAATCTTCTATATTTTCCTTTTACCCGTTCCAGACTTTTTTAACTGTCAAGAAGAATACAAAAAGCATTACAGCATACTATTTAAACACTATTAAGACACGATTACCTCGAATGCAAGAATCAAGGTCCAGGTTTTCAGCAACGGAACTGTTTCGAAGCGAAACCGTTCGAGTTTCAGGGTCCGGAGGCGACCTAGATAAAAGTTTATGGCGCAGATAAGGTGGCCATTGTTTTAGCTCCACGTTATTATCCGGAACACTATACAGAATCGTTTCGCGTCTGTTACCCTGGACAAAGCAGTTTTTAATAGTTAAAGTTGGGTTAATGCTAATCTAAGTATAGGATTTCCCATACACCAACTACATTTTCCATTACCATAATTACTACTATTAAATTATTTTGCATTTTAAGTAAAATATGTTTCCTAATGTTTGTTTTAAGTTAGGCGCGTTCCTTGGCGTAAACAAATCAGCTTTTTAATACTCAGTCGGGCTGTGTTATGACAAAAGATTTTTAAACACCTGTTTAACTTAGACACTATTTAAATGTGATGCTGTCTCTTTCTTTTTTTAAGTGACAGCATCATATTTAAACAGTGTCTAAGTTAAACAAGTGTTTGAAAATCTTTTGTATTAACAATCTAGTTTTATAATTTGCGTTATTACTTTGAATAAATTTTCCATACCTATGATTACAACATCCACTACGCAGATAAATTATTATTATTTTAAGTAAGTACCTACTTTACTTTTACTTGAGTATACTTTGCTTTGCTAATAAAAAGAAGTATATTTTGACAAATTCACTTATTCAAAGACATTTTGTTAAAATCCGTCTATCACATGCAAAGTATACGCTCTAAAACATCGTCTTGGCAGTCAAGACATTCAATTAAAAAGATTCAACGCCATCTTTAGATATATTTACTTTGATTAATTATGAAATGTACACCAAACCCCAGCGATTCTACCCTCTATGTTTCATTTAAAAAGTTTTATTCATTAATTTAAGACTTAAAACGTACTTAGCGGGTGATCTCAAGGGTTAAACCCGTGATTTATAACATCTGCATCTTCTTAACTCCAGTGGTACAATTTAAAGCTGGATCAAATGCCTGTAAATGCTTTGTTTTAAAACTGTAACGTCTTAGCCCCAGGTTCTGAGATATTTAATCGTTATCGAAAGCTAAACTTTATCGAAGGAGTCTACATTATTACTTTTAACCAGATAATGTTGACCCCTCCGATTAAGTTAAACCTCTGATAAAATACCTCAGAAACTGGGGGTTAGTCGTGTTAATATTTTATAAGAGCTGTTTACGTCGAGTGCTTGAAGACACAAGGTTCGCTGCACGTTGTTTTAAAGTTATATAAGATCTGTACAGCTCTGAGACGCAGAACAAGTCCTTTACTCTATAATTATTTCAAACGTTCTCTTTCATTTACTGCATAGAATTGCATTCTGTTACTAAAACTAAAATTATTTTATTGACTTAAAAATATATTAAAATATTAAAAAGTGCATTATAATTAGTAAAACTGCACGAAAATTATTTTATCGAACCATAAACTGTATTTTTTGATAAATAGCGAAATGAAAAAGTATCATTTTGTTGTAATTCTACTGAAATTGCGTTTATGTTTATTTATATTAATGTTAGATGTGTGATCACACAACTTATATTCTTAATGACAGACTTTTTCTTGGAGTACCTTAAAATAATAATACCTAGAACGAAAGTTCCATACAAAGCGCACTGTCAACAGTGAGCCAAATAAAACTGAGACATAATGGCTCAGTTTTCAAAATCCTTCCTACGTTACCTAATCATGCGTTTAAGTATGAAACAGTTTCAATTTCCCTACCTTTAGGACTATTTACGTTATTTTATTGGATTTTAGTTACAATTATGTTACAGTTTTTTTTTGCTATCCTTCGGGAAGTGTACGTTCTTTCTGGATGAAAGGTACCTTATGTCCTTTTCTGTACTCCTGACAACGTGTATGCAAAATTTCATGATGATCGGTTCAGTAGTTAAGACGTGAAGGCGTAACAAACAAACAAACCGACTTTTAATATTAGTAAGGATATAAACCTGAAAACTGAGCCATCATGGCTCAGTTTTGCCTAACTTTACGTACGAGAACGAAAACTCGGCTTCTAGATGTTATTATTGTATGCAAAGTACATAATAATAATAACAAACACTCTAGACCACATGAACGGAGTCCTAATATGTATTTTTATTTCCAGAGATCATTATCTTTACCATTTCTAAACTGAGGATAATTTCAAACCCTTATGTTTGATAGTATGTCGTTACTCTCGGCTTCTAGATGTTATTATTTTATGCAAAGTACATAATAATAATAACAAACACTCTAGACCACATGGACGGAGTCCTAATACGTATTTTTATTTCCAGAGATCATTATCTTTACCATTTCTAAACTGAGGATAATTTCAAACCCTTATGTTTGATAGTATGTCGTTACTATCTTTTCAAGTACAAACGTTGACACAAAAAATATTATGCTTGCTATAAACGTATTTAGCTCGCAGCGGGAGGCAGACCGAGAGTCCAATATAAACGCCATAAAATTGTTTTTCACCGTTGTTCGGTCCCTTGTCTAAGCCAAGCGGATAACGGGGAAACCTTATACCTGACCCTCTCAGAAACTATAGGTGTGAAAAGGAGGGGGGATCCTTCAAATTCAGTTACTTGTAAACGACAAGAAAACCGAGCGTTACAATCTAGCGTTAGTTTACATTTTAGGTACATTACATCTATTATAGTGGATGTTTAACAATTTTGTTGCTAAGCTGCGATCTTTTAACATACTTAATTATTTTTTGGCAACAAATAGTCATTTCAACAAAAGCACTTATATGTTACTAGCTCTACTATATTTATCTATCCATTATATATTTCTCTCTCTCTCTCTTATGTAATCTTCTCTCTCAAGTATTTATTGCTATGGTTTTTTAACTTTATGTAAAACGATCGCCAGATTTATGTTAAATCTGGATCTGGACTGAACAAGAGTTTTCCAATCAGCCCCCCCTACTCAAAAGGCTACTTTTCTATTCGTTCGCAAAAATAAGTAATTAGTCGATCAAATCACACGTCGCAATTTATGTAAATCACAGACATTATTGTATTGTATGAAAATGACAAGCCTACGACACGTAATTTTAGATTTTATGACTTATTTTTAAATTTTAAGTAAGCGAACGAATAGAAACGTGGCCATGATACGTGATGACTGATGTAGCGGCATCTACCGTACCGCCGCATATACCAACACATGTAGGGTTATTCACGATTGTCGGAAATCTAGTCGAAAGCATTCGATTCGAATCCGTATCCTCCGATATTACATAAATATAGCAATTCACAAATACATTCGACTGGCATTCGATTCACTTTCCGACATGAAAGCCTAATGCATTTACAAAGTTAGGTAGCATAAGGTAGAATATAAGATCGAAGACTATAGGTTGGACCGCGGTCCCCGGGCTGATACCACCCAGCCCGGAGGAAGATCTTCCATTTGACCTTCCTATCACTGGCTTATCTCTCTCCATTCCATACAACTAACCATATTTCATTCCTACACTGGTGACCCCCGATGGAGCACATCAAGCACCTTCAGCAACGCAGCGCAGCCATCACTCACATACCTTATCCAGCATCCGCAGCAGTCACACCGCAAGCAGAAGCACAGCAGCCAGCAGCCTTCAAGGTTCCATCGCAGCATCATTGACGACGCTTCCTGGACCTTCGGCAACTCTCGACGGCACTATCCCGACCTGCCCCTCTAGCCAAAGTAACATTTGCAAATTTTCGCTATCGCTTCGCTTCCAAACATGTATGGATTTGACGTTTTAAAATTCGATTGTTAACGAAACCTTATGTCAATCCCATACATGTTTCGAAAGCGAAGCGATAACGAAGATTAGCGCTGGTCTTCGCAGCCCACGACTGGAGCATCACTGGGCCCTTACTCCGGCGTGGCAGCTCTGCGCACCTCACCAGCAGCTCGGACCTACCGTCACCTTCCACTGTCCCGACTCACCGCGGACAGGTCCCGACTCACCGTGGACACGGATCTACCTGCAGCACTAGCGGACGCGCTTTCCTTTACCCCTCAACGTCTCGACTCACCGTAGACTGTCTCGACTCACCGCAGACTGGGGCATCTCCTGCAGCACTCTACTCTGGCACTTGCATAGCTCTGACGCACTGACAGCTGAGCTTGGACTAACCTTGGACTATCGACCTCCGGTCTCTGGGGGGTGAAGTGATGTAGCGGCATCTACCGTACCGCCGCATATACCAACACATGGTTGCAACAAGATTCATCACCATGTGACTAGATGGCGCTAGTGTCGTATAAACACAAAGATTAGTAAGGAAGGAATAGCATCTCGTAGTATGGAGAACATATGGAGTAACCTACATCTCGCTAACGGAGTTATGTCAGCGAAGCAGCAATATATACAACCGCAAACCATCATCGGTTGGACCGCGGTCCCCGGGCTAATACCACCCAGCCCGGAGGAAGATCTTCCATTTGGCCTTCCTATTAGTGGCCACCTTTCTCCATACTACCATACCATACCACATTTCCTACACTATTAGTTACGCACTTACGCCCCCATGCCTGATAGTACAGACAAATTCAGGGTACGAACTTGTAAGGAAAATGTGATACATGACTCATGCCTTTTGAAAACAGGGGTTTCGACCCCCAAATATTTCAGAGACACTATCTTGCTTTTTTAGGGTTCCGTACCCAAAGGGCAAAAACGGGATCCTATTACTAAGACTCCGCTGTCCGTCTCTCTGTCTGTCTGTCACCAGGCTGTATCTCATGAACCATAATAGCTAGATATTTGAAATTTTCACAGATGATGTATTTTTACTGATGTACCGCTATAAAAACAAACACTAAAAACAGAATAAAAATATTTGAGGGGGGCTCCCATACAACAAACGTGATTATTTGCCGTTTTTTTCTCGATATTAATAAAGGCAACAGGTAGACAGTTGAAATTTTCACAGATGATGTATTTCTGTTGCCACTATAACAACAATTACTAAAAACAAAACAAAATAATTATTTAAGTGGGGCTCTTATTCAACAAACGTGATTTTTTGCCGTTTTTTGGTACGGAACCCTTCGTGCGCGAGTCCGACTCACACTTGGCCGGTTATTTAAAGACATATCGCTCCGTCCACTAGGATCCCCTGCTAGAATCCCCTGAGGGATTCATGTGGATATTTTGTCCATGTCCACTTGGCTCCACCAAAAAATAAAGATTTCGAAGAGGGGGTTATTCTCATCGCAATCGAAATCGAGTAAACATCAAAACGGTACTATGGAAACCGTTTTCAATGTATGTACCATAATAAAAGATTTTTGACGTTTATTCGATCCTGATGTGAACTTGATCTCGATAATAGTAGAGGGGCCGCCACCGTTTTACAATTTTCGCTGACTCAAATCTTCACAAAGTAAAGTCTGTGTTGTAGTCGGTAGATCCGCTCCTTTATTCTCATAAGGACAGATTCTCAAAACCACAGATTCTCATAAGGACAGATTCTCAAAATGACAGCAGTACAGGTAAGCAAAAAAAATAAATAAAAATTAAATTCTAT
Organism: Agriphila tristella; assembly: GCA_928269145.1. Lineage (NCBI taxonomy): Eukaryota > Metazoa > Arthropoda > Insecta > Lepidoptera > Crambidae > Agriphila > Agriphila tristella. The sequence goes on along the minus strand of OV743429.1, from coordinate 61,121,270 downwards.
ATTTTGAATCTATGGTCGAATCCAAAAACGCTGGTAGGTTAGCATAGAAATAGAATGCCAAAGAACAACAGTGTCAATAAACAGGTGATCCGAAAAACGAATGTATACCTATATTATATATGAGATACGTAAAATATGACTTACAGACATAAAATATGACTATATTATGGCAAAGGAAATTAATAAACTATGTTTCTTAATGTTTTCTTCGTCGATAAACGAATAAATGTATCGAAATTTAGTTTTAGAGAAACATGTGGCAAAATCTTATTTACCTTTGAAAAGTGTGATTACTTGGATTGTTTCTTTTTATCACATCACAATACTTAGAGTACAAGACATCATGGCTCCACGATACCTTTATTTGAAATTCTAATAAGGATTAACAAATATTTTAAACAAACTGTGACTGCTCATTTCTAAGGCGGGACGCTAGGGGCTCTTACTGTAAAAAAATTTGGCACATTGTCACTTGATTCTTTGTCTCTTTTTTTCACAGACCTCCGTATAATGTTAACTTCTCTTTTCCACGCTTTGTTGGTCTTCTTGAGCACAGCGAAAATTTTTCTATGTCTATGAACTATAAAGTGCTGAAGCCTGAGTTGGCATGAGATTGTCTGTACGAAATGTATACATGTGCGTTTACGGAAAACAGCGATTCGTTACGAGCTGTTATTATGTCTACTTCGTATTTTGTGCTTTTAGTTTGAAACTTACGAGTTTGTTCCGTTGTTGTTGATTCCACTTCAATTGTTTTCGTTCTCGACTAGGTATTAGATACGTTGTTGTCGCGACCAACATTGTAAAGTCTGTTTTGATGTTCAATTATTTAAAAGTTTCAAGTTACAACACGACTTTACCGTGACGTTGTTGAACTGAAGCAGATTTTCTTATTTGTTTCGGTATTCTATCTGCGAAGTTATGTACAGTAATTCGTGGTGAAAGAAAATGTTTCATTTGACAAATATTAACTGTTAATTCGTGACTTTTGAAACGGAAAAAAAACCTAATAAGAAGCGTTTACGATAGGTTCTAAGAATGCAATTTATGAAAAAAATCGCATGTAATTCGACAAGTTTGGCTGTCTGCTATCTTTTTTTCATAATATAGCAATATTTGCGTGACACTCAAAATTATGACCAAGAAACTTAGTGAAGGTTCTTAAATCCCTGTAAATAATAGGGGTTAGCTAAAACTGGTGATTTTCTTTAAAACATGACTTAAAAGTTAGGTACTTAAGTAGCGAATGTTTGGAGGAGGATATTGAAAAGTTTTTTTAATACTTAAGTTGCTTGATACATTTTTAACATATACGGTAACAGTAACCTATATTTTATTATAAAATTGAAAAAAAAATCATTTTCACTTTATTTTATTTACAAGCAATTTAACAAACTATGGAATCATATAACAATCACGACGACCTTAGCGGTACGGTGGTCAACATGCCGGTCTACCACACAAAAGGTTCTAAGCTTAGAATCATCACACTTAGAAGCCGTGTCCAAGTATGCAAAGAGAGGCAACTAATACTGAGCCAAAATGGCTCAGTATTCAGATTTATATCCTTCATACGTTACAATAATCCTAACTAAAATCCAATAATATAGTAACTAATCTCTTTAAGGTAGGGAAATTGTAACTGTTTTGTACTTATTAGGTATCATTATGTAATAATGGACAATAAACATCTGAAAACGGCGCCATTTTGGCTATTTTAGTTGCCTCACTTTTGACAGTGCGCTTTGTAGGGAATTATCGTTCTAGGTGTTATTATTCTAAGTTCTAAGTATGCTCAATATTTTCATGGTACCACTGTACATAAATATTCCATGAGAGTAACAGCTTAAGCGAAACTGTACTTAAAAGTATGTGCAACATTAAAGTCAACAAATGCTCTTTAATGTTGCAGCGTCGACAGTTTTGTCGCGCAACACGATGTTGCGAACGTTGTACAAATTTGGTTAGAGCAACTCGCTTCGACAAACTTAGGCGTGTTTCCAAAACTACCTTTAGTCGCTACATAAAATATTGAGGGGTTTGTATCTTGTGTAGTGTGTTACAAAATAAGGATTATAGGTACTTTACTTAAAAATGAGAGGGGAGTGGGTACTAAAAATACATAACATAGCCTAATCTCATCGTTCAATCTAATGTTTAGACATTTTAGTGTCCCCATTGCTGAAGAAGGTATAGACTTACCTTAGGCCGTGTTCAAACGATAACACACGACCCGACCTCAACCCGAACTCAACTCAAACTCAACTCAACCATAACCCACTCCTTCAAATACAATTTTGAGTTTAATGACATATTAATAAGCTTTGTTATATTTTGTCGATGCAACTGCACACGCCTCGCGCTCAAATCAAACTCAACAACTCAACCCAAACTCAACAACTCAACCCAAACTCAACAAACTCAACCCGAACTCAACCCGAACTCTCCTAAAGCTCACCTCAACATTACACAGACTCAAAATTGTAAGCAATGTATGTTCAAGGTGGGCTGCGGTTGAGGTGAGTTTGAGTTGAGTTCGGGTTGAGGTCGGGTCGTGTTTTATCGTCTGATCGCATGGATAAAAAAGAAACACTATCACGTAAACCTAATGTGGATTAGGTGCGCTAATATTTAGTAACCATTATGTTAAAAAGTTGTGTTTTATCATTAAATCGATTAATGGGCTAAGAAGTAGAATCAATCACAAGAAGTAGGTGCTTTAAAACATCCGTAGGCTATAGTATACTAGATGTCATATTATGTGCTTTAGAAGAAAAGAGAGACAGAAATTCTCAAGCTTCTTAAGGTTATCATAGTATGAATATCTTGCGAAGATGTGTTCAGAAGAATCCTAGGATTTTCAGATGTATTGTTTGTAACTCACAAAATCCCACCTACAGCAAAACAAAAAAAACTGGCCAAGTGCAAGCCGGACTCACGCACGCAGGGTTCCGTACCAAAAAACGGCAAAAATATCACGTTTGTTGTATGGAAGCCCCCCTTAAATATTTATTTTATTCTGTTTTTAGTATTTTTTGTTATAGCGGCAACAGAAATACATCACCTGTGAAAATTTCAACTGTCTAGCTATCACGGTTCATGAGATACAGCCTGGTGACAGACAGACGGACAGCGGAGTCTTAGTAATAGGGTCCCGTTTTTACCCTTTCGGTACGGAACCCTAAAAAGGACCTATAACAAAAAACCAGCCAATTGCGTGTCAGGCCACGCGCAGTAGACTACTAATTTACCATACCATATTGAAAACCACTATCAATTTTCGTCTGCAAAAATAACTTTGTTTTTTATAGTGTTTGTATGAATGACACAATTATATTTTCGGTTTTGGAAAATGTGCTATATCTCTAAATATTATCACTATATCTCGTTTAAACCAATTTTCGGTGAAAGTATTTATTAGGATCTTCAGCATCTATTTTTTAGATTATTCAGTTCTATCTATTTCATTTCTATTTCAGCATATATTTAGTCTCTTATTATAAAAGTTAAAGGGGAGGACACACATTTTACCACTTTGGCAGAGTATATCTTTCAAACGGTTGACTTTGAAAAATAATAGTCTTAGAAACTTCAATGTCATTTTTAAAGACCTCTTCTATAGACACCCCGCACGTATAGGTTTGATGAAAAAAAATTGTTCAGTTTTAGTTCCATGTATGATGAGCCCCCTCTTAATCTCTTTTATTTTATGTAAAAATTTCATAGTCTCTGTGTGTGTCTTATCTTAATAGTTTCGGAATAAAGTGGCTGTTGTGACATACGGACGGACAGACAGACAGACGTGACTAAACTATAAGAGTTCCGTTTTTGTCATTAGGCTACGGAACCCTGAAAAGTACCGAATAAAATTTCATGGTCACAGAAGATTCTAGAATAAGTCTAGTCAGAAACTTTCTAAAGACATTTTAGCCGTAGATTTGCTCTGTTACGAAGTTAAAAGGGAATTGTGGAATTCTCGGTACATTCGTTGGACGAATTTAACGAGATGATATTTAAGGAAACTTTTTGTGAGATAACGACTCGAGTTTTCAGTTACGCCAATTGGCTTTAGAAGCATATTAGTGTACATACGTTTGAAAGTTGGCTTTGAAGAATTTCCATTTTAATTACCTACCTAATAGCAACAAGCCAACATATATTTCTATAGAACTAAAAGACATCGTAGAACACAAAATCACTCAAAACTTTTATAGACAGCAAGACCATAATGCTTGCTTACTAAAATATATTTTTTTTAATTCATCGATTGAGAGTAGGCTCACTTCACGAGTAGCTTCAGTCCCCCGTGACCACGGCAGCTGCAAAGGTGCCGAAACGTCGGGAAAATCAAAAATCAAACCAAATACCAACTAATTACCAAAGTACTTTCAATAAAACCGCGCTAGTATCCGTTAAAAAGTGTTTTTTTTTTCATGTCTAGTGAGCGCGTAAGCTTGAGAAGTGAATATTAAAATAGGTACTATTTTATTTATGATATTTTTTTTGTAAAGTATTAGTGTCAGTGTGTTTATTATAAATAAATATTTAATAATTATCATGTTTTGTTTATCAACTTTCAGAGGATTTTGCTGAAAGTGAAAATGCTCACTTACCAGAGAGACTTGCACAAAAGGCCGAAATGGTAAATTCATTTTATGATTAAAACGAACTGCAACTAACAAAAGCTTTAATTGGGTTATTAAATATTCCGACAGTCTTTTGTCTTGAAACAAAGAACTTTAAACATTTCAGGCATGTCGGGCCAATTTGTACAGCGGATAATGCAAAATGCAATAATAGACTTCAGTCTCATATGAACAATGTCTATATTTCAATAGATCTAAAGAAATTGGATTAAAGATTTTGGTGAATATTTGTTGTAGAATGCGAGCATAACCAACATTGAAAAATTAACATCAAAGTCAAAGTAAAAAAAAACAAAAAACCGACTTCAAAAAACCTGATAATAAAAACAAAAACAGCTTCAAAATTGTTTTTTTATTTTCAGGTTTTTTGAAGTCGGTTTTTTGTTTTTAAACATTTTTTATTTTATTCTTTTTAGTGTAATCACTATACAGTTCCTATTTGATTTTGAGGAGTTCCCTTGCGTATCTTTGAAATCTAAAGTCCAATAACAATGAAATCAAAATGGTATCATCTCTAAAGTATCCTCTTTCAAACAAATAAAAGAATCATCTAAACCGGTACATAAAAAAAGAAGATATGGTCGATCATCCGTATAAGTTCACAGAATACTAACGAAAACGACAGTATTTTCAGGTTTTCCTGAAAAGTACTGAACCGATTTCAAAATTTTAAATGGGACCAACTTGGAAGATCTAATAACGTTTGAATTATTTCAATCGGTTCAGCCGTCTTCGAGTAATCGTAATACATACAAAAAACAAAAAAAAAAACGGGTCGAATTGAGTACCTCCCTCCTTTTGAAGTCGGTAAAAAATTGCTTTATTCAAATAAACTTAATTATTAAGTACTTTTGAATCGTCTATATTTTCCTACCACCCGTTCCAGACTTTTTAACTGACAAGAAGAATCACAAATTAATATACCCAGTATAGACAATTTAAATATTTATAAGCATTTTAAGCCACTTTATGTATTGCGTAATTTTTTTACACCTCCGCGTAAAAGGGTTGATTTTCATATTCTTCAAGGGCCAAGAATAGGAACTTAATTATATTTCTGGTGTTTAAAAGAACCGTATTTCTGGCACAGAATATTTGAATTGGAAATTCTAAGCAAAGCCCTAGCTTAATTTTACTTAAGCAATTTAGGGACGTGGAAATGTTTTACCTATTTGCATTGTAATGGCGTTAATTAGCTTTTGTGTAAATGGTAAGTGCAAAATAAGAAATTAAATTAAAAGTTTTCAACACACTTGCTTCTAAAGTGAGCTCTAATGCATTGCTTTTAGGGCCATAAACCGAGCTATAACAAACGCGTGCAATAAATATATAAAACACTAGTACGTAATAGAATTAACCCTACAAAGTTAAATTAGTACCTTACGTTAGTACTATTATATATTCTGTGACCTTACTGCAAGTGAGCATTCCCAATTTAACCGGGTAAAACAGTTACTTTTTTTTAGTAACAACAACGTATACATTTTTGGAATAAATAAACGTGTAAGCAAATATTTATTATTATCAAATTATTCATAATTCACAATATTTTGTTATATTTTATAAAATAAATATATTAAAATATTTGCATTTTATCAATTAAAATTATAATTTTGAAGTAGGCTGTATGCTCACTCACCCCTTTGTTCGCAAAATATTCTTGCGTTGGGCGTGTAAAACAAAAAAAACAAAAAATCCTGCGCGCCTTTTCCCATAATTATCATATTTTGTTTTTGTCGTATTTGTTGCTGTGTGGTAAATTACTTTGATTTTTCCTCGTAAATATGTTGGAAAACGTCGTATAAAACTCGTGAGTTCTTGCTTATTGCAAATTCGGCTGAGTTACGCCCTCGCCTGCGGCTCAGGCTGCAACCCACAGCCTTGTGTGCAATGAGCAACCTAAGTTAATTTGTCTCATAATGTACTATGTATTATTTGGTATTATTATCCGTTCACAGTAACATGTAACATCTATTTCACACCCATATTAGTAATTTACACATATACAATACATTTACATGCCACACCGAAACACCTGAAGCGAGTCCCCGTGGATCCCTCGTATATATCACGAGACAAAACGTCCACAGAAAACATGTCACCTCATCCATTCCATTTTTCGTGAAATATGTCTTTGGGTCTCGCCGAATACTTTGAAATGGTCATAAAAAATAATATATTGTTATTACGCGGTATAAATTCGATTATCGCGCCGACTGCAGGCCGTTTTGGTTCGACACGTCTCTTTTCGTTTTCATGGTCGAGGTAATGGTGTTATAAAGGTGCTAATGCTTGCGATTCCGTTGAGTAAGTATCTGTGATTCATGATGTGAATTCGCATTATTGAATTTTTTACCATAAAATAGAATCATTCGAGTGAAGTGCTAAACTTTGCATGATATTGAAGTGCCTTTTTAATATTTTTAACATTTATATAGGTAATAAAAAAATCACACCAAAAAAACAAACGGAAGACCAGCGCTGGTCGCAGACCATACATTATGCTGAGTTCGGGACCGTTTTGAGACAGCGTGGTTAGGCTTTTTTATGTATTGTGTGTGATTCTCAAATGTATTTCAAATGTACACACACAATCCCTACACGTATTTATAGTAGCACCATATTCAGTTACTTTATAAAACCTGTCTTTTATCAAAAAGATATATCAGACCATAAAGATAATAATAGATAAAAAAAAATGGAATTCAGTGAACATCAGCCGCCTGTAAACTTAAACGATAAATTCTCTATATTTTTTCCCAGTAATTGAACGGTTTTATTTTTATGCCTCTGCATATTTATCTTATTTACTAAGTTTTGGCATTTAACTCAAAAATAAGTGCAAACGTTCTTTATTAGCTTTAAAAGTGGTAGTTGCCGAATTTCGCAACTTTGACTTGTTGAATAAGAAAACCATTTCGACAGCTACAGCAATTTAACGTTATTTCAACGAGTTTGGTGCCTTCGATCAGAGTACCAGCTCAGCATTCTAAAACCTCTGAGCTTGTTAACTTGCCCGAGTGATAACAATTATCAAAGAAACACGTACTGCAGTTACTGCTTGTTAAATAACGAGAATCGTGGAGAATCACCTTGTCGAAGAAACTTCGCAACAATTCTGAAATACCCCAAAAAGTAGGTCGCATTTGCATGACAAAGAAAAATGTCAAAAAATTATAGTAACTACCTATATATACTTAGGTACATTGTTCAAGAAACTATAATTCTACTACGCGTCATCATCATTTTTAGGGTTCCGTATCCAAGGGGTAAAAACGGGACCCTATTACTAAGACTCCGCTGTCCGTCTATCAGTCTGTCTGTCCATCTGTCTGTCTGTCTGTCTGTCTGTCTGTCTGTCACCAGGCTATTTCATGAACCATGATACCCAGACAGTTGAAATTTTCTCAGATGATGTATTTTTACTGCCGCTTTAACAACAAATAGTAAAAACAGAATAAAAACGTGTTTTTTTCGTTTTTTGCTCAATATTAATAACGAAAATAGGTAGACAGTTGAAATTTTCTCAGATTATGTATTTCTGTTGCCGCTATAACAACAAATACTTAAAACAGAGTAAAATAAATATTAAAGGGGGGCTCTCATACAACTAACGTGATTTTTTTGTCGTTTTTTGGTACGGAACCCTTCGTGCGCGAGTCCGACTCGCACTTGGCCGGTTTTTAACATCTCATTTATCTACACCTATGCTTTAAATCCTCTATAAAGAAAGGATTCTGAAACGGTTAGCTTACTGCCAACATTACAATATCCGAGCGAGAGGATGTCGCGCTCCTTCCCGCGCCCACGCGCGACATTATTATTAGTACCTATATTATGAAATTCATTACAACATTATAACACTGTGGAATTATTTTTTGTGATTATTTGATTGAAATCGAATGGATAGATTTTTGTTATTAGACGCTCTGTGTTTCTATGTGCAGCAGTGGCGAGGGGTAAAATTATGGCGAAGGTAAGCCGCTCTACAAAAATGATGAAAAATGATATGATCTACATAGTGGATCATTGGGGTGGGATTTCAAAAGGTAAGCCGATGGGAAGCGGGTTGTATGGACCCTTCGCCACTGATGAGCAGCAGACTATGTTATAAAGAAAAGATAAATTTTATTACATTAAAATGTTTAGGGTTGGTTGGTGCTCTACTCTGTTGGACGCCGCCACACAATTCAAACATGCTATGAAACCTACTATGAAATCTCACAGTACTCGTACTAATAGCGTTTCAACTACCAATCACACGTAATACGTAAAACAAATGAACTATTCACAGAGCTCTATATTTCAACGCAGTACGTTCGCATAGGCAAAGGGTCTTTGAGAATTGTCCTGCTCAAAATTCTGTATCGAAAAGACAAGAACAGAATGTTAAAATTAAGTTTAGTCCTGTCAATTTAGTTAAGTCGTTCCATCCAAATTGACACCATTATCTGTTTTAAACCTCACCAACAAATTAAAATTCCCATTAATGGAACAGAAGACTAACAACTATCGCAACAACAACAGAAACATCAAAGCCGTAACAAAAGGGAACTTATTCCAAACAATTTGGGTCGTGTTCCAACATCGATTAATTACAACTCTTCAGCCATTATAAAGACATAGAGGGCGACAATCGAACAGAGTTATCCGAAAGAATAATAATCATCATCATTTATTTCAGAATTAAATATACATCCATAATTTTTAGTAACAATGCACATAAACTTTGTGATTAAAAATTTCAAATAAAGGATTATTTTAGTGACGTACTCTGAGACATATGAATCATATAATATAATAATATCACTGTATCATAATTATGGAAAAGCTGCTTTTATCATCCTAAAGGTAAATTCAAAATTCAAATAGTTTTATTTGCAAAATATAGGTATATTCAAAATGTTGGTCTTATAAATCATTGGGGCGCCATATCTAACCATTTCTGGTATGCAAAATACAATTATTAAATAGGTGCATTATCATATTTCAAAAGATTTTAAATCTATTTCATTACAACAATTATATAAAACACGCTGAAGCTGCTCGCGGTCGCACCTCGATGCTCGCTGTCAAACTTAGATTCAATTAATTAAATTAAATTCAATTCTTTATTGTTTTCCATGGTTTACAAGGTCACAAGGTAAAAAAGTACAAACCGATGGCGGTGTACTGTAAAAACAAAAATATTTTTTGTTTTCACGAAAGCATCCATCTATGTAAAAAAAACAAAAAACCGACTTCAAAAAACCTACCTCTAAAAAAGCAAGAAATAATATTCGTAATAATAAAAACACGTCTATTGAAGTCGGGTGGGGTAGAGTACAGATTCCTTTTTTATTCTAAAAGCCCCACCCGACTTCAATAGACGTGTTTTTATTATTACGAATATTATTTCTTGCTTTTTAGAGGTAGGTTTTTTGAAGTCGGTTTTTTGTTTTTTTTAAACAATTTTTATTTTTTTATTTTTAGTGTAGGTGCCTTGTAGGAAGGTATATTATTTAGATAGTAAAATCGGCTCAGCCAAACGTGAGATAATTGCGAAGAAACATACATACATACGGGTCAAACTGAGAACCTCCTTTTTTAAGTCGGTTAAAGAACTACACAGATATCCCTCTTCCAACAAAAAAATCTTATTCAGTCTTAATCTTATCTTCTTCAGTTAAAATCTTATCTTATTCAGTTCATAAACAAAGAAGTAATACGACCATTATCATCGAGGTAATTCACACAAAATCATACTATTTTCGTGCTTTTTCCAAGATTACTTGAAAAGTACTGAACCGATTTCCAAATTTTAAAAAATGGGACTAACTTGGGAGCAAGCCTGATCTAATAACGTTTGAATTATTTCAATCGGTTCAGCCGTCTTCGAGTAATTGGTGTACATACAAAAAACAAAAAAACAAAGATGGGTCGAATTGAGTACCTCCCTCCTTTTGAAGTCGGTAAAAACAGTGAGCATCGACATCGAGGCGCGACCGCAAGCAGCTTCAGGATGTTTTTACCCTAAGCCCCACTCTTTGTAAAGCACTACGGAGATCGAGTAAAATACGGAATATCGACGCATAAAACATTTTTACTTTTGCGATACTACAAGATTGCGATGCACGACCGCGAAAGTTATCATATAGCATTTTGTTGAGGTCTGCCAAGGTCTCAGCTATAAGAACTACAAGGTCAGCAAAGCTGATAAAAAATGTGGTAATGATGATTAGTCTCTGTTCGATGTTTCATCACTGTGACAAAGGTGCCACTGACATCTGTAGCCGATGCTAAAATTCTGAATATTTCACTTTGTCTAGATCGGATCAATCTACTTCAGAGTTTGGGGTATTTATTTGTTTAGGGCTGTTGCTATAAAGCTTTAAAAACACACTTAAATTAAGCTACTTTTGTTTGGCATTTACATAGAATCAAATAGTTTAAGTTTAATATAAACGTTACTATCGTCTTTTTTATTTTTCAATTTCAAAGCATGAACATTTTGAATGTGTTATTATTTTTACATTTTGGTTATAAACATAGAGTAATCCTACTAATATTATAACCCGCGTGGTTCCCGTTCCCGTGGAAATATCGGGATAAAAAGTATCCTATGTTTTATTCTAGGCTATCTACTATCTGTGTGCCAAATTTCAACCAAATCCGTTCAGTACTTTTTGCGTGATTGAGGAACAAACATCTAAACATCCAAAGCCACAAACTAACAAAACCGCTAGTATCGAAATAAGATTAAATAAAAAAAATGTTTTTTCTAAGAAAATACAAATTTGTATTTGCTACCGCAATCGCAAAGCCATGAATCTGCACCACTCACCATATTATAACCACCGAAAAACAATATATTATGTAAGATATATCGCGTGGTATAGTGATTTATTGACTCTCAACTGTCAAAATCCATTCTATTTTGACAGTTAAAAGCGAATCGCTATCTTTTCGGTGGTCATGCTAGAGGGGCACATGAGTTTTAGCTTATGTTTAGTTGATGGACTTTTATCTGTGATTTTCCAAAACACTAAACACAAATTCAAAACCACCGACAAAACTGTAAAACAAAATCTCCTACGTTACATCAAGTGCGTAAAAACTTTTTTATCACAAGCCTTAACATCGGCCATAAAAATCTGTGTAACACTCATAAACATTATCTGCGATGCTCCATAACTCTGAGTAGGACAGCTCCCAAAAGTTCACTCAAACTTATCAAATTTTAAATTACACCGAGAATTTTTGAGCAGGGTCGGATTTAGGAGATACACTTTAAATTAAGTTTATGAGACGCTGAACTTCGCTTCGTAGATTACACGGCAGCTTATTTTGAGAGCATAAAATATGTTTTTATACATTTAATTCTATTCCGATTTTTGTATGGATTTATAATAATTTATTTGCATGGTAAATAATGTCAGCATAATGATAAGATTACTAGCTATGTATCTCATGACATCCTTTTATTAGGTTGCTTTTTTGATTCTGTGTTTGGTTGTGTTGTTTGACAGTTTGTTTGGTTGTTAGTTGTTTGTCCACAAAAGCAAACGATCTTATAATCTTCCCGATGAGCTAGAGCAGGGGTGCCCATACTTTTTCTTAAGGAGATCGACATAGCAACAATTTATGACCAAGAGATCGACATTTTTACCGATATTGAAAAAACATGCATAAGTAAAACTACATTGGGTGAAAGTGTCAAATCTGTTATCTTTGGCGATCGACCTTAGAACCTCTGGCGATCGACCGGTCGATCGCGATCGACCGTTTGGGTACCTCTGAGCTAGATAGTTAAAACTTTGAACAAACGTCAAAACTGGAAGGCAATGCAATATGATGGTGTCACAGAGTTGATCTAATGATGGAGTTGGAAGAATGCCACAGGAGTTCTGGAATAAAACCATAAAACCACATCGAGGTTGGGCTCGTTTGAATCGCCTTCTATTTCTACCTTTCCCTTTCTTAACATAACATACTTCCACTACTGAAAAAAATATTTTGTAATTTTTTATATTATTTATATCATTTTGTTAAAAGAAAAAAGCATAAAATGCTACATGTAACTCACTTTATAAATACGAATGCTCTTGAAGTGGTTATCAGAATATTTATGTGAAAAAGCGTTGACGTCTCTCGGTACAACGTTTTTGTAACAAGATTTCTTACGTCACTCTGACAGGCTCGTCCCTAATATAACAGGGCGCACAAAGAAGAATAAAAATGAGTGCGCGATTTGTCGCGAATCTCGAGTAAATGGCGATGGTTTGTGTTAACGTTTCTTTGTTCAATTCTATTTTGCAAAATTACGTTGTTTTTTTAGACTAGAGTCCTGACATTTTTATTAAAAAATTGGTAAGAGTAAAGTGCGACTAAGCATTAAGTTGGCGTACCAATGGCGCCTCTATCTTCCTATTAAATTATATTTCATTGAAAAGTTACCCATGAAATAATGCGTATCAACCGTCTTAACTAATAAGTTTATTTTTCGACCGCACGCCAAGTATAAGAAAAAATGAGGATGTCAAATCGACTCTTAAATGCATTGCAAATTAAAGTTAGTGTTCTGAGTGACTCTATTTAAAGAATGTTTCATGTTTAAGTAGTTAGAGAAATTAATGTCTTAACGTTTGGATTTGGAAAACAATTAAAATGTCTTTCGATTCCTTTAATTTTCATAAGGAAAATATTATAAATAGAGAATTCCCACTTTGCTTTGATGAATTAATTCCCATTAATTCATCAAAGGGCCTAAAAGCTTTTTAAATCTATATTGGAAATATTGGAATACAACTAAGATCAACACCTTGTTTTCCAAGAAGTTACCAATAGTCATACATTTTAAACTTAAATTTGTCAAATTATATTAATATTATTACTATGTAGGTATTTGAACAAAGTTTGACATGTTAAGATCAACCTAGTTCATTAAATCGTTCGAAGAAAATTTGTAAGTATTTTTCAAGAAAAACTAATTTAAATGTAAATAAATTCCAAAATGTTACTAAGTTGCAATTCCCGGGGGATACGGCCTGAATAATAAAGTTAATTCGATAAGCTTGGTTAGTATAATTAGGATCGCGGTATGAATTTTTTATATTGTATTTACATAGTTTGCTATAATATTGCTGTAGCTAAAACTTGGAATAAAACAACACAATGCTTATGATCAGCATCAAAGTATAGTAGTTTTTAAATCGTTATCATCATCTTATCAGGCGTTTGATTCCCACTATTGCTGTATACAGGCCTCCCCCAAGGATATCCACGACGATTGGACCTACGGTTTCCGCATCCAGCGGCTTCACGCGACCTTCAAGCGGGAACTATACTAGGCCGACGCACAAGCCTGAGACATATCACACGTGTGAGGTTAGTGTGCACACGTACCGAACAGACGCGCGTGTGTCGTGCATTTCACGCTGGTTGTCGATCAAAACACACGAAACGGTTTCTGTTTGTAAGCGGCAAAAATCAGATAGCAAAATTGAAAAAAAAAAAAACCTTTCTTAATGCGTCTCAAGCTGTTAAACTAATTAAACAATTCTAACTGGCCGTTTGCGGCGCACGTAGACGTCAATGATAAAAAGTACTCTGTGGATTGACGCCTCCGACGTCTGAGACGTAGAGCTACACCCACAGACGTGAGACGTGTGACTTATCCCCTCCACCATCCGACGTCTCCGACTAATATCTGGGATCGCTGGATCGGCGTTGCGTACTTGGCGTCGCGCGTCGCATCGCATGGCGTGGATGTAGTGTAGCTCTAAACGTATATTCTCCATGTAAAATGTATGGAGATCGACGCGTCCATGTATGACGGCGTACGTGGCCCACGACGGCCTAGTATAGTTCCGCCTTCACCCTCACGTCGGTTCACTCCACGTTGTCAAGAGCATGCCCACGGAGCGTCGTCCGGTGCGCGGTCGCCATTCCAGAACCTTTCTGTCTCAACGGCCAACGGTTTTTAAGTATTGTGTGTTTTTTCAATACTTAAGTGCTTTACACAGTGTACCTATGTCTAAATGTATAATCATACTAAGTATGAAATAATTTTCATAAAATTAACATAAACGCTTACAAACCGTCAATATCTCTTTACCATTCATGCAATCTTCTAAAGCGCTAAATAAACTTATCTACAATTCTACTTCCAGAAAGTTCATTTCTAAACGTTCTTTGAGAGGAAATAAAATTGCTTCCTCCTTAAATACATATGAAATTCTTGTAAAGGGAAAACTCGTGTATTCGCAAAATATCGCTTTCACAAATTATTTAAAGAGCTCGTTAAATTATTTGATAACGCTCTCACATCCCGAAGGTGTCTTTAATTAAATATTGTATCACACATTAATGACGTTAAGAAAATTTCTGTGAATCTGCAATTTCTTAACAAAAATAGGTTGAACATTTCCGCCTGTGTCGGTCTTATGTAAAGAAATACCTAAATATCTTGGAAATGAATGCGGAATTAATTATAACGATAATTCGTTTTGGGTGAAAGTGTTCCGCGCCAAAGCCGAAGGGATATTTTGTTCATATTTTATTATTATACTAGCGGCCGCCCGCGACTTCGTCTGCGTGGAAAGTTTTTTTCCTGTCCCTCGAGAACAGTACCTTTATTCTGGATAGCCTTCGCCCGCGAAATCGTCCGCGTGGACACGGTAGAGTTTCTTTGCCGTGGCGTAGACAATAGGAAATTCCCCTTAGGTATCCCTTTTGCCCAGGATTTAACAATAAGGCGCCAGCTTAAATGATCTCCTTAGTGTAAGAAAGCTAGTACCACGGATAGCTCAAGCTGTTTCCCAGGTTCTACCCACCCGAATAAGATGAAATATAGCTAAGGTTTTAAGATGGACCCTATGCTATCAAACTGTGAAAATCCCATCAAAATCTGGTCAATAGTTTTTGAGTTATTTGCGCACAAACATTTAGAATCTTCTGTTTTATTATATGTATAGATGTTCATATTTTATTATTATACTATTTGTCCTTTCATTCTATGTATCTATATCCGTTATCCTTCCTTGTTTGCACCCACTCCCCTTCTTTCCAGCTTCTTCCTCTTGTTCTCTTAATTTTCGAGGTTCCTTGGAAGAGATTGCTATTTCGCAATAAGGCCACCTTGTGATGACCCGACTGGACATTCCGGTAAAAGGACCGAACGTGCCTAAAGGGTGTGTGCTATTGCAGACTCGTACCTTTAAAAGATCATTACGTTCTTCGTCATTTCATTGTATTTTGTTTTATGTAAATTCAGCTGCCAGCAGAGTAGCGTTTCACCTAAATACCACAGTACATATATAAGTTTTTCAAACAGTAAGAGAGCTCCATGGAAACTTTCGAATTTGACGGCTGACGTCACTCTAAGAGCTCTAAGCAAAGTTCGCAGTACTTTGGTCAGGGTTGTGACATCGCGTCGCAGTTGTTTCCATAGCGTTCGCGCGTAGCATTCCACGAGACGGCCGGAAAATGTCAACCCTAGCGATCCGACGGATTGCAATGACAAAAGGGCCTAAGTGACGTTAGCTCCTCTACTGTTTGAAAAAACTTATATATGTACTATGTAAATACTGAATAAATTACACAACTAACGGTTGGGACACTCGTATTTTATTACATTCCTTTACCTAATTGACAATGTGGCAGATTACTATATTTTCATGTCACCAGCGACACTTGCCGGCCAGTTGCTAGCTCGCCAGCCAGTCCAACACGCACCCTTAATCTGACACATCTTAATCTTATAAATCTTAGGGAAAATACAATGCGCACCCTTAAATTAAGATTACACCATTATATAAGAAAATATATAAGAGTACTTCAAACAACAAAAACAATAAAACTACTACACATATAAACCTAAAGTATCTATAAATCATTCGCTCCCATTACTCACCAATTACCGCCATGATGGCTCTACGAGGAGACAGATCGTGGTGCGCGCTTTTCTATCTACATCTTTTAGGGCTTCAGTGACTTTTTCAGCTTCTACGGCTCCCCACCAATTTTTGCATTCTAAATAGTTCCTTACTTGGAATTTCCAATTGGCGAAGTCATCAGCACCTTTCAGCTTTCTGATCCCGAATGCGGATCCCGTAGATGAGTTTTCTTCATCTGTCATTTTAGATTCTTTTTGCGCACTCACTTTTTTCACTTTTCGAAATAATTCAGTAGTATTTAGGTATGGAATTTAGATCCCCATAACCTATTGTGAATGAAAGAGGGGGTAAAATAGGGGATGAAAGTTTGTATGAAAGTCCGTCAGTTTTGAAGTTAGGATCTTCAAATTTTGTATTTAGGCTGACAATTGAAAATTAATATTTACGTGTGTCAGCGTTTTTGACAATTCCACCCCCGAAGGGGTGAAAAGGGGGATGAATTGTTGAATCTGGAAAGTCCTTCATTTTCAAAGTAAAGCTTACATAATCTATTATTTAGGCTTATAGTTGGAAAGTAAAACAAATAAGCAAACACATATTTCGTATTTTTCGAAAATCAACCCCTTAGAATTTAAATGAGATAAAAAACTAAAAATCGATATGGATGTCGTTATTAAGGTTTTATGGGATGTCGATTCCAAAAATTGCATTTATTTTTAAGTTCAACATGGTAGCCCTAACTAAAGGGATGAAATAAGGGTTGAAATTTTGTATGGAGAAATAATGTCAAATAGATATTTCGACTTGAAACTTCGTGGCAGTACTCCTAAAAAGCAAATAAGTAAACATATATTCCGTATTTTTTTGAAAATCCTATTTAGGGGGTATATACACCTAAAAATTGATATGGATGTCGTTTTGAGGTTTTACTGCATGTTAATTGCGGAAATGGTCCCTGTCTGTAGGTAGTGGTGAATCGAGGGTACCAGAGGTTGACAGGCTTCTTCTCGCCCATGAGCGTAGCCAGACATGGGCTCAGGGTGGGGCAGCAGTCTAAAATAATTGTAACTAGCAAATTATACCCGCGGTCTTACCATGGTAATTTTTTTCTATGCATTTTCCATGCATATTTTGTATTGCTACGGGCCTATCCCATTAATTCCGCGTCATTTTTATATTTTCTTACTTAGGTAAGATTAGGTAGGTACCGCACAGGTCAGAGTCAGGGTGGGGCAAGCGCCCCACCCTGCCCCACCGTGGCTACGCCCATGTTCTCACCTTCTCACCTTCAACGGGAACGGGAACGGGTCGGAACCGGGAACCAGAACGGAAACGGGATACTAATATCTCTGGATCCAATTCTGAATATTATAAACTAGCTTCCGCCCGCGACTTCGTCCGCGTGGACATTCGATGAAATCCTCAGAGAAGCTTAAACTAGGATAAACAGTATACTATGTTTTAATTTCATTAAATTCTGATCAGCCGTTTTTACGTGATTAGGCCAAGCGAGTAGCCTCGTGCGAGCCCCGTGCGGCAAACGTCCTGCCTCGCGAGGCAGCGCGCTTGGTGGGGACCCGCCTAATCACGTAAAAACGGCTGATCAGAATTTAATGAAATTAAAACATAGAATACCGTTTATCCTGGTTTAAGCTTCTCTGAGGATTTTATCGAATGTCCACGCGGACGAAGTCGCAGGCGGAAGCTAGTTTAATGATAAAACAAAATCAACTCTAACAAACTTAGTTGAAACTTACCGTGTTTAACCAGTAATAAAGTTATCAGGTGGTTCGTTAGCAAAGTTTATTGGATAATTTTTCAAGAACTCACAGTTTGTGACACTTAATCAGATAAAGTTTCTCTTTGAGTAAGTATACTGAGTAAAAATTCACTCGCCTCATTACAAACGGAATGGTAACAGCTGTGCTATAAACATAACTTAAACTTGCTGAAATATTCGTCTCACTGTCTGTTGAATTAGTTTCACTCTTAACTCCTAACTATTGAGCTTTGGTTTCCTTTATCGTCTTTGGAGTTCAGTAATGAAAGGGACTATTGGAAACTTATTAAGTCTTCGACTGTATAGTTACTTATGAAAAGTTATCAATAGGAGAAGATGTAAAAGGATATTCAATTTTGTGAAGTTGCTGAATATTACTTATTTTTATTTTGATAAATAAAAACAAGAAACTAAACGAGAAAAGACTTATAATACCTACCTACCTACCCAACTAACAATTTTACGTCGTACAATGGTCGTATAAACGTTATCTTTTTACCACTGGTCGCAAAAGATAGGTCACACTAACGTTATAATAACGTTTGCTCAACGCGAAAAGGGCCCCATTTATACGACCTACATTGTTGTTTAATGGTCATACAAAAGTCACAAGATTACCACTTTCATCGTACAGTAGTCGCATCAAAACTTTACAACGACTCTTTCGTTATATTGTAGTCATACAGACGTTTTTGAATGACGAAAACGTTGTATATGAGTCAAGTAACAAGACTTGTACGACTGATTTTTAATGTTCGTCAGTGACTCGTGTTTGTGGTTATGTTTTGAGATCTGAGTGCAAAATAAATCAATTACAAGGAAATAAATGGTGAGTATTAATTAACTTTCATATCTTGCTAACTGTGTCTGTCTCTCATACCGTTTAGTTCGTCTGGGAATTAAACTTTTATGATAATATACCTATGTAAATACTATTCATATTTTCATGCCCCTTCATAATTTTGCGTTTTTGCGAAACATAAAATTTGTATTAATAAAATTTTATTTAATTCTAAAAATGTCAGCCATGTTAATTTTGTCGCACACTAATCTCTATATGACGTTTTAAAGACAAAAAGTCATTTTAAGGTTATTTGAAGACCAAGTAAAGCCGCCATTTTGTTAAACGTCGTTTAAAAGTCGAAACTTGACTCAAATGCGACTACAAGTCGTACAGACGATTAAGCTAAAACTTTAATATAACGTGTCGTATAGTTTAGTCGTGCCGACCGACGTTGCTATGACCAGTTTATTATGACATATTTGTCGCACGACTAAAAAGTTAAATTTAAGACGTCTATAGCACCTAGCAGTCATCTCATTACTATTATAAGACTGCTATCCGACTTAAAGTCGTACAAGTCAGATCTTATATGACGTTTTTGCTTGTTGAGTAGTTTTTCAAATTAGCAAATTACAATTATTTTAAAGAAAAAATGACCAATTAGTAATATTAAATAATAATATATATTAAATAAGGATTCCGGGTTTAGTGCGCTTACACTTTCGGCACAGAATAGATATAACTAGTTACTACCGTACAGAAACGAAACTCTCCGCCCCGCCCCGCAATCAATTACCTCACCGCGCCCCGTGAGTTCGTAGGCCAGTTCGTATGGTCATTCAATAGCCCTAGACTTCACGCACACAGTTGCGCGTGTGCAAAAACGTCACTGTATAGCGTCTGTGTAATAGGTAGTTGAAACGCGATGTTTGTATGGAGTGCCAGGGGTGTGCTTTCGGCTTTCCTTATCGTCACATTAACATCAGATAGTTTTAAGGTCAATCACTATCCCATTGTGTATAAAAATACGACCTAAAAAATGACCAGTGGCCCTACCATGAGTAAATTCAAACGTAAATTACCGTTTTGTCTCTTTCACTCGCATTGACTGTGAGCAGTACATCCGATAGTTTACGCTAACGTAATTTGCATCAACTCATGGTAGGGCCACAGGAAACAATATTTCAAACACATTATTTCATACTCCACCTACCAATCCGCATTTGGCCTGTGTGGTGGATTAGGGACCATCCTCCTTATCCATCCATAAGGAAGGCCTGTGGCCCAGCAATGGGGACATTAAAAATGACTGATGTTGATTTCGATTTTATATTCGAAACTATAATCCTACTAATATTATAAATGTGAAAGTTTGTGGGTTTAGATGTTTGGATGTTTTGTTCCTCAATCACGCAAAAACTACTGAACGGATTTGGTTGGAATTTGGCACTCAGATAGTAGATAGCCTAGATTAAAACAAAGGATACTTGTCATCCCGAAATTCCCACGGGAACGGGAACCACGTGGGTGAAATCGCGGACGGCCGCTAGTTTCATATAAAGTTAAAAGAGAAAACACAAACAGTTGTTAAAATTAAACTAAACTGCTAGATCCTTAATACTTATTACATTTAAACAAAATTAAGCAGAACTAAGTTTTACGGATTTTCTAAATTTCAACACAATGACTTACCTGATTACATGAACAAACTATCCTCCCAGTTGCCTCAATAAATACTACGAGCTCGTATCTTTTCCGGTCGCTATTGTTTCCGGTTCTTGCCGTCGTCGATCCGACCCGTCTTCCGGTGCCGGACCCGACGGCGAATTGTCTTTTAAAAACGGGTTAAAACAGGACAACTTCATTCCTACTGTTTACTTATTTACACTTAACGGTAGAAGAAGTCTGTTTTGTCTTTTTCATTTAAACTATTTCACTTCGTTCGGTCTTTTGTTGCTCGAACAAAACTGCTTAAAAAGCGAAAAGAATTAAAAACTAATCTTGTAAATGTAGTCTTGTTTGACAAACAAAACAATTTTTAGTTTTTTTCTGATTAAATTTTGGGTTTTTCGTACTCACAATGCAATTTTTAATATTAAGATAAAAAACCGGTCAAGTGCGAGTCGCACTCGCGCACGAATGGTTCCGTACCAAAAAACAGCAAAAAATCACGTTTATTGTATGGGAGCCCCCCTTAATTTTTTTTTGTTTTTAGTAAGTATTAATTGTTATAGCGGCAATAGAAGTACATGATCTGTGAAAATTTCAACTGTCTACCTGCAGTCGTTATTAGTAGTTAGTAGTTAATAGCGAGCAAAAAACACCAAAAAAATCACATTTGTTGTATGGGAGCCCCCTTAAATTTCTATTTTATTATGTTTTAGTATTTGTTATGCGGTCTAGCTATCACAGTTCCTGAGATTCAGCCTGGTGACAGACAGACAGACGGACAGCGGTGTCTTAGTAATAGGGTCCCGTTTTTACCCCCTTGGGTACGGAACCCTAACAATGATTATACTACATGAAACTCCTAGAAAAAACGACATGGTAGCATAATTGGTCAGTACATTGGGCCGGAATCCCAAGGGTCCCAAATTCGAGTCCCGTCTGTGGTGCTACGGGTGAGTCTATTTTTTCCAGTAGTTTTACTGGTAATTATTTTAGTATTTTTCTGTGAAAATAATGAAGGAAGAATTGCAAAAGTTCTAGTATTGAGCTTATTCTGTTAAACAAATTCAATATATTCAATGTCTGGTATTTTTTTTTTCTTATGAGATTTTATTCTTTTTTTAAGTAAAAAGAACCATCTTATTAATAATAATTTGAGCTATCTATAACTTTATGATGAATACCTAAATAATTAAACAATGCTTCCTGCCGTTTTATTTTTTTAGCCGTTATCGTAATAGTACATTATGATATAAGTGCGGTAAGTTGAAAATTACAGCTGAGGCGATATTGCTAGCCCGAGCCGTAGGCGAGGGCTACAAGAAAGCAGAGGCTGTAATTATCAAAGCGCACGTATGTCATACGACGTTTTATAACATACTTGCGAGGAAATAAATAAAACTCGGACTTTGCATTTTTGCTTGTTTTCCATAATGATGAAATTTTGATACACTTGTACTATCTATCGGTCGATTTTTCTGCCTTTCACTTCGATTGTGAGGAAATCAAACAACAATAAAGTAAAAAACAAAAATTGAAAAAACATTTTTTTCTCTTAAATTTAGTGACAAATTATATTATTTTGGAATGTGCTCATCAAGGCCTTTCATTTGATACCCATATTCAAAAATCGAAAAAAAAAATATATTTTTTCTTAAATTTTAGTGACAAATTATGTAATTTTGGAATGTGCTCATCAAGGCCTATCATTTGATACCCATATTCAAAAATTAAAAAAAAATTTTTTTTTTCTTAAATTTTAGTGACAAATTATGTAATTTTGGAATGTGCTAATCAAGGCCTTTCATTTGATACCCATACTCAAAAATTAAAAAAATATTTTTTTTTTCTTAAATTTAGTGACAAATTATGTAATTTTGGAATGTGCTCATCAAGGCCTTTCATTTGATACCCATATTCAAAAATCGAAAAAAATATTTTTTTTCTTAAATTTTAGTGACACATTATATTATTTTGGAATGTGCTCATCAAGGCCTTTCATTTGATACCCAATACCCATATACAAAAATCGAAAAAAAAAAATTTTTTCTTAAATTTTAGTGACAAATTATATAATTTTGGAATGTGCTCATCAAGGCCTTTAAGGGTGCACCGAGCGTCCACTAGCGCCGCCAATCAAGAAAAAATCATTACAACGAAATAACTATGTTTAACAAAATTCTGAAACATATAAAAACTAGAATTAGTTATAAACTATTTTTGTATGCGTAAAATTCTAAGTTTAAATGCGTTCGTGTGGTTAAAATGGCCACCTTAGGCGTTAATCCAGGTTTTCAGTGCAGTGCGATGCGCGCTCGGAAACGGACGCGCTCAATTGCATAGGTGTCAAATTACACATTCGTGATTTACGTTTCGCGCGGTAAAAACCGCTGCGCGCTGCCTCACTATGGGTTCCCAACAACTCATAGTGAATGAAGTATTGGCGTTCATCCAAAACGCGATCGACACCATGGACGAAGTCAGCATCGTGCAGATCTGCAAGTCAAACTTCAATGAAGCTGAGGTTTGCAGTGGCAAGGCGCTGCTTTTCCAGAGCATCGGAAAAGCCGATGAGATGACATCTCGACGGAGAGATGGTGGTGCGAAGAGTCTCCAAGATATTATCACCATCTTGAAGGAGACCGACCCTGACGACGTGCCGACATTCGTGGCGAAGGAGCTGCACAAGCTGCCCCCCGTCACATTCGACCACGTCGATGTCACCAGGCTTCTCAAGGATATTACCTCTTTGAAGGCTAGCCTGGCCGAAGTTAAGTGTAAACTCGAAGCTTCAGACAACACCATCAGTGAGTTGCGTGCCCAAGTTGTGTTGTTAAGCAACACCGCTGCGGTATGTAGGTCACCTGAAGCCGCAAATGTGAACACTCGACGCGGAGCGCAAAATGCTTCCATCTGCAGTTTCGAGTCGGCGCATATGGATGCGTCACCGGCCGCCACCGCAGCTAGCGATGCACCCCGCCCCGCCGCCCGCTCCGCCGCTCCGGCGGAAACGTCACGCGTGAGCACGTCTACACCTCAACGTGCTTACGCTGCTGTTACCGCTACCAACAAGCCCGCTAAACATCTTGACAGGGCTACAAACGAGGGAAACAAACAAGGATCGGTCTCCAAAGCTGAGCAACCAGCGCCGCGGAGACAGGATGCAGGATGCGATGATGATGGCTTCAAGAAGGTGGAAAAGAAGAAGAAAGCCTCTCGTCGTAGCCTGTGCGGCACCGCCCCGACTGGACACAACCACCTGCTGCGGCCGGCTATCCCGACGACGCCGGTGTACGTGTCCCGCCTGCATTACTCCACAAAATCCGATGACATTGTGGAGTACATCAGGATAAAAGCCAAATATACGCTGAGGGTCGAGCGGTTGGAGTCCCGCCACAACGTGAACTTCAATTCATTTGTGGTGAGGGTGCCGACTGAACATCTGTCGACCTTCATGAAGGAAGATTTTTGGCCGAAGGGTGTCCTATTCCGCCGGTTTCGAGGTCGACTACCGGACACTGCGTTGCGTAACACGTCGCCGCCTTCTTTACGTGTAAATTAGTTAAGATATAATATATTATGTATGTTAGTCTGTAAGGTATTTATTATATGGGCCTAATATTGTAAACGATATTTCTGTTGCCTGAAATAAATTATTATTATTATTATTATTAAACCAGGAAAAAAACGCATACAAAAATAGTTTATAACTAATTCTAGTTTTTATATGTTTCAGAATTTTGTTAAACATAGTTATTTCGTTGTAATGATTTTTTCTTGATTGGCGGCGCTAGTGGACGCTCGGTGCACCCTTAATTTGATAACCATATTCAAAAATCGAAAAAAATTTTTTTTTTAATATTTTTAGTCACAAATTATATAATTTTGGAATGTGCTCATCAAGGCCTTTCATTTGATACCCATATTCAAAAATTGAAAAAAAAAAATTTTATTGAAAAAATTAATTATATAAAGTAAATGTAATTACTAAACTGAACGATTCAATTAGATAACAAGTTATTTATCTCTATTGTTTCATAATTTTATGTTACTACAAGTAGTGATTATTTCCTCTGTGACTACAACTAAAAATAAACTATTTTCAGATCCTCGAAATAAATCAACAGAACCTAATAACAATTTTTTGTCACATTCACTGTTTCATACGTGCCCTGCAAGTGAATGCGAACAAAATAAATGCATAGTGCAAGATAATTGAGTATGTTCTTTAATGTAACATGTTATTCAAACAAACCATTCAACCCCTGTAATAATACTAAAGCAACTTTTTACTTTCAAACAATCTTGAAGTTATGCTTAAAATAATTTCTGCGCTAAACGCTTTCAGTGTTGTTGTAAGGCTATTTTTCCAAAAGTGGCTGGGTTGTGACTTAATACAATATTTCTTCAGTCTGTCTATAAATATGAGTTGTAGGAATACATACATCATGCATGCCGCGTGGTGGTAGTGGTACAGTGGTCAACATGGCGGTCTGCCACGCAAGCGTTCGATTCACGGCCGGGCAAAAATTTAAATGATAAACTTTAATTTCTGTAACGGGTCTTGGTGATACTATGCTAGTATTATAAGTATATGTATATTTAAAAAGTATATAAGTAATAAGTTGTCTAGCACCCATATCACAAGCTATGCTTAGTTTGGGGCTAGATGGCGCTGTGTGAAATCGTTCAAGCTTATTTTTTATTTATTTATATAAATGTTTTAATAGACAGAAAATACGGATTTCCACTTTCTATTAAAATACAACATAGTTCTAAACATTTGAAACTTCTTGATAACAACATAAAATAAAAATAAAATACGTGAGATAATTCTTTAACGATTGTAAGTTTTGGCGTTAACTTCTTAGTGTCCGGACACGAAAGTGGCGGCGGCCGAGCGGTGGCGGGGCGGCGCGGCAGCGGAGCGGCGGCGGGGCGGGGCGATGAGAACGTGGGCACGAAACTTAGCGGTCGGTCAGCCGCGCTAGTAGTGTTGTGACAGATGGGCTAAATACCATTAAGGGCCCGTGGACCTACCGATTTGACCTACTGGTAGGACCAGGGTATACCACTAAAGTAACTTCTTATTTTTTTTATTTCTATTGATGTGTCAAATGTGATGTTGCTATGGAAACAATTTCTTGTTAAATCAATACCGAAAAATATTCAAAGGACGAAATATATCCTATGTCTAAAAATTTTATTTTGTTTGAAAAAATGGTCTAAGTATAGGCGTTAACTAGTTTCAAAACCGGATTCTTTGCTCATCTTGTGTTTTTTATATGATGTCCAAGATGCCGACATCCATACTGAATAAATAGGTACTACCTAGTAATCAAACAGACACTATTATATTATTCAACACAACACTACTGTAATCGCGGGCTACCAAATCCAACTACTTTGTTCATGTATGAGCCCTTGCTAAACTCATACATTAACTTGATTTATCTGTCTTGATTAGATCTTGATAATAACAACACTCGGAAAACATAAACTTGATTTATTTATAAAATTGTAAACAAATGTGTGCACACAAAGAAAGGCTGCTTAGAACTGAATTACATGTTTGTGAAATAAATAAATTACGATATCGATGATTCATTGTGCAATACCTATTTTGCTGACGCTAAGATCTTGTAAATCTGTACTTTGTACATATTCCGGGACGGGAGATGCTGGGAAGAAAACTTGTTTAAATAATAGGAAATTATAAATGGACTAACTTAAATAGTTACATTTCATGATAAAGTAACTTAAAAATGTACATGTCATTATTAATAACTAACTTATAAAAATATTACATAACACAATAACATAGTAATTACGACACTGTGCTATATTCTTGTTCGTGAATGATGACCCTCCTCGGTGTCGGTGATGTGTTTCTGTCTACTCGACGGGGTGCTTCTGGAACTGGCATCGTGAAGTGCGTGGGAGCGTGTTGGTGGGTACCATGGCTGGGCGTGCTGAACGGGGCCAGGCTGTGCGGGACCGGCGGCGGTGCTGCTGCACTCGGGGCGGGGGGCGGCGGCAGAGTGGCTGCGCTCGTGGCTGCCGGGGTGCTGGGCGCCGATCGGGCTGAAGAGGGAGCGCACAACTTGCATTGCAGGCGCCGTTGTATCCATATTATGCATGCTATTCCAATTATGCTGACCACTACGTATATCATTACGTAGTGATGCATATCGTGAGATGACAGTGGCTCGGAGGCTGTAATCAGTTGTTCATCATCCTTCTTGATTGACTTGATCTTGCTGTCGATGTCCACTGCGCCTTCCAGCAACTGTTTAGTTGATAGCTCATCTTCCTTGGTGAAATGAGGTATAGAGAGGTTGATGATATTGTTTATGGGGGCAACTACAGGAGTATACAGCTCGGGGGATATTTTTATCTCGCTTGTGTGAGATCGATGTGGATAAATTGTAAACTTGTCCGTCTTGATGATACAACCATGACCTATGGTAATAAGCCCACTTCCGTTCAGTGTATGTGCTGTAATTTGATCGTCGCACATAACTCTCACATTACATCGGTTGCAACAAAAATAAATATAAGTATTAATTGAATATGATTCTTTCCATATGTCTTGGCATGTTTCTGTATTTATCATACATTCTGATTTTTCTAGTCGGCATAAGTTCTTATCTCCTTTCATCTGATATTCAGGGCCTTGATTATGACAAAAGTAAGCGACATCTTGATGGAAACATGCTTTCACGTCGTTTTCGGACATAGGGATGTATAAGTCCTTTTTCATGTTGACTGACACGTAGTCCTCCACTGGAATTAAACTTATCATTTTTCCGTCTTGATACTTCGGTATTGGAAATATGTGTAGCAGTTCAAACGTTTCCCGGCTGATAAGTGGTATCTTTATTTCAAAAATAAAGTAATCATCTAGTACTCTTGTTTTTATACTTAGAAAATCATATATCTTGCGTATATCTGAATGTATGTTATTCACAGGCAAAGATACGTCCGGTGGTGACTGACTTGATATGGTGTTCAGTTCCTTGATGAGTTGTTCTGGTGTGAGAATGTGAATATTGAAATATCCTTGATGAATTTCGGTAACTGTATCCAATAAAGTATTTTGTAAGATTCTCAAGTTGTTTAACATGTTGCTTGCTATTATAGACTCTAAAGCGAAGTCATTAAGGACGAGATTCACTTGAGCGGCATTTTTCAAGTCCTTAAGAGCTTTTTCCAAAGCTAACATATGTTGATTTGCGATTTTGTGTTGTTGATTCATCACTTCTTCTGTTCTCTTTAAAAGGTTATTTTCGGCTTCCACAATAGATGTTTGATTTTTCCATAAATTCAACATATGTTTTTGATTTGCTTGCAATAAGTTTATATCTTGTTTATATTGTTTTGCAAAGCGTTCGTCTAGTACGCCGAACAAGTCACCTGCGAGGTATCCAATTGCATTGATAATGCCGCGTCGCGTGCGCCGCGCGTGGCGGCCGGCACGAGCTTGAATTTGCTGATTCAGGAGCAGCTGGTTGTAGTATTCAAGTTCAGTGTACTGGTGACGTAATTGGAGTGTTATCGCGTCGCATTGCGCTTTCTCATTTGTTATTACTGAACATGAGTTTTCTAAAGTAGTTATATACTTTTCTAAAGCTTGATTTCCTTGCCAGTAGGGTTCCATGTCAAAATATGTGACCAGTTTCCACTCGTCCTTGATTAACTGCATGTTGGATAGCTTGTCAAAATATAGTCCTTGATTTTCCTTGAATGATGTTATATTCGCCATGCCGTATGAACTTGATATGAAGGTCATGAACATTAAAAATGTTGTAAATAGAGAGGTCACATTGAAACATCTATTTCGTGATGGACTTGATTGTTGACTTGTCGTAGGTATGTTGGTATTGTTTTTGTTGACTTCGCTATTTGTATTGGTATTATTGAATTCTTGATGTTCAGTGATTACGGATATTTTTGTAACGGGGCGCTTGATGTAGCCACTCTTTGTTTTTAGTGTCACTACTCTGACCTGGTTGTCTTGACCAGGGTGTAGCTCAACTATTCTTCCCATGATCCACTTGCCTGGGGGGAGATTTTCGTTATGAATCAGTACTACGTCATCAATACCAACATTCTTTTGAGGGCGTCTCCATTTACTTCTGGTAGTCAATTGAGTTAAATATTCTGAACTCCATCGTTTCCATACATCTTGAAGTATCTTTTGAGTGAGTTGCCAACGTGTCCTCAGGTCCCTTTCAGTCTCTACTATGGTGAGCAGGGGCCCATCCGTAAGAAAATGCGATGGTGTAAGGAAGTCTAAGTCATCCGGATCTTCTGATAGTGGACACAGTGGTCTCGAGTTTAGGCATCCCTCTATTTGAGCCAATAGAGTCGAAAACTCTTCAAAAGTGAGTTTTTGCTGTCCGATAACTCTTTTAAGATGAAATTTGCAACTTTTTACTGCAGCTTCGAATAGACCTCCAGCTGTAGGCCATGCTGGAGCGTTGAAATGCCAAGTTATTTCCATGTTGGTAATTTCTTTCATGAATTCATCTGTGAAAACTTGTTGTATGTCTTGATATTCTTGTTGTAGTACGTTGCTGGCACCAACGAAATTTCGGCCATTGTCACTGTACATGTGACTCGGCGTTCCTCTTCGCGCAGCCATTCTACGTAACGCTGCTATGAATGAAGATGTGCTGAGGTCAGATGCTAATTCGAGATGCACGGCTTTGGTCACCATGCATACGAATACTGCTATGTAGGCCTTGAGTGTTTTTATTCCGCGGCCCTTGTTGGCCTTTATAAATACATGACCCGTGAAATCGGTTGCAGTATGTTCAAAAGGGCGGGATTGATTTACCCTTGCTCCTGGTAGCTGGCCCATGATCTGATCTTGTTTCAGAGGATTTTGTTTTTTGCAAATGACACATTTTCTTAAGTTTTTCTTGGTCGCTCGGTTTCCACTTATTACCCAATATTTTTGTCGAATAAACGCTAAAGTAATTCGAGCCCCGCCGTGCAAGGTCAGTTTGTGTGCGTCATCGATTATGAGTTCAGTCAACCGACTATTGTAGGGAATAATTATTGGATTTTTCATATCTGGGTTTATATGTGCGTTTTGTAATCTTCCGCCCACTCTTAATAGTCCCATTTCATCCAGATACGGGTTAAGGCTCAGAATCTTGCTTTTCGGCGAAATGTTTCTTCCATGTTTTATTTCAGATATTTCTGCCTGGAATTCTTCAATCTGTATTTGCTTGATAATTAGATTTTTTGCTTGTTTTATTTCTGTTAAAGTTAGGTATGATTCACTCCTTTTATTTTCTCTTGATATAAAGCGAAGAATCCATGCTAGAACTCTTACTACTTTTGATAATGAGCTATATTTTTCCAAAAGGTTCTTGATAATATTTTCTTGTTTCAGGTCTCTTGAAACTGAATAAACTTGCTGTGTTTTCATTTCTTGATTGGTAAAAAAGTTATCTTGTGTCTTCTTTTCATCTTTAAATGATGGTAGCCACGAAGGTCCTTGCCACCACAGGCTATGCTGGTTCAATTGTGTCGGGGTGACTCCGCGACTGGCGCAATCAGCTGGATTTTCTGCTGATTTCACGTAACGCCACTGTTCAGCGGGCAAAACATTCGTAATTTTTCGTACTCTGTTTGATACAAATGTTTTCCAGCGGTCTGGATTCCCATTCAGCCATCCAAGTACTGCTGTAGAATCAGTCCATCCGTATATTCTGACTTGATAATTTTGAAAACAATCCTTAACTTTCTTCATTAATTCACTTAGCAAAAGAGCTCCATTTAATTCCAATTTTGGTAATGAGATATCCTTGTTTCTTGGGACTAATTTAGATTTTCCAACCATTAAAATTATTTTCGACTGATTTTCATAATCATAAATTAACTTGCAGTAAATAACGCATGCGTAGGCTTTTTGCGATGCGTCACTGAAGCCGTGAAGTTCAATAACTGTGTCAGGTTTCGTACCTAACCATCTTGGTATAGTTATTTTATTTATGTTTACAATGTCTTGTTTTATTTTAATCCATTCGGAATTGATGTTTTCAGGAATCTTGGCATCCCAAGGAATATCACTTTCCCAAACTTGTTGGAATAATAATTTCAATCTTGTAGAAAGGGGGGTCAACCATCCGAGTGGGTCGAACAGTTTTGATAAGTCAGATAAAAGTTTTCTTTTTGTGTTACTGGAATTATCCGTAGGGTTGTCGATCGTCGATTGGAAAATAAATATATCTTGCTCGGGGTCCCATCTCAGGCCTAATGTTTTTGTCGAGGTCACGTGTTTGAAGTCGTAATCATTTTGTTTCGTGAAGCTTTCTTTATCTTGTAATAAATCTTGCCGGTTGGATGTCCATTTTCGTAAATTGAGACCTCCGTTTTTCATAAGTTGTATCAGATCTTGTTTTAACTTCAAAGCGTCTGCTACTGAATGACATCCGTGGATGAGGTCATCCATATAGAAGCTCGTTTCCACGACCTTTGCGGCTTTGGGAAATGACTTCTGTTCATCCCTGGCCAACTGTCTAAGGGTCATCATCGCAAGATATGGAGCGGCCTTGGTGCCGAAACTGACGGTGGTGAGTTCAAATTCCTTTACTTGATTACAGTCGTCACGCCATAAGATTTTCTGATATTTCAGGTCTTCAGGATGCATCCAGATCTGGCGAAAGAGTTTTTCTACGTCGGCAGTGAAAGCGATGCTGTATTGACGCCACTTTAGAATCAGCGTGAAGAGGTCCTGTTGAAGGTTAGGTCCTTTATGCATGTAGTCGTTTAAACTCTTTCCGTTGCTTGTAGTTTGGGATGCGTTAAAGACGACGCGCAATGGGGTTGTAGTTGAATCTCGTATTACGCAATGATGTGGTAAAAAATATTCTGGTTGTGACGTGCTCGACGCGAGTTTCATGTGACCCAGTTCTTGATACTCTTGCATAAATTCTTTATATTGAATAGCGACTTGATGATTTGTTTTGAATTTTCTTTCTAATTGCAGGTACTGAGCCATGGCCTTATTTCTTGATTGACCTATTTCATTGATATTTTTCTTAAGTGGGAGTCGTACTTGATATCTTCCATCTTTCATCCTTGTTGTGGTTGAGTTGTACAGGTTCAAACAATATTGATCATCAGCTGATTGAGGTGAGTCACTTGATATTTCCTCAATTTCCCAGAATCGGTGGATATCTTCAATATTATTTAATACGACATTACATTGCAGCGTTCCAGATTTGCCGTATAAAATCCAACCAAGTTTTGTTTTCTGTGCGACGGGTCGAATATCGTCTGCTCTCCTTATTCCTTCCATTAAAATACTTGAGTATACGTCTGCCCCCAATAATATATCGATTGGCCGACTTATGTAAAATTCTGGATCGGCGAGGGATAATTTTTCTAAGTATTCCCAGTTTGGTTTCTTGAATGTAAAGTTTGGTAAATTCTTCGTTAATCTATTCATTATGAAAGCTTCGGTAGTAAATGAAAAGTTTTCAGCCAATGATGAACAATAAATGATGATTTTTCCTTTGCAGGTGGTGTCCTTGGTGCCGACTCCTGTTATAACACCTGAACATTTTTGTCGGGGCAGCCGTAATTGTTGAGCTGCATTTTCTGTTATTATGGATATCTGTGATCCCGGGTCGATAAGAACTCGCATGTTCCGGGATACTCCATCCATTCCTGTGACTTTGATTATGGCGGTTGCTAACAGGACTTCTGTTGATTCCCACTGTTGGGCTGCGTAAGTGTTTGTTGGTTCGGAGCTTGATCCCGAAATCCCGATTCTTGATGAAGGGTTATTGAACTTGGCGAAAGCTTCATGAAGAATTGTGTTATGATTGCCGTCACAATCACGACATCGTTTGCTTGATATGCACTTTTTTCCATAGTGACTGCAGAGGCAATTTGCGCAATAATTTAATTTTGTTATTATTTGTCTTTTTTGCATGGGTGACATTTCTAAAAACCGCTTGCAATAATAAATTCCGTGCTCGTTACTGTCGCAGATTGCACAATTAAGTCTATTTCTTGATAATTTAGCTTGTTGTAAAATTGTTTTATTACTTGAATGTTGATGATATTTTCTTGTTTGATGAAAATGTTCTGGCTTTCCTGAAGTGGATGGCGTACTATAGCTCGGCTTTTGTGGAGGTTCTTGTTTGCGGCGGGATGACTCCATGGTGGTGAATTTGTTCTCCAGAAACTCCATGAAGTCCTTCAGTCTTGGTAATTCCCTTGGATCTTTCAATGAGCTCATATATTCGCTATGCGTTTCAGGGTCCAGTTTTTGAGATAATATGTGAATTAGGATGGGATCCCAGCTGTCAATGTTAATGCCCAAGTTCTTGATGGCATTTAAACATTCGGTCGTGACGTCATGAATACGCTTTATTTGGTTGGAGGTGGCTTGTTGCGTCACTGCTGGCATGCTCGTCATGATATTCATATGAGATGTGAATATCAGTTTCTTGTTATTGTATCTGTGGTTCAGAATTTCCCAACTTGCTAGGTAATTTTCAGAGCCAATCTGTAAATGCTGTATCAAACGTTCAGCCTCGCCTCTTAACTTGCTTTTGAGATGCTGCATCTTCTGTGCGTTTGATAGAGCTGGGTTGTTGTGAATTGCTTCACAAAAAAGATCTTTGAACGACACCCATTGTTGATAATTCCCGGAAAAAACAGGAATGTCAAGTTGCGGCGTTGATTTTTCCCGGTGTGAAACAGACCATAACTTGTTATTGATGGCTCTCTTGATATCATTGTACCTCTTTTCGTGTTGTGTAAAGCTATTTTCATACTTTGCATCTGACCCATTTAAAATACCGTCGATCTCCCAGTGAAGGGTATCTATAGCTTGCCAACGAGATTGTAACGCCCGCAGAGTGTCTTCAAACTCCCATCTGTCGTTGATATTTTCAATGTCAATCTGAGACACGGTTCTTGAGAAAGCTTTGAAGTTGGTTGTTTGCTTCTTAAGCATGTCATCTAGGAGGCTGTTTGTTCCTTGAGATGTGTACTGCTGGGATAACGGTACTTCATCCGCCCACTTGATTGAAGGTTGAACTGAAGACGTGGTCGGCTCCGGTTCCTTTGGGATGGGCATGGGCACCCGCAACGGTGATGGTTTTGGCGCAGTCATGGTAGCTGAATAGAGTGATTTTTCAAAAAAATCTCTGGCTTCTTGATAGGTTCTGCGCGTAGTATCATGCTCGTTTTCGGTAAAATATATATGATCCGTTTCAAGTATGTTACATAACTTATGATGGTTGCTTTGATACTCTGCCCAGTATGAATCCAGGCTGTCGATTCTTTTTCTGATGTTTTCAGGTGTCTTGCGTTCTGCCCCATCTTTCTTAAAGTTTCGTAAAAGGTTCTTGATAGTTTCAGAAATCTGGGATTGGTTTGATAGTAGTGTTTCCATGATTTTAATTAACTTGATGCTGAATAAAAATTAAATACCTTGATAGCTTGATG
Source organism: Agriphila tristella (assembly GCA_928269145.1). NCBI lineage: Eukaryota > Metazoa > Arthropoda > Insecta > Lepidoptera > Crambidae > Agriphila > Agriphila tristella. The sequence goes on along the minus strand of OV743429.1, from coordinate 61,087,034 downwards.
GAGTGTTGACCTTGAAGTGAGTTCTGCTTTTCTTGCCTTTCTTGTTCTTGATAGGTACGTACCAACTTGATAACTTGATAAACTTGATTGTATCTTGATCTGATGCTTGTTTCTCACTGTACTTGAGACTTCGGGTGTAGGACTTGATTCACCACTTTGCGCTTGGTCTTATTTAGGGTTTTCACAGCTTCCGATTGGTCTTTATGCGTCCTCTCAACTCTGTCGGTGAGACCCGCTGGTGGGAGGCCGAAGAGCCGATCGCAACCGCACGAAAAACTGATAAAAACCACTAAAAAATTCTCGAAGGACCACTAATGTATGAGCCCTTGCTAAACTCATACATTAACTTGATTTATCTGTCTTGATTAGATCTTGATAATAACAACACTCGGAAAACATAAACTTGATTTATTTATAAAATTGTAAACAAATGTGTGCACACAAAGAAAGGCTGCTTAGAACTGAATTACATGTTTGTGAAATAAATAAATTACGATATCGATGATTCATTGTGCAATACCTATTTTGCTGACGCTAAGATCTTGTAAATCTGTACTTTGTACAGTTCATTTGTTTTCGTCGCTCTCCTCCCGCCCGTGCATCGCTCGTCGCCCCGCGCCGCCACCGCCCGTTTCGTGCGCGTCTCCATACTGTGCCATACTGTTGAATGCATCGCCGCCGCTCCGCTGTCGCGCCGCCCCGCTGCCGCTCCGCCGTCGCAGTTTTCGTGCCCGGACACTAACAGTCGTGAAGTTTATATTCAAAACCTAGTTTTTAATCAATAGCTAATACGTACTTTCCTTTCATACACTATGGCATCTGCGCTACGAATCGCTTACATTATTATGGATTCCAAACAGAAATAAACTAGCGCTTGAGTCGAGGCGGGCGCTCGTAATTGTTTCTCAGCCCAGCGTTGGACCACGTTGAATGCTTCAAGCTTTTACCGACAGAAGATTTTATAGCGATATTATTTGTAAGTCTAGTTGGTGACAATGCTTGACATAATAAAAAAAACTAAAAATAAAGTTTTTTATGATAGATAGGCAAGCTCTTGTCCGCTTCACGCCTGATGGTGCGATGATTCATTTTACGATCCAACGCGCTTGCGTAGAAGATACCTATTCACTTGCGAATTGAAGGCCCCCAGATCGTACTCGTACCTATAGTAGACATGGGCGCCGCGTTAAAAAAATGCGGCGGCGGCGAACTGGCAATTTTAGGTCGGCGTCGGCGCGGCGCCGGCGGCGTGGATTTTTTTAAAGCTTTATTGACATAAATAGGTATATGGCTTTAGAGAACGCTGCATGATACAATTTAACACTTTACGTTTATTAGAACTTGATCTAAAGTAAGGCCTTAAGACTACAGCCCAGAACCAAGCTTACCATATTTAATACTCCAAAAATATCCCGGACGTCAGCCTGTGTGAGATTAGTACTAAATTAGTACTAGTTGCTTAAGCAACTAAACAGTAACAGGGCGGCAAGGATGCCGAAATCCCTCCGTATCAGAAGGACAATTTAGTAAAACGCCCTTGTAGTATAAATGACGTTAAAGTAAAACGACCTACTAGTAAAACGTCTGAAATTTAAAATCGTCATACTAGCAAAACGTCTGAAATTTAAAATCGTCATGCTAGTAGAACGTCTGAAATGAAAAACGGCATGTCGGGCAAAAGGACTTGCCTATACTTTATTGCAGTGGATTATGCAGGCAGCGCAGGACCGATCGTCGTGGAGATCCTTAGGGGAGGCCTATACCCAGCAGTGGGTGCCGTGCGGCTGATATGATGATGATGATGATGATACTTTATTGTACATTCAAGTGCACATATTAGGTAAATACTAATAGTACTCCAGATAAATACTCCTTTGTTTTCCTTATTATAAGAGTGTCTCGCTTCATTTAGGTACTGGCCACTTGTAGAAGTAATCAATCAAGTGTCAATCAAATCATGTCAATCAAATCATGTCAATCAAATTCACAAGGGATTGCTTGCTTTATGTTTCTGCAACTAAAATGGAGGAAAATCAGGAACCGTTTGTTTTTATATTGAGTCAAAAAGGCAAGATTGTTTTACTCCGAGATGGGTACAGATACAATCAAAGTGTTAAAAATAAGAATGGCACCAGTTTTTGGAGATGTGCAAAGAGGGAAGAGTGCAGTGCTTCATTGACATTAAATGCGAATAAAACAGAAATTATCCGGGAAAGTAAACGTTTACATTCATGTAAAAGACACAGTGAAAAAAATAAAATAGATTATGTGATCGATAAATGTAAAACGGATTGTTGTCGAAAATTTACTCCGGTTACAAAAATATTAGAGCATCGGTTTGAAAAATCCGATCTCGACATCTTGCCAAGCTGTGAATCCAAAAAAGATACATTGTATCGAGCTCGACGAAAATTTTTGCAAGTGCAAAAAACAGATTTTTCAGTTGTAAGTGAGGTTGAGATACCAGAATTATTAGCCGAAGACTTTCTCTACTCTGTGGATGGGACGGAAAATGAAAAAATATTTGTTTTTGTTACAAAATTTATCCAACAAACTGTAACGAATTTAAATAATGGCAATGTACTGTATTTCGGAGACGGTACTTTTAAGGTTCCGAGACCTTTCTATCAGCTATATTCGATTCATGTCGATATAGACAGTTGCAAAGACACCACCAATGTTGTACCAATAATATTTTTCCTACTACCAAATAAAACACAATCAAGTTATGAAAGAATGTTTTCCATCATCAAGTATAGTTTCGGAATTGACATCAAACGTTTCAAATGTGACTACGAGGTTTCTCAAATCAATGCTTTTCAAATGGTATTCCCTGATGCTGAACTGACAGGGTGTTATTATCATTTTAATAAGGCAGTATGGCGAAAGTCTGTTAAATTTAATGTAACTAATAGCAAAGAGGGAAGAGAAATAACACGATTATCTGCAAACCTTCCACTGCTTCCCTCAACATATATTCATGAAGCTTGGACTAAAATTGTTGAGGAAGCACAACAAAAAGGATCTGATTGCATTTCTCGATTCATTAATTATTTTTCCAAACAGTGGATTATTAAATTAAAACCGGAGAAAATCACCTGTTACAAACAAAGGCACAGGACCAATAATGCATTAGAGGGCTGGAACAGGCGTTATAATGCTAGAGTTGGACGAAACAAAGGTTTGCCTTTATATGTTCATGCATTGCGTAAAGAAGCCAGGTGGCAAGAACTAAAATATAAACGCACGTTATTTGAGGGGCAAAAACGTAAGAAGAATGACCGTACTTTTGATAAAAAATACAAAAGGGAAGTGAAAAAATTTGAAGAAAATGAAATATCTGCCTTCAATTTTTTAAAACGTGTTTCGCACTTTAAACGCATTATTTTCGGGGACGATTGTTAAACCCTCTGAAAAATTTTTTTTTGTTATATGTTGCGATAAAATAACGCATTTTAGTTGTCACTATGAGAAAAAATGTTTTATTTGTTAAAATTTGAAAAAAATACTTAAAATTAAAATAATTTACTTATTATCTTTGATTTCTTTTTGCGTCAGTGTAGCAGTCCTTTTGCCCAACATGCCGTTTTTTCATTTCAGACGTTCTACTAGCATGACGATTTTAAATTTCAGACGTTTTACTAGCATGACGATTTTAAATTTCAGACGTTTTACTAGTAGTTCATTTTACTTTAACGTCATTTATACTACAAGGGCGTTTTACTAAATTGTCCTTCTGATACGGAGGGGCCGAAATCACAAAAAACTATGTAAACAAGCCGTATGCTTAAAAGCTGTCCAGAAGTTTTAAATTCCTTCACCCTTGAGGGTAGAAGGCCTAAGCCCTAATGCATAGTATGATAAATAAGACTGTGTCTAATACAATGTACCTAACAGGTCAGGCGATTCTGTTGTGTGACACTCTTGAAGAACTAATAGATCTCACTCATTTTGCCTGAGCCACATCTGCAAGAATGAAATGATTTGTATAAAATTACAAATCGTATCACTCGCGGGTTTGACGACTTCCTACTTCCAACCAACTTCTTGAATAAGCTGAGTTCCGAAAAGACTGGTTATTGACCATATCTATACTATACGCTACGGCAGGTCGTATAGGGATTGGTCGAGAAGGTTCGTTTTACGACCCTCGCTTTCTCTGGAAAGCCAGCAGGGAATGCGTTGGAAAGCTCTACTGAGATATTTGAGTATAACAGTTTGCCGATCATGTGGTTCTTGTAGCTGAGACTTTGAAAGACCTGTACCTGCACAGTTTTTCCCGACTTAGGGTCTCCCACGTGCCGTGTCCCAGGACACACTTTTCATTCCTTCCCGGACAGACGAACAGACTTCACGGACTTATATGCCGTGGGAGGATAATCACGGTAGTGTGCGCAACGATTTCCGTGGCTCCACCAGTTGCCAATGCTACTTTGAGTAATTTGTAGTCAGATGACGTAGAATGGTTCGATAATGCTTTGTTCCAAGGCGATTCGAAAGGACATTGACTGATTTTAGAGTATACCACATTGTGGTAGGTCCCAGTGACCTTCAGGCTTTAGCCATCTCCCGAAGCTGAGACATGCATAGCATTTTCCAGTTGTATAAAAACATACAGAATACTAAGGAGAATCTGCCATTTTACTCAGCATTCGAGGACTATGAAAGCCTTCGCTTCGATCAAGGCATGGGGGTGCTACAGTTTATTCAAAGGTGCCAACTACGAAGTGCTGTGTTAGGGTCCTTAAAAAAATCAATACTTCGGTTAAAATTACTAAAAATTCAAAACCAGAATTCAATTCCCATACTATTGCGACAAGGATAAGTTTTTTCTCTGAAAATATTCACCACTGCGATATTTTAAAGTTTCTGTATCCGTCTGGATTGGAAAAGAACTGTGAAATACTTAACACACCTTCGGTTTGCCGATGTTTAAGTTCTTGCGAGATCTTGGAGGACTTGAACACAGCGATCAAATATTAAGTAGTGCTTTACAAGAAACCAAGAAATATCTATTAGGAACACAACACTCGAAGTTGATGACCAATACGTTTGTGCTAGATAGGACAAACACAGTCCACTTCGATAAGTCCAACTTTTGAGAAAAAGAGATTTTCGTTGAATACAGCCCAATAGTACAGCCCATACAGGGCAGCATCATTTGGTAAGTTACGGAAATAACGAGTCGTCAAAAAACTGACATTAAATAGTGAAACTTTCGACAGTAAGTTTGTTTTTTGGCCAAAATTCCACGCCGCGCGGCAGAGACGGCGGCGGCGGCGGCGTGCCGGTAACTCAAGGCGGCGCCGCGCCGGCGCGGCGCCCATGTCTAACCTATAGGGAAACAGACTCAGGCAAGCAAGGAGTTCCACTCTCTAGCGGTACGGATGATAAAATTTGAAACAATACGCTTAGTAGTCTTTGGAATATCCACCAAAAAACGGCGGCGCTGATTCATACGTAGTGATTTAATCTTGACAGTTGTACGTCAATCTTCTTGCGACTGCAGCCCCTGAAAACGAGTTGAATTATCGGAAAACGCTGTTTCTACCTTCTTTATCAATGGACGTCGAACCCACTGCATAAGCCAGCTCAGTGGACTAAATGGACTTTTTTATTTACATTAAATGGGCTTCCTGTTGGCCACATTCGAGAAACATAAGGCTAAGAAGAGGCCGAAGATGGAGCGAGCTTGCCCAGAAGTCGATATTTAAAGCCCGAGTAAATACTCGGGCTTTAAATGTCGCTGGACATTGCTTTTGCCGCACTTGTCAGCACAACAAGATCTCCATCGGTCCTTCGTCGACCTTCACTAGACCATCGTCGGCCTTGAAATAGGCGTGTTCTCAATTATAGGCGTCAGTAAGATAAGAAATAAAACTGTAAAAGTAAGAAACCAGAATTAAAGCAAATTGTAAATATGAGTGAAAAAAATAAACGAAAATTTCACATAAAGCAAAAAAAAAAGAAAATTGGCAAAAAAGACCTGCCAGAAACGGGGATCTAAAGTAAAAAAAAAGGAGACGTCATCCGGTGTACGCTTAAAATAAACTTAATGCTTAAAAAATTATACAAACATGCATTATTATCCGATAACAAATACCACGTATGAATACACTTAAAAAGTGTTTTAGTATACAGCTAAAAGTACCTACTTAAAGGAAATTAATCTACTTTTAAAGTCCAGTAAAATAAATTGACCAAATAAATCTTCTAAATTTAAATGAAAAGCCCCAATTTCAGATGCATTATCAAAGATAAAATCTGAAATAAAACAAGACAGTTAAATATCACAGTTTCGTCAACCTATTCACGGTAATAGGTATTTAATATTATGTTTGACGGATTAGGTAAACGGAAAACAAAATTAACTTATACTAAGAAGTCTTGTCTTTGGACTTAGATCTTATCTAAAAGTCAAACACCAATCCAGAAGGAACCCAAACAAAACATTGTTTGAGCAGGATAAAAACGCGAAAGATGTTCCGATAAAACAGCGAAGAGGCGACAAAAGGGAAAACTAAGAAAGAACAAGCTCATTCGTTTAGCGGACCAAATGATTTCCATCGCAAAAAGTAGAACTTGCTACCAAACCTACAACAAAGCGAGGCGCAATCAAAGGATCTTTTAATCCTAACCCTTTTGTTTTGAGCATTTTTAAAGCTCACTTAATAAATACCCTGCTTGAAAACTGAGTGAGGTCCAAGCGACGGGAGACAGCGTGCACTGCAAAATATATTTCCACATGAACTTATACTCGTAAATATTATCTTGTGTAATATATTTGATTACAAATATCGACGCTAGAAAGCAAACACGTAGTAACCCGCCAAACCGAAATTGTTCACCAGAGCAAAAATACTTTTTCACAATATATAAAAAAAAATCATAACTTGCAAATTTATAGACATAGAGTTGCCACTTTTAGACACCAAAGTAATAATTTTAAGCTTAATTAATTCCATTCAGCGGCATTATATTCAAATTATTGTAAAACAATATTTTGCGGCTTACTACATTTGAAAAGTATTTTTAAAAGCCATAAATATGTAGTAAGTGAAATTGGTAAGCTAAACGCATTTTTTTACGGAAAGCGAAAATGTAGTAACATAATATCACTTTAAGTAACGTTACCTGAACCAACGTTATAACAATAAATAGGTATCAAAATTGCATTTTTTGTCATTACTCTGAAAACGTGATCGCATTAAATAGATTTTTTTGAACTGAGTATGTACAAAATGTTGCTGTAAGAGTCAATGAAAAAAAATAAGACTATGCAAATCATGATTATTTACGAGCAGCAAAAAATGTAGTAACCCGCAGTAGAGCTGGGATCACAAATGATGTAAGTTACAGGATTAACATTTTTATAGGATATGAATTGTCGTAAGTAACATAGTAAAAGATAATGCAGGATTTTTTGTTATTTACAGCATTTTAAAGAACAGAAAAGAAAAAAATATGCCAATTTAAAAAATCCTATTTTTGATAATATTATACGGATGGTAACTTGACATACACCATTCGACGTGGTTTTTTTTACTGATTCCAACAATGTAATAAAAAAAATATTCATGGAGCGTCGGTTACTACGCGTTTGCTTTCCAGCGTCGATATATATGACTACGGATTGCTCATAAAATTAAGCAATAAGTAATAATAAGATTTATTTTATAGTGGATAGGCAAACGCTTACCCTACATCGCTTACCATCAGGCGAGATAGCGGTATCACGCCTCCTGGTGGTAAGCTATGATGCAATCTACGATGAAACGCGCTTGCCTGGAAATAACCTATTCACTCGCGAATTGGAAGGTCACCAGATTGTACCTATCAGGAAACACAGCGTCAGGCAAGGAGTTCTACTCTCTAGTGGTTTCTCTAGCTTGATTTAATTATCATGAAAGAGACAATATTATCTAACGATAGGAACTGACATTGTTTTTTCTATTATTTGCACGTCTTTGGTTACGTTAGATTTTTTTATGCTTAACGGGATAGTGCTTGGCCCTCACCTGATGTTAAGTGACGATAAGCCCAGAATCCTCATCACTGAGGAACTGGCTATCATGCCTCTAAATGCCGGAATACAACATTTTTTAAATTGTTGTTATGGCGTCAGACTTAGGTAAGATGGTGATAGATAGCCAGGTGGACATGGAATAAGCCCTACCACCAACCAAACCGAGTACAAATTGTACCCAACCTGGGAATTAAACCCGGGACCCCTGCGTCCTACACGGGTGGGCGAACCACTAGACCACAGAGGCGGTTATTACATAAGTAGAGTGTGGTAGCTATTATTTCTGAACTTCTTTCAGGGCCATGTACAAAAAATGTCACACGCTAACGCCTATCGCTTTGAGTCACACATAGCACTACACGTCAAGCGACTAGAGAGGAGATATTGGAAAAGTTAACGGCTAGAGGGCGAGGGAATTTCTCGCCTCGTCAGCTGCCGGCCGCTAATTGATTGCCGAGTGGCCGGCATCTTTGAAGTTGGGCAGTTGTAGTTGTAGTGGCAGAAGAGGATTCTTTTCGCTTAAATATCAACTGCAAAATAGTGATTTGACATCAATAGCATTCAATACATGAACGAAATGATTCTTTATTAATCAAGTAGGTGGGTAAGAATATCCCGTTGTGGACTTAATTTCAAACTATTGCATATTTTAAAATTAAAAAGCAAACTGTAGTTACAGTTTATAATGGTGTATCTTCATATAGTACTTACCTATATTTATAAAAGACTAAAGCGCAAAAATAAAAATAAAATATGCTTAAGTAAATATGATTTGATTAAGAAATCAAAATTCAGATAGAAAAATACCGTAACAAAAACAAACGATTGTTTATTCAAGATTCGAATGATAGAGAAATTCGCCGTAACGATTGAATACAGTGAAAGAAAAACGCTCTTTAAACACTTTTCGATTCATTACTCTTGCTGTCAATCGAAAATATACCAAGAAGGTATAGTATAAAAGTTAGAATGCAGTGGCAGAGTTAGAAAAGGGGTGCCATATAACCGGGTATATTGGGAAACTTCTGCGGTTGGATAGCAATACGCGTCGTAGTGTAAGCAAAGTATTATGAAAAATCAGGATATCGCAATATTAAAGATATTTTAAAAATGTTAATAAGCGACCAATCAATATACTATTTGTGTGCGATAATAAGTCTTATTTAATAATATTTTTATGACTTAACCATTAAAAGAATCAAGTGTTACCCTGGTATAAGCTAAATACAGTGAATTTGATGCAAATATCTAGCAATAACTTTCACACACCTGAATTAAACTCGCAAGATACCTATTCACTAATGCACAATCAAAAACGGAAAAGAAATGCAAATAACTGCAGATACAGTTGTTTTATCTCACGAATGAGGTTCAGCTATTAATGTTGTTAAGCGTGCACATGCACATTATTTTATGTGCGTAATATGAGAGCGTGCAGACGCACACCAAAAAATGTGCGTGTGCACGCCAGGCTGCGTTCAGATGATAACGCACGACCCGACTTCAACCGAACATAGCCGAACAGTATTCGTGAGATAAAACAACTTTACATTAATAGCGTAAAACCTAACCGACTACTCTACACGTGTTTAAACCCAACACAAATCATCATCAGGAGCTAGTTACGTGAATCAATATTTGCATGGAATTGTCTACATTTTCACATCAAATTATGAGAAACTTTCTTAAATCAGTTCCACCAGTTCACGTTTTTAGAAAGACTGTCTCATATAAAAGTGTTGTCGCCCTACCAGGGAGGTATTTCACGGCGCATTTGTCCCGGCGGCGCGCATCACCGCCGCATGCAATCCCTTCGTCGCATAATGTACAATACGCAAAATGTGCAACTGTTGCAAAATGTACAATACGCAAAACGTACATACGCGAAATGTACAATACGCAAAATGTACTATACTCAAAATGTATTACTAATGGCATGGCATACGTGACGTGGCACTCCTCGCGAGCTTTCTTGTATTTCTCGGTTTTCTTGGGAACGCAACGGTTTATTCCCCTTTGTTAAATAAACACACATTACTGAATTATTTCGTTGATGTTTACAAAATATTTGATAAAAAAGTGAAACTTGCATGCCTAAATTAGTAGCTATTATGGAAGTCATTTTATTTATACGAGTATTTTGCTTTTTGCATATTTTGCTTTAGTTAGGTACCTAGGATTCTTTTATATTCTTCATGTCATTACATGCAACACACAAGTATACCTAATCAATGAGTCGTCTGGAATGACAAGTTCTGACTCTAAACGATATATCATTAATTTAACTACACGTAAAATGCAATAATACTAGAAACAATATAAGTAAACGTGTCCTTTTCTATCAAATAATTGAATAGCCACATTGATACTACATTTCACGATAACATTTTAACGTTTGTGGCAATTGCATCGAACTCGACGATTTAATTTATAAAGAAAGCTTTCACCCGCGACTTCTTCCACTAATTTAAAAGGATTCTATGTTTTGATCCAAGCTATAAACTATCTGCGTGCAGAATTTAATACACCGTTCAGTCGTTTTTTCATGATTGAGTAACAACAAACAACCAAACATTTAAATATCCAAACTTTCACATTTATAATATTAGTAGGATTAATAGGATTTTGTCCTTGGTGTTTCCTGAAACGTTATCAACCAACACATCTTGGGCCTTCATGACTTCCGGTCCAATTGGCCTGTTGAGGCAGGCCAAAGGAAATTAATCTCCAGCTACAGGAGCATTCACGAAACGTCGATGTTACAAATTGCAGTACGTACATTATCTTCAAAGTGTACGACTTAATAGAATTGATAGATTTATTAATCTTCTTATTTACTTAACTATCATAATCTTAAATGATCTTAAAATAATAAACATATTTTAAAATACTTTACACAATGTCTACTTGATTTATCACTACATTCAAATATCTAACAAATCGTCTCAAACATCAACACATAAATCAACGGAAAAAAATGTGAATACAAAATTCAGTTTTGATATTCTAAAGAAAGTATCACTATAATATAACATTTACTGGAACATACAGAGTTCACTAGACCAGATACACTTTATTTAAAAGTCACTCGCTTAAAAATTTCCGATACACATAAGTTTTGTCCTTGTCAGGGATTTCATAGAAAAATCGGTAGATCATGAAATCGTGCTTGTTCGTGTGTGAACAGAGGCCCTTAGCGGCGTCATCCGAGCGAGTCAGCTTGTGCCTGTAGAAGCATGCATCGAGTCGTGCCGTGTGTGGGCGCCTTCAGGTGCACTAGTAAAAAATCGTGCACCTGAAAGCACCCACACACGACCCGACTCGATAACCTAGTCGAGCGTTGCACTACAAAATATAATAATAGTTCAAAACGTGTTGCAGTTTTCTTTTCAAAGTTCTTTGGGCAACTTTTTAGGGTTCCGTAGCCTAAAGGCAAAAAACGGAACCCTTATTAATTCTTTACGTCTGTCTGTCTATGTCCTTCAGTATGTCACAGCCACTTTATTCCGAAACTATTAAGTTTACACACTACACAGTTAAAACTTGGTAGGTAAATGTATTCTGTAAACCAATTTACGATTTTTACACTAAAAGATTAAGGAAGGGCTGGAGCCCTTCCTTAACATGGAACTGAAAAAAAAAACATCACACCTATGATGAATGACATCGAGGTTCAAAATCAACAACTATTTGAAAGATATACATTTCCAAAGTGGAAAAATAACATAATTTTTTATTAAACTATTATGTGTCTTGATTAGAGATGGGCAAAGGACCCGATTTTGACCTGACTACTGGGTTTAAACCCAGTCAAGACCCATAGACAATTTCGTAGAGTAAAATAAAATCTTTAGAAATAAGAAATGTTATATCATTTAAATATTTTTCTGTATTGGTTTAACAAGAAATTGTTTCCATAGCAACGTCACATTTGACATATCAATAGCAATAAAAAAGCTGTAAAAAGTTTCTTTAATATACAATGTAGGTCTTTATTGGGTTTAATTAAACCCAGTGGTCGGGTTTTAACCGGGTCTTTTGCCAATCTCTAGTCTTGATTTACTTAAAAGAATTCGTTAAGAGCCTAAGCCCAAAATATTCAAAAGCCTAAGTTTTGGCATGACAAAAATTAAAGACAAATAACTAAATTGTACCTTAATGAACAAAGTTTTGAAGTCTCGTAAATCTTATATTGTTGTATTTATATTGGCTGTAAAATACTTATGAATAGTTTATGAAGGAAACAGTTACATTTTGAAATCCAGAGAAAATTATGTGACGAATGTCAGGTTAAAGGATAAAAAGTCAATGAAAAAAAGGATGATAATGATTATTATTATAACCTCTTCTTCTTTCTTATCGAATGAGGATTAGTGGCCACCTCTGGTGTTAAAGTTTATCAAGCCGCCTGTAAGACCTCTAACTTGGCTTAACAACTGTTATCAGATGACAACAGCCAGGACCGATGGTTTAACGTGCCCTCCGAAGCACGGAAGCGCTCAGTTGTAATGCCACTTAACGGTCACCCATCCGACATCTGACTGGACCGAGCGTTGCTTAACAAACGTGATCGAGTACGATCAGTCTCTCAAGTTCCACCATGAGCGCATTATTGTTACTAAAATCGTTTAGTGTAAAGGAACTCCGCCGCAACGTCATTGTTTGTAATTTCTTGCGATACTGTGGAGACCTTGTAACAGCGAGCTTTACATCTTTTCCAGTTTGCAATGCATTAAAATTTCTATTCTCCGCGTATGCGTTGTTGGGAAATGTTAACCGCTTCCGTTGACGAGGTAAAATTGTTGCCATGCACTTTTACGGTACAATGCTTTGCTTTAGAAAATATTTTGCATTATAATATCCACATTTGTGACTAAGTTTTTTGAGGTTTTTACGTAATTATCCTTATTGTATAACATTTCTATCAATACGATGTTAAATTAATAGTACATTAATGACGCGGTCAATAATGACTGCATTGCTGGCAGCACGATTTACGTTTACTTTTAACTGTTTTTTTTCTTTGTTTTTTTTTTGTGTTTCCGCCGTTCCACCTTTTTTCTAGGGTTAAATTGTACATTTTTATTAACCGCCTCTGTGGTCTAGTGGTTCGCCCACTCGCGTAAGACGCAGGGATCCCGGGTTCAATTCCCAGGAGAGGGGTACATTTGTACTCGGTTTGGGTATTTCAAGTCCGCCTAGCTAGCTACCACCATCTTACCTAAGTCTGATGCCATAACAACAATTTAAAACTTCTTGTGTTCCGGCAGTTACAGGTAAGATAATAGCCAGTTCCTCAGTGATGAGGATTCCGGGTGTAGTGCGCTTCTACCTTCGGCCTTATCGTCACTTAACATCAGGTGAGGTGATCGCCAAGCACTATCCCGTTGCACATAAAAAAACATTAAATAGTTTTTAACCGACTTCATCAAAAGGAGGAGGTTCTCAATTCGATTGTATGTTTTTTTATCGTTGTTCGCGCGTATCTTCGACATTTATGGACCGATTTTGATGTTTCTTTTTTTGTTCGATTGAGTTTGCTTGCGAGATGGTCCCATTTAATATTTTTTCTAATCGGTCGAGTAGTTTTTAAGTAATCCTGAAAACACTATCATTTTGCATCAACTACCTTGACAACTTTCTTATTTATGAATCGAATTAGCAAATTTTTTTTTTGGAAAAAAGATACTTTAGTGTAGTATTTTTAACCGACTTCAAAAAAAGGAGGTTCTCAGTTTGACCCGTATCTATGTATGTTTCTCCGGGATTATCTTACGTTTGGCTGAGCCGATTTTTTTACCTAAATAATATACCTAATACAGAAGGTACTTACACTAAAAATAAAAAATTGTTTAAAAACAAAAAAAACGACTTCAAAAAACTTGCCTATAAAAAGCAAGAAATAATATTTGTTATGGTTTTTTGAAGTCGGCTTTTTTGTTTTTTAATCAATAAGTCAATACAATTTTCTCAGTAGTCAGAAATTTTAAGACTCCGTTATGCGAAATCATTTGTCTCTGTCTTTTTCTTTAGGTGTAAAGAGTAAGGAAAATAACCTCACTTATGCACTTTTTCGATGTTATTCGTTGTTTTTTCATCATTATATTTATCTTTCTTGAAAAAAGTTATTGGAGCAACTGCACAGTTAGTTAAAGTGTATTTTGATGTAAAATATGACCCGCGACAAGCGCTTTTGATGATATTATGATTTTTTTTACAATCGTCTGTGAGGCTTATACGCAATTTAATACTTGTGGTTACTAGATAATCTCTTTAGCTTGTCGTATGTTTTTTTGTGGCTACACCTTTACGTTTTCTACATGGCTCGCGCAAACCATGTTTTCCTATTATGGCCCCTTAATCTATTCACTTCTCAAGCTTACGCGCTCACTAGACATGAAATAAAAGACTTTTTAACGGATACTAGCGCGGTTTTATTGAAAGTACTTTGGTAATTAGTTGGTATTTGGTTTGATTTTTGATTTTCCCGACGTTTCGGCACCTTTGCAGCTGCCGTGGTCACGGGGGACTGAAGCTACTCAATAAAACCGCGCTAGTATCCGTTAAAAAAGTCTTTTATTTCATGCCCCTTAATCTATTACTAAAATACAAAATATCATCTTAATAACCAAACCCTCATAAATGTCGCATTCTCACTAAACAAAATATTTACTCCCCCAAAATGTAACTCCAACGGCGTAGTCAACAAACTAAATTTAATTAATACTGATAACGGGATGAGAGGATTTAGTCACGTATATATTAGTTTACTTAACTTTGATTTCGTTAAAGTTCTAACTACAATCGGCAGACACCACCATTGCTAAGTTAGCAACTATTCATCTGATAAGGTGTTAATGTAAATTGATTTTCGCAACATTTTCAACGAGATAATCGACTAAAGTGGATATTAAATATAATTACTTAAGTTTAAGTTTGTAAATATTTTATTTTATTCCTGTTAACTTTGACTTTCACTAACATTGATATTGATGCGCTTTATAGATTTTAAATTACTGTGTCTTTATAGGCCAAAGTTGAATAAGAAAATCATAAAAACTTAGGCAAAAGCACTTACGAATACGAACCAAAAGAAACTTGCTATTAGTCAATGATCACAATCATAGTAAGATGGAAGTGCATACAAATACAATACATTTCTCTGTTTTGTTAAAAAACCAAACTTTCCTAGAAATATACAAGTGCAAATGGAATTGTAATTAATGAGAGAAAATATTATTATGATAGAAATTAATGATAGAATATTTGTGTGTGGAAAACCAACTTTTCTCATGTCATAGATTAAAATATAGGGTTAAATCTAAAACCCATTTTCCACTGTAGCTGTTTCAAAATACCCAAGGCGTTGTCTGTATTTCCGCTGAATGTGTGCCGTGTATGTGCCGGCCTAAAATAGCACTACCCCCTATCATCCCGTGGGTGTCGTAAAAGGCGACTAAGGGAGCATAGCCTTCAAGAGACGGGCAGCAGCGTCTCCAAAAAACATTGGCCTACTGCGATCGCCAACCCGCCTGCCAAGCGTGGCGATTATGGCAAACCCCCCCCCTCATGCATAATGGATCAAAAAATTGGCCCCCAGTCCCCGGCAGCCCCGCTATTCCTAGCTACGGTAGCGGCTACGGTAACGGCGGGGCAGGGGGTGCTAAGAATCCCCGGGTGCGGCTCGGCTACCAAAAACGACGACTACTGCACCTGGCAACCTATAACACGCGCACACTAAGGACCGACGCGAAGTTAACCGAGTTGGAAGAAGTTATCAGCAAGGTACACTGGGACATTATCGGCTTATCTGAAGTCCGAAGAGCGGGAGAGGACTCGATAATCCTCAACTCCGGTAACTTGCTTTACTACCGGGAGGGCGACCAACAGTCCCAAGGTGGTATCGGGTTCATCGTCCACAAGTCCCTTGTCAACAACGTGACTACCATCGGAAGTGTGTCGACCAGGGTGGCGTACCTTATACTCAGAATATCCAAACGGTGTTCGCTGAATGTTATACAGGTTTACGCACCGACCTCGACACACCAAGATGACGAAGTGGAGGCTATGTATGAGGAGATCTCTAAAGCCATGCATAGCTTCAAAACCCACTACACTGTTGTGATGGGGGACTTCAATGCTAAGTTGGGGAAACGATGCGGTGATGAGCTGAGAGTGGGGCAATTTGGAGTTGGGCAACGGAATGACAGAGGCCAGATGCTGGCTGACTTTATGGAGAAGGAGAACCTCTTTATGATGAACTCCTTCTTCAGAAAGCCGGAATGCCGGAAGTGGACCTGGGTCAGTCCGGACGGTAAAGTCAGAAATGAGATAGATTTTATCATGTCGACGAAAAAGCAAATATTCAATGATGTCACTGTGATCAACGCTGTTAAGACGGGGAGCGATCACCGATTGGTACGTGGCACATTGAATATCAACCCAAAGCTGGAAAGATCTCGACTGATAAAATCAACAATTCGACCATTGCCGGCCCATATTCAAAACCCCGAGAGCTTTCAACTCGAACTCCAAAACCGCTTCGAAGCCCTTGAGAACAGCATAGATGTGGACGATCTAAACAACATGGTGGTGGATGCTGTCCGTACGGTAGGGTCCAAGCTCTTTAAGACCCGCCGTCCCAAGATAAAGAAACTCTCCGACCACACACTCCTACTCATGGATCAGAGACGTGAAATGAGGCTCCAGAGTTCAGTAGATGCTAATCGTTATCGGCAGCTTAATAGACAGATATCTAAGTCTTTGACGAGCGACCTTCGCCAATTTAATACGAATCGTATTAAAGAGGCCATCGAGCGGAATAAAGGCTCCAAAGTGTTTGCGAGAGATCTGTCTATTGGGCAAAGCCAGATGACGAAGCTGAAAACTGACGACGGACGCATCATTTCATCAAAGCTTGAAATCCTGAGGGAGATCGAGAGCTTCTATGGGCAGTTATATTCCACGCAGACACCTGTTGAAAGCAAGGCTAAAGACCCCAGAGCCAAGCTTACCCGACACTATACCGAAGATATCCCGGACGTCAGCCTGTGCGAGATTAGTATGGCTCTCAAACAGCTGAAAAACAACAAGGCGGCGGGTGACGATGGAATCACTACAGAACTTCTGAGAGCGGGCGGTAAGCCGATACTCAAAGTCCTCCAGAAGCTCTTTAATTCCGTCATCGTCCAGGGCAGAACGCCAAAGACATGGAACATAAGTGAGGTGATCTTGTTCTTTAAAAAGGGTGACAAGTCCCTCTTAAAGAACTATAGACCCATCTCGCTTCTGAGTCATGTCTATAAGCTGTTTTCGAGAGTCCTTACGAATCGTCTCGCTCGCAAGTTCGACGACTTCCAACCTCCCGAACAAGCCGGGTTCCGAAAAGGCTTTAGCACCATAGACCACATCCATACGCTGCGGCAGGTTATACAGAAGACTGAGGAGTATAATGAGCCACTTTGCTTGGCGTTCGTGGACTATGAGAAAGCCTTTGATTCGATTGAAACCTGGGCGGTGCTGCAGTCTCTCCAAAGGTGCCAAGTGGACTATAGGTATATCGAGGTGTTGAGGTTCTTATACCAAAATGCCACCATGACGATCCGAGTACAGAACCAAAACACAAATCCTATCCAACTGCAGCGTGGTGTGAGACAGGGAGACGTTATTTCTCCGAAACTGTTCACAGCTGCGTTGGAGGACATCTTTAAGCTCTTGGACTGGAAAGGACTCGGCATCAACATAAATGGCCAGTACCTAACACACCTTCGTTTTGCCGATGATAAAGTCCTTATGGCTGAGACCATGGAAGACCTGAACACAATGCTCGAAGATCTCCGTAGTGCTTCCCAAAGAGTGGGTCTTAGGATGAACATGGATAAGACGAAAATTATGTCAAATGCCCATGTTGTACCCTCTCCAGTTCATGTTGGGAACACTACACTTGAAGTTGTTGACCATTACGTATACCTAGGACAGGCAGTCCAGTTAGGTAGGTCCAACTTCGAGAAAGAGATCTCTCGTCGAATCCAACTCGGGTGGGCAGCATTCGGGAAGCTTCGAAAAATCTTCGCGTCCGACTTACCTCAGTGTCTCAAGACGAAAATCTATGAACAGTGTGTGTTGCCAGTGATGACCTACGGCAGTGAAACGTGGCCGCTAACTATGGGTCTCATAAGGAGGCTCAAGGTCACTCAGCGTGCAATGGAGAGAGCCATGCTCGGCGTTTCCCTACGTGATCAAATCAGAAACGAGGAGATCCGCAGGAGAACTAAAGTAACCGACATCGCTCGAAGGATTGCTCAGCTGAAGTGGCAATGGGCGGGACACATAGCGAGAAGAACCGATGGCCGTTGGGGCAGAAAGGTTCTGGAATGGCGACCGCGCACCGGACGACGCTCCGTGGGTAGGCCCCCGACAAGGTGGACCGACGATCTGGTGGAGGTCGCGGAAAGCCAGTGGATGCAGGCAGCGCAGGACCGATCGTTGTGGAGATCCTTAGGGGAGGCCTATACCCAGCAGTGGGTGTCGTGTGGCTGATATGATGATGATGATGATGATGAGTGCATTCTATCATCGAGTTTAACTCATACAAAACACATTAAAAAGTTGCTCAGTACGTAAAGCAAGTTTCGACCAAAATGCAGACATGTGCAATTTACCCCGAGAAAGCATTTAGCCAGAATTTATCTCGATGTTTGTCATGCAAATTCATCGCTCGCGCGGAAGGAGGCAACGAACGTTCAAATGAAGCTCTTTTAGCTAGTTTGCGGCAGAAGTACTAAGAACATACGAAAGTGGCTTTGATTTGGTGAAAACATCATTCCAAAGTAACTCTATATACTGTTGCAAGTTCTTATAATTCTAAAAACAACTCAATTTAAAGGCAGTGCCAAAATTGTAATCTAGCTAGCCCTGCTGCAAATGTCATCACATGTCTCTTGTGCTTAGTTCGTTGGGTTGAGCGGCCGACTGATCCTGTGATAAGATTAGACAAAATCCATTGTTTGTCACCTAAACACCTGCATTGTAACTTATTTTTAGCTTAGAAACTAATCAATAAAGTATTATTCAAAGCTATTTAATATTAGAAAAAATATAAAGTTAGCAGATAGTAGTAGTTATATAGTATTTTATTTAAAAAAGGATGAGCAATAACAGTTATCCATCAACTGTTCTCCAGAAAGTGCTTTATCGCAATGATTGATCAACATCAATTAATAAGCTATCAACTGATCGTTTTTTGATTTGGAAATTATAATTGACAAAATTTGAAAATATTTAGGTAAATGTTTTTATGGATATAAAGACAATTTATCGTTTTTCAGGCAACACGTCCTTTTTCTTTTCCGTTTGTTGTCAATTATCATCATCTAACATAGTAAGATAAAAACCATGCCGCTGTTCATAAAAAAAAATACTTATCTTGTCGAGTGTCAGCCCTGTCAGATTACATTGCCGGTTTTGCTTTGATACGCGCAGTGCAATCGGTGCGTAGCGTCCATTGTATTATGAGAATAATTTACCGGTTGAATCGGAAGTTTGATTCGCTCGTTACGGCTCGTTATTTTGCCAATTTACAGCGTTTAGCTAACAATGGTAACGGTAATTTTGTTTCGGTAATTGAAATATCTGATGGCGTTTGAAAGGTGGCTTGATGATTGTAAATTTCGTGGAAAAACAAAGTTACTTATTTGAGATATCGGGTTTTGCCGTTTATTGTGTTGTTATTTTGGTATCAACATATATATTTACAATATAAATATTTTTTATGACAAATTGTTCAGTTTTATATCATATGTTTTTTTATTTGACTTCGATAGTTACAAAACAAGTAAAAATAAAGTGAAAATAAAATACATTTAAATTTTAGTTTAACGAAAACAACTAGTAGATTTTGTTAAATCAAAATAATTAAATGCTGCGCTATTTAGTCTCGTACTTGGACATTGTACAATTGTAATCATTTGCTTTTATGACTGTATTCTGTTATGTGTCTAATAAAGAAAATTAAAAATTAAAATATTTACATTTCGTTTCGTACCTAGTGATGTACAAGACTCGAGTCCTATCCGAGTCCTTTTGTCCAGAGCTCGGAGTCGTTTTACAGAGCTCGCCTCGTTTGTACGAAACTCGACGACTCGGGAGTCTTTTTTAGCGCTCGAGCCTTTTTCAGAGCTCGGCCGACTTCAAGCCATTTTCACGGCTCGAGCCTTTTTGGAGAGCTCAGTCGATCTCGAGGCTTTTTCACGACTCGAGTCTTTTTCGGCGCACTAGTTTTGATGGGCTGCTGATGAATGAGGATAAGTAGAGCTAAAGCACTATAGATTAAGCATCACGCTGCTCTTTATAACATAAGACATTCCTCTTTTTGACTTCTAATTTTGAAGACTAGAGTCAGATTTTCAGGGCTCTGTGAGCTCGATAGGCTCGGCTTTAATATTTCCGTAATTAATAATATTGTAAATATTATTATTTACGGAGATATTTAAGTCATAAACATGAACTCTAAGCTTTTTATGAGGCTCGCGTTCATTTTAAGACTCGAGCTTTTTTGAAGGCTCAAGCTCTTTTAATAGGTTTGAGCTCTTTTGAAGGCTTGAAACTCTTTTGAAGCCTCGAGGCGTGGCTCAAAGAGCTCGTTTTTCGGCTAGACTCGGGCTTACGAGCCTACTGAGCTCACCGAGTCCTGCCAATCCGAGTCGAGTCTTCAAAAGTAGAACTCGACGGCTCGAGTTTTGTACATCACTATTCGTACCATTATTACCAAGACATAGCCAACAAAACATAATTATATCGGTTGTGATAACTTTATCAAATATTACAACAAAAATCCCAGAAACACATCATACAAATCTTACCATCAAAACAAGCAGGTAATCACGTTCACATACACTCTACTGCAATCCTAGTTCGCATTCACAAACATGAAGCAAATCACAAGTTCATGAATCACACACATTCTAGTTAATGCCTTTCACCACCGTCTATTTACCGTAACTTGCTATGATTCGCACTGCAAAAGGGTATGAGCAATTTTCATTAAAGCATTAGATAGTATATTAACGAGTTTTTGGCGCCATTTTATCGAGTTCAGTTCAGTGTCTATTTTAATTATTTGCAAATTGATTCATAGTGGACAATGTGTCTTAAAATCGGTGCAGTTTTGTGTCTACAAGTGTCTACGCAACTGAACAATCTGTGGGATAATTGAAATAGGCGCGATCTTGTGAAGCTGAGACTTTTATTGTAGTAGTGGCTACCTCGGCAGAACTAACCGAGTAAACTGTATTGCTATACTTGGTGCCAAATGCTCCAAGCAGCATTGGAATGCGATGTACCCGCATTCTAATGAAAATTGAAACAATTTCTACTACTGAACTATTCAATACTGGCAAAAATTACTTCCAAGAGGAAAGTAGATTGCCAAAACAAAAAAGAAGAAGAAGAGTATTTTAACGGACATATTATGCACCTTAACTATAAGATAGCAAATATCACGATAATATTTCATTGCAAATGAAAAAAAGCCAAATTTCAATGCTTCTCTGGTCTAGTCTTCTTAATTAAATACTTTTAAATAAGGTCTTTCTAACATGTCGGGTTTTAGAAATAACAAATTCAATTGTAAATATAACCAACCGTAGTATTTGATGCATGGTCTGTGTCAGTATCCAATAAGTTATTTCTGAAATAATAAAAATGTTACCTATAGCTTATTCGCAGATCCTCTGTAAAATCTTACTCCATGGTTAGAAACAGTTGCCTCTCTTGATTCGGTCACGGAATACGATGACAAGGCAAGCGTTATAATTTACGATGAGAGTGGCTCTCCTAGACAACAGACAGACAAAAGCCTATTTGCATACGCCAGTGGGCGTGAAACTACGGACTGTCGCCTTGTGACTGAAATGCAGACTAATGTCTTGTAATATACAGATTAGAATAACGATTTGAATATATTTTTACTCCTGTTTGCTTTCATCGTCTTCTTACTACTAGTGGCTCCGTGAGCTGTAGACCTCGCGTTAAAAAGTAGCTCAAATTGTACGTTGTTTAAAAAATAATATAAAAGATGTTGCCATCCCTTTTTCCCAGATTGCTCATGAGATTTTCAAAGTTCATAGTACGTACGTACTGTTTGGTAAGTATACTCGCAGCTAGATGGCGAATTTAATTTTTTTTCGAAATGAGTGATTTTTTGGTAAATTTCGATAAACTGGCTAGAATACAAAAATATATATAATTATCGAACCTGCTCACAAAATTTCACAGAATCGGTTGAGAAATGCGACCTGTAGAGGAAAACAGACAACTGGAAAGTCGGACTCAAATATGTTTTTTTACATTTCTCCGCCACTTTGAAAAATAAAAACTGGCGTAACAAAAAAAATCTATATAATTTTTGAACCTGTTCACAAAATTTCACGAGAATCGGTTGAGAAATGCGACCTGTAGAGGAGAATATCCAGCGCCAGAAAGCCGGACGGAAATATTTATTTTTACATATCTCCCCCATTTCGATAAATTTTGAAAAACTCGCTCAACTTAAAAAAATCTATATCATTTTCAAACCTGCCTACAAAATTTCAGGGTAATCAGTTGAGAAATGCGGCCTGTAGAGGAAAACAGACAACGCCGGTCAGTCGGACTGAAATAAGTGTTTTTACATAATATCACCAGCATTTAGAAAAAATACAGAAAAATGGCGTGACAAAAAAAAATCTATATAATTTTCGAAACTACTTACAAAATTTCACGAGAATCGGTTGAGAAATGCGACCTGTAGATGAGAACATCCAGCGCCAGAAAGCCGGACTGAAATAAATTTTTTTGACATATCTTCGCCATTTCGAAAAATTTAGAAACGAGATTGAACTTTCATTCATCAAGTTTATCTAATCCTAGAAGTTAATTTTACAGAGTCGATAGCTTAATTAGTGTTTTCTTAAGTGCATCCCTACGAAGAATTAAAACTATTAGTTTTAATAAAAAGCTAGCCTATTAGTTTTCTTTTAATCTACTTTAGTTTTTGTAAACAATAAATATCCTTATTCTGTAACAGTTTCAGCTTTAACTTTAAAACCAAAATTCATTCAGCCACTATGAAACGCTGATTACTCTCAAACAAATGACAATTAAGTAAACTTCCGCGACACTCGAGGCGCTCGAGTTTGTGCATTAACAGCACGCGCGAAATAATTTATACGGAGCTTCTTACTGTCACTATACATCAGCACTGCCCGTGGAATTGCTTTCATGTGATTTAGACTTTCGGGTTCCGAAAAGGCTTTAGCACCATAGATCACATCCATACGCTGCGGCAGGTTATACAGAAGACCGAGGAGTATAATGAGCCACTTTGCTTGGCGTTCGTGGACTATGAGAAAGCCTTTGATTCGATTGAAACCTGGGCGGTGCTGCAGTCTCTCCAAAGGTGCCAAGTGGACTATAGGTATATCGAGGTGTTGAGGTACTTATACCAAAATGCCACCATGACGATCCGAGTACAAAACCAGAACACAAATCCTATCCAACTGCAGCGTGGTGTGAGACAGGGAGACGTT
The DNA here is from genome assembly GCA_928269145.1 of Agriphila tristella. Lineage (NCBI taxonomy): Eukaryota > Metazoa > Arthropoda > Insecta > Lepidoptera > Crambidae > Agriphila > Agriphila tristella. The sequence goes on along the minus strand of OV743429.1, from coordinate 61,063,442 downwards.
ATTTCTCCGAAACTGTTCACAGCTGCGTTGGAGGACATCTTTAAGCTCTTGGACTGGAAAGGACTCGGCATCAACATTAATGGCGAGTACCTAACACACCTTCGTTTTGCCGATGATATAGTCCTTATGGCTGAGACCATGGAAGACCTGAACACAATGCTCGAAGATCTCCGTAGTGCTTCCCAAAGAGTGGGTCTTAGGATGAACATGGAAAAGACGAAAATTATGTCAAATGCCCATGTTGTACCCTCTCCAGTTCATGTTGGGAACACTACACTTGAAGTTGTTGACCATTACGTATACCTAGGACAGGCAGTCCAGTTAGGTAGGTCCAACTTCGAGAAAGAGATCTCTCGCCGAATCCAACTCGGGTGGGCAGCATTCGGGAAGCTTCGAAAAATCTTCGCGTCCGACTTACCTCAGTGTCTCAAGACGAAAGTCTATGAACAGTGTGTGTTGCCAGTGATGACTTACGGCAGTGAAACGTGGCCGCTAACTATGGGTCTCATAAGGAGGCTCAAGGTCGCTCAGCGTGCAATGGAGAGAGCCATGCTCGGCGTTTCCCTACGTGATCAAATCAGAAACGAGGAGATCCGCAGGAGAACTAAAGTAACCGACATCGCTCGAAGGATTGCTCAGCTGAAGTGGCAATGGGCGGGACACATAGCGAGAAGAACCGATGGCCGTTGGGGCAGAAAGGTTCTGGAATGGCGACCGCGCACCGGACGACGCTCCGTGGGTAGGCCCCCGACAAGGTGGACCGACGATCTGGTGAAGGTCGCGGAAAGCCAGTGGATGCAGGCAGCGCAGGACCGATCGTCGTGGAGATCCTTAGGGGAGGCCTATACCCAGCAGTGGGTGTCGTGTGGCTGATATGATGATTTAGACTTGTGACTGGGTACTACGGCGCTACGGTGCTACGGTGTTACGGTGCTGCAGAGAGCTACGGTGCTACGGTTTCGTAGACGTAGTGTAGTCATCCGATGGAACTTCTGGGGGTCAACGCCTTATCTACGGATTCACTTTACTGCCACTGAGGCCAGTTTTAACGGATCTTAATAAAACGCGAAATAAGAATAAGGATTTATTCCTCACTCATATCATAACTCAGTTCACAGGAGTGTAAATTAATACTAAGTGTCAGTCTTAACTGAACTGAGTCTAATTTAATGTAACAGGTATTTATTTTGTGCACAGTTACAATTTATAAGTACCTATATAGACAGTATTAAATAAGTTAATCACAGAATTATATACGGTTAAATTAAAGATTAGTCTTTTTGCTGTCGTGTCGTTAAAGAAATCACATAACTGATATTTTATACATTGTAGGTACACAGTTTGTTAACTGTTTCAAAAAAGAAAATATTCTATTGCCCACATCTTACTTCAGATATAAATCTAGTCAGATAGTAACTAATTCAGTAGTGTCTTTCGAGACTCGAAAAGTTTATGTTGGTAGTATAAGCAAAGAAGATACTAAACTACATTTGGAACTCCTGTTTACTAGCTAAGCTCATTTTTTATTCCCACTGCATCTCTTAAATGTCACAGTAAATCTTTTAAGAGAAGGCGTAGGTTAGGAATCGCACATCGAAATACATGTACTGACTACACCAAACAAAAAAAAAATACGATAATATTGAGGAAATGAAATAAAGATAAAAGTAAAACAAAAACCCTTTTTAAATACGTTATTTGTGTGTAAGCGATTTGAATGTATTTTATATTAAAATTGTTTTTGCTTTTTTTTGATCCCCTTTTATTATGATTGCCTTATTTTCACGTGTGTTCACTTCTCAAGAGGTATCTACCATTAAATGGTTCACCTAAATAAGCTATAATTCGTCTGCCCAAGTTACGATTCCACCTCTAATTAAATTTGGGCGGCGCGTAATCAAATCGGTTCGCAGAAAACCTAACGTTAGCGTAGGGGGGAGCATGCACTTAAGTTATTAGTAAGTAGAACCATAGTGTTTGGTAACTAGTAGGTACTTTTTTCTTAATTTTTACCCACGGCGGACGGAACGGAACGGAGGCGGTATATGCGTTTGGGGTTAGAGGATGTGTGTTTGTATGTTTGTCTGTTACCATTTGCCTCGGAAACTACTGGGCTGATTTCGATGCGGCAATTTGCGTTCTAAAGGTTTCATTTCAGAGCAGGTTTTTAGACATGTTTCATGGTGGTAGACTACCAGGGGGTGCTGCAGCAACCAGATAAGTCGCACTTAAAAAGTTCTCAAAAAGTACTAAACTGATTTCGATGCGATTTTTTGTAATGCGTTTGTGGGTTGGCAAGTATCGGCGATGGTTCTCAAGGTTCGGTAGTAAAGAAGTGAAGGCGTAACAAACAAACAAACAAACGGACTTTCGCATTTATAATGTAAGGATTTCGGAACAGGTAATGGCAGCCCTAACGGATTTTTCTTGCATTTGTCATTATTAATAGGTAGGTAAATATGTATAGTATATTTATTATTAATAGGTAGGTTAATTTGATTACTGATATTTATTTAACATTAAATAAAATGTAAAAAAATTGTAGGTACTTATAATATCTACTGCTATTTTTTTATTGTGTGGCAAACTCAAAGTGGGCGAGCCGTTACAGGCTATCATTTATTAAAGAGGCCAAGAGCAAGAAAGTATTGTACTGTACACATATCTACATTTAATAAACAACAGAAAAATCTATAGCTTGGCATAATTTTTACTGTCAATTTTATAATTAATTTTATGAAAAAAACTGTAAATAAAAGCTTCCAGATAAAAATATACAAAAGTGTGCAATAACAATGATTATTGAGTAAATGTAAATTTCTAAATTAGTATGCTTGTAACGGTTACAAACTTTTATTGTCTGTGACTCGGTAGTTCAACGGTCAGAGCATTGGACCGGATATCCAAAGGTCGCGGGTTTGATTCCCGTTCGAGAATTGATCTGGTGCGAGTCGTATTTTTTCTAGTATATAATTTAGTCCTTACTAATATCATTAATGCGAAAGTCCGTTTGTTTGTTTATTATTTACGCCTTCACGTCTTAACTACTGAACCGATCGTCATGAAATTTTGCATACACATTGTCAGGAGCACATAGAAGGACATAGGGTACCTTTTATCCCGAAAAAGAGTGTTGTTCCCGAGGGATAGCAAAAAAACTTTCCACGCAGACGAAGTCGCGGGCGGCCGCTAGTATTATATAAAAATAGAATAGGGAACATGTATAAGTCACCGATTTTGATAAATTTGAGCTTGATCGCTGAGGACACGTATAAAAACAAGATAGAACAGAAAAACAAAAAATAAAACATTTTAGTTTGATCACACAGGGGAAAATAACGAATACTTTTTTTCATTTTCGGATATAATGCACTTAACAGTTGGATAGAATATTGAATAAGAAATAATATTTTGTATGACACATAATAATATGTAGGTACTTAAACGCAATATTTAAGGAGATATTGGAAAATTCTTGGCTAACTCCATAATAATGCACCTGAAACGTGACATAAGTGACGTCACACATATTGACCGTTTTGTATAGAGCGTTTTCGGCGGGTGCTGCTGCGTGCTAACTTCAAGTGACTGTATCACGAGAAAAAAATGCAAAAAAGTTTTAATATTACAGTTGACTTTCTCACGCATTAGACTTTTGATTTACATTAAAAAATTGATGCATGTTCCCTATTGCGAATGCAAATATCTCAAATTTAAAAAAAAAAATGTCAGGTTGTGATTAACAGCATATTTAATCTCTGCATTGCACTTTTGAAATATTTCTAAACGAAGAAACTTACTTCTTCAGAAATATTATTCAACAAGATTTCTATCAAATTTATTTTCTATGTAAAGTACGACAAATCTGAAATGTTAACGTAAGTTAAATCTCGTAGCAGATTGGCACGACCAATATCCTGGACTTAATTGGATATTCTCTGAATGTAATATATTCAGTAGGTACTTCATAAAGTTCACTACTTTACCGTCGCAATCTTATTTTATTCCATATTAGTATAGCGGCCACCCGCGGTTTCACCCGCGTGGTTTTCGTTCCCGTGGGAATATCGGGATAAAAAGTATTTTATGTTTTAATCTAGGCTATCCACTATTTGTGTGTCAAATTTCAACCAAATCCGTTCAGTAGTTTTTGCGTGATTGAGGAACAAACATCCAAACCCACAAACTTTCACATTTATAATACTAGCGGCCGCCCGCGGTTTCACCCGCGTGGTTCCCGTTCCCGTGAGAATATCGGGATAAAAAGTATCCTATGTTTTAGTCTAGGCTATCTTCTATCTGTGTGCCAAATTTCAACCAAATCCGTTCAGTAGTTTTTGCGTGATTGAGGAACAAACGTCCAAACATCCAAACCCACAAACTTTCACATTTAAAATATTAGTAGGATTACTAATTCCGTCACCGTTTTCTTATTTCACTTCAACTCGGTAAGAACACTACGATGGACACCCTTAATATGATTATGTTCTCATTGAAGTAACTAGAAGGTTTTTTATGTACAACGGGATAGGGCTTGGCCTTCCTTCACCTGATTTTAAGTGACGATAAGGCCGAAGGTGGAAGCTCACTACACCCGAAATCCTCATCACTGAGGAACTGTATGGTAATAAATACAATGTCTAACATAACAAAATTTTAAAAGAACCTCTTATTTTTTCATTCAAAAGTATAAGATGGAGGTAAATGGAATAGAAAAAGTCAAAGTCAAAGTCAAATAAGCTTTATTCAAATAAACTTAATTATTAAGTACTTTTGAATCGCCTATATTTTCCTACCGCCCGTTCCAGACTTTTTTAGCTGACAAGAAGAACGGGCGCAAAAAACTTATCAGCTGTAACAGCCATAAGTAACGATATTTACAAACTTGAATATATCGTTACCAGAAAATTACAACAGGGTGACAGGATTATTGGCAACAACATAGACTTATTATATTACTTCAACAAAGTACTTATTAGCAAGTTATGTGTTACATCATTTCCACGCATTTAGATCTTTAAGATAATCATCTACTTTATAATAACCTTTACCCATGAGTGTTTTTTTAACATGGTTTTTAAATTCATGCAAAGGAAGATCAATCACTTGTTGTGGAACTTTATTAATAAAGGCTATGCCTTTCCCCATAAATGAACCTCTAGTTTTTGCAAGCCTAAATCTTGGAACGGCAAGTTTATCTTTATTTCTTGTATTGAACTGGTGAATATTGCTGTTCTTAGCAAATTAATCATAGTGCACTGAGAAAAATTTCCTCTGCCGCACTACGTAAAATAAGGATAAAAATCGACCACTATGACGTGTGTAACCCGCTACATTACGCGTAAGTAGTCAGTCATACGTAGTCGGCATACTGACGCTCATCATGGAGCGGGTTACGTAATTTACGAGTGGTCGATTTTTGTACGTACGTACGTAGCCCGACATCCGGCTACGTACATACGTATTGCGCAAGCCGCACTGAATACTCCTGAAACTACGACTGCGGCTTACGTACGTTACTGTAGCGGGCACAGTAAATAATGGTGAGCTATACGTGTGCACCGCGGCGGCATACGTACAATACTGTGGCAGACACAGTAAAGCACGGTGAGCCGTACGTGTGTACCACGGCGGCATACGTTCGATACTGCAGCGGGCACAGTAAATAATGGTGAGCCATACGTGTGCACCGCGGCGGCATACGTACGATACTGTAGCGGGCTCAGTAAAGCACGGTGAGCCGTACGTGTGTACCACGGCGACATACGTACGATACTGTAGCGGGCACAGTAAATAATGGTGAGCCATACGTGTGCACCGCGGCGGCATACGTACGATACTGTGGCAGACACAGTAAAGCACGGTGAGCCGTACGTGTGTACCGCGACGGCATACGTATGATACTGTAGCGGGCACAGTAAATAATGGTGAGCCATACGTGTGCACCGCGGTGGCATACGTACGATACTGTGGCAGACACAGTAAAGCACGGTGAGCCGTACGTGTGTACCGCGACGGCATATGTACGATACTGTAGCCGGCACAGTAAATAATGGTGAGCCATACGTGTGCACCGCGGCGGCATACGTACGATACTGTGGCAGACACAGTAAAGCACGGTGAGCCGTACGTGTGTACCGCGACGGCATACGTATGATACTGTAGCGGGCACAGTAAATAATGGTGAGCCATACGTGTGCACCGCGGCGGCATACGTACGATACTGTGGCAGACACAGTAAAGCACGGTGAGCCGTACGTGTGTACCGCGACGGCATACGTATGATACTGTAGCGGGCACAGTAAATAATGGTGAGCCATACGTGTGCACCGCGGTGGCATACGTACGATACTGTGGCAGACACAGTAAAGCACGGTGAGCCGTACGTGTGTACCGCGACGGCATATGTACGATACTGTAGCCGGCACAGTAAATAATGGTGAGCCATACGTGTGCACCGCGGCGGCATACGTACGATACTGTGGCAGACACAGTAAAGCACGGTGAGTCGTACGTGTGTACCACGGCGACAACCGTACGATACTGTAGCGGGCACAGTAAATAATGGTGAGCCATACGTGTGCACCGCGGCGGCATACGTACGATACTGTGGCGGGCACAGTAAATCATGGTGCACCATACGTGTGCACCATGATGGCATACGTATGATACTGTAGCGGGCACAGTCAAGCATGGTGAGCCATACGTTTGCACCACGGCGGCATACTTACGATACTATGGCGGACACAGTCAATCATGGTGCGCCATACGTGTGCACCATGGCGGCATAGGTAGGATACTGTGGCAGGCACAGTAAAGCATGATGTGCCAGACGTATTAACTGTCGTAGTAGAGGTAAGGTACCGTTGCCGGTACAGTAAGGCATGATGAACCGTGCGTATATACTACGGCAGCATACGTACGATACTGGTGCGGGAACAGTAAAGCACGGTGAACCATACTTATGTAACACGCCAGCGTACGTACGATACTGCTGCGGGTATAGTAAGACATGGTGCACTATACGTGTTACGTATGGCACACCATGCCTTACGATACTCGCACCTGTATTTTCCTTATGCTGGCATGGTACATACAAAGGTGTTCAGATAATTAGTATGAATATTAACCAAACTCAATGAAATTTTGTAGACGCGATCGAGAAACTAATATCTAGGTCTATAGTTTATTACATTTTCGTAAAAATGTATAG